>JAYESA010000012.1:187555326-187990326 GCA_036927795.1 Iris macrosiphon
AACCTTGATATGGTTCTAACAAAAAAAACTGGAGCGCGTTTGGAGTCCGGAGCTAGGAGATATCGTCTATTTAAGTCGTCATAACTACTAGAAAATGAGGCTGAATTTATGACGAATTTTGACTATTTTTGGACGAAAATGAGGGAAATTCGGGGAAGAAAAATATGAAGGATGAGGTATTTATTAATGGTGTACACTACTTAATTGAATACTGTAAACTCCCTCGACCAAATTTCAGTAATTTAGGATGAATTTTGACTAATTAGAATTAGTGCAACTTTTTAAAATTTTATTTATTATATATTATATTGATTGTGCACTTGTTCATTACCCAATTGACTAGGGCATCACACTAGCTGTTAACCCTAAACAAATTTCACATTCCTGCTCTAGACTAGTCAGACTACTTTTTCTGTATTCTGTGCAACTTCCAGAAACCTCGTTTGATGCTTCGTTTTAGTCGCACAAATATCGTTACAAACGTATGTATTTATTTCCTATTTAATTTTCTGCTCTTTACCCATCCCTGTACCCTTAGAGATTTGAGGACCAGTAGGCACCTGATTGCCCAACCAAAAATACGGTAATATTCTACTCTAATTGTATTACAATTATCGTTTTGACACCGTAGAGAAATTATGACCCTAATAGCCTCTAAATAATTAGTGAACACCGTGAGCAGTATTTATTAAATAATAAATACGATGACTGTATCACCTGCAATATCAGACCCTGCACCTGCCCAGAATCACCCCACACTGTCCAAACCATTTTTCCCCAGCTAATTCCCTCATTTTTGTACAATTTAGAATTTCAGGAAATCAGTATTTAAAATCAGGTAAATTGCAAAATTACGCAAAATACAATTTTATGCATTTATGCAATTATTGAAAAGTTAGGGGTTTATATGCAAAATTGCATGCTAGGTGGCCAAATCCTATTGGCTATACCATAGGTGGGTAGGACCCACCATAAAATCCAAAAATTTCTGCTGGAAAATATCTCCAAAATACAAATTTACCAAAATACCCTCACACTTCAAAATATTTACAACTTTGCCATTACCCCTAATCCTATATAAACCCTAACCCTTCTATTCAAATCACCTACAACCCTTCCCTCCGGCCACCTCCGACCACCGCCTCCGGCCAAACTCGGCCCAGCCCTTCGCCACCCTACCCTCTCCCCTCCGGCCAAGCACCACCGCCGGCGCCGCCCTGCTCCGGCTGCTACAGCCCCCGCAACTCCCTCCTCTCCTCACTGTCCACAGCACCACCTCCACCCGAACCACCTTCCCCCGCCGCCTACGGCCGTCGCCGACCACCGCCACCCTACCCAAACCCTTCGCCCCGACCTCCCCTACCTACCACCACCACCTCAGCCCTCCACGTCACCGCCTCCGGCCGCCCTAGCCCCCGCAGCAGCCACCCTTCCCTAACCCTAGCTGCTGCTGCTGCTCTCCCCGACGCCTCTACCCGCCACCACCACCACCGTAGACCCCCGCCACCACCACCAACCTCACCGCCGACCTCCCCTCTACTGAACCCTCCGCCTGCCCGGCCACCTCCGCCGCTCCTCCGCCGGCCAGCGCCTCCGCAAGCTGCAACTGCTGCTGCTGCTGCCAGTGGCCACTGCCACTGCTGCTGCTCCTCCGGCCGCCTCCGGCCAGCTCCGCCGCCGTCCTCCCGCCGGCAGCACCGCGTGGGACCCCCCTTGCCACCTGTAAAGGTATATTATACTATACTATACTAAATACATAATTATTCTACAATACATGAGTATATGTATATGTAAATGTATATATATGTATATATATGTATATATATATGTATATATCTATGTATAATTAAATGTATATATGTGTATTTATATTTATATATTATTCTATAATAAATAAATATAATATATAAAGCTATTATACAGTATAATAATACTGTATATACTAGTATTATATATATAAACATTATATACATATATGTATATATATATGTATATATATTAATAATATGTATACTATATGATATATATTATATATATAATTATATAACAATTTTACATAATTACTAGTATACTTGTATTTTTCTTTTATTTATTTTTTTGCAATTAAATTCCTGCACTTATATATATATATATATATATATATATATATATATCTATATATATATATGATCTATATATATATTAAATATTGCTGGATAATACAGCTTATTATAAATATGTAAATTTACATTTCTGCAATGTCATTATTTATACTATATATATAATATTGTACTGGATAATACAGTACCTATACTTATGTATTTTAATTCCTGCATTGTCTTTTATTTTATATTTATATTTATATACATATTAAATTCTTGCACTGTCAATTTCTTTTATTATCTATATATATACTATACTATATACTATAATACATATATTATATATATGTATTTAATTACTGTCCTGTCATTTCAATTTGCCTATATATATATATATCAATCAGTGGATATACCCTGAGTATATATGTATTTTAATTCTGCCCTGTCATTTCAATTTATCTATAATATTATATATCAGAGGATACACCCTGATAATATTATAATACTATATTATCGCAGTGGATATACACTGCTACTATATATATTATTGCCTGCATTTATCTATTATATATATATATACTATTATATATATATATTATATCTATGCCTACTAAATATATATATCTATACTATATATATGTATATATATATATATATGTTTTATATTACAGCCTGGATATTCACGAAACCTATCTGTTTTAACAGAAACCAACTTCAGCACAGCTAGTGACCCCCTGTCACCAGCACCTTCACAACTGACTGTAAAATCAGGGTTTCAACACTATCAGGGAGTAGGCAAGTATACCTTGCCAAGTTAAATGTTTAAATTCTCAAATATTGTTATATGCTTCTTGCTTCTGAAATTCATATACCATGACCACCTGAGGCTGTCTTGGGTACAGTCAACTGTTATGTTGACATGATATTACAGACTCACCAACAGCTGAGAGAATATCCTAATATATTCTCCTAAACCCTATCACGGGAACACGCAACATGGTTGCATTTACATATATGGATGTGAGCTGCGTATTTGGTTAGCTACCAGTACGTGTGACCCGCATCACGGATTAGAATAACTCAGGAAATGTACGATTTGACATTTAGATTCATTGGGATGGGAAAGATAACTAGTTGACGTATGGGACACCCCCTCCAATAATGTTTTATACCTTCGTACCAATGATGGTCGATTGCAGAGTTCCCTGAGTCGGGGGCATACGACACCTATATTAGCCAGTCGCCACGATTGGTGAATTACGTCAGCGTATGTCTAGCCACACATTCCCATGCGTACTACTGAATCTTTACTTGCATTTTTACTTAGTATGGTTAGTACCCTGTATTTATTTTATTTCTTTATTCAGTATTTTTACATTACATGGCATGTCATTTTTCTGTATCTTGTTACGTCCCACTGAGGACCTGGTTCCTTGCCAGATCTAGATGAGGCTTTCTACCCCACAGTGTACGGGCCTGATCAGGAGTCTAGATGTGTTACCGAAGAGGAGCTCGAGGAGACACCCTCAGAGTAGGCTTGACCCTAGATGCTGCTACCTGGAGATGGAGATGTTTTGATCAGATAGACACTGCTTAGTCTATCTGATTTTTCTGCGCTATTATCAGTTTTTGTAGTAGGCTTGTAATCTCACCAGTTGTGTACTGTATCAGACTCAGTTATATATATATTTCAGCATTTGTTTTCTGACATTTTGTTGTGGATGAGATAGCTTTACCTGTTCTATACTTGTAGTATTTTAGGACAGCGTAGCACGTCCCTTTGGGTCCATCAAAGTGGATTAAGCCCTTAGTGACGTGTCAGCTGGCCAGTGACACGTGGCCTAGTTCCTGACATTTTGGGACTGGGGCGTGACATGGTTTTAGTGGTGGCCCATGCAGGTCCAATTTTATTTGCTAGTAGGTATGATGACATGCCCAGCAAAGCCTGCAATAGGATAGAAATAATAGGTCTCATCCACACTGACACCATCCTTACAAATTCTATTATTGCATCTTGCTTGATTATCATTATTTATCTCTTTTGTGTTTTCTAATTATCCTTATTTCCTCAGAAATATGGACATACCCGGGAAACTTGCGAATAATGGGGCTGACCAAGCAACAGACCCTTCGCCAAGTGCCCAAGGAACTCCGTCCAATCACCAAAATTCTAGCCAGGAGACGACACCAACTCCACATGCAGAGACACCTTTGTCTCCACCTCCAGCCTTGCCTATCTAGATGCCACAACTTGAGGGTCAACCTCAAATGTTGCAGTTTCTCCAGACTATGTTGCAGAACCAGTGGCAACAAACTGAGGCCCTGAGACAGTCTCAGTGGCAGCAAACTGAAGCTCTGCGACAGACGTTGATGACGGCTTTGGAGAGAACTACTACTCCGACACCCGTACCTGTCCTACCAGCGGGCACAGTTCGAGGCTTCCGTCAAATGAGCCCGAGGGATTTCAAAGGCAACGAGACTCCTGAAGAGATCTCCGATTGGATCTCCAACACCGAAATGCTGCTAGAAGGATCGCAACTCACTCCCGACCTATGGATGACCGCTGTGAGGGGCCAACTTCTTGGCAACGCCCATCACTGGTGGGAATCCATAGAGCGCAGCATCGGCAAAGACCAAACTTGGCAACAATTCCTGGAGCATTTCAACGCCAAGTACTTTCCAGCGACAGTCCATAATGCCCTATACTCCCAGTTCCTGCACCTGGAGCAAGGAAACATGACGGTAGATGCCTACGACGCGGAGTTTAGCAGACTAAGTCGTTTCGGTACTGATCTGATCCCGAACGAGCTGAAGAAGGCTAAAAGATTCCACCATGGCCTTAACCAAGAGCTTCAGAGGCACACAACAACGCAGTCGAGAATCTCCTACAACGAGGTTCTTACCGAAGCCAGGGAGCAAGAAGCCATTGGCCGAGGAGCCAGACGCTCAAATCCAACCTTCCCGGCCAAGAATCAGCACGGAGCAGGAGGACCTATACGTCGTCCCCAATATCAGACACAACAGACGACGGGGCCTTACCAGAAGAGGGAGCTTCCGATTTGTCACTTTTGTGGCAAGAAGGGGCATTTTGCCAATGACTGTAGAAAGAAGCTGGGATTATGCCTGCTATGTGGAGCTAGAAATCATATGGCCAAAGACTGCCCACAACGTAGAGATGCAGCACCTCAGCAAGGGCAGAAGCCAGGAGCTCAAACTCAGAAGATGCTTCCCTCCACATCAGGAGGATATCAGCGAGGAGCACCCTTGCCTACTCAGGAGGCCCAGTTCAAGGCCAGACCACAAGTCGGAGGACAAAGGCAGGGACAAGCCTTTGCGTTAGCTGCCGTTGCAGAAGAACCTGAAGGGGAAACTATAACAGGTACCATTTTAGTTGCATCATTACCTGCAACTGTATTATTCGATTCTGGGGCTACTTTGTCTTTCATATCCAGTAGATTCGTAGCCATGCACAAACTATCTACTTCGCCGCTACCCAAGTGTTGGAAAATACTTACTGGAGGAGGTATTGTTCCAGTTACCAACATTATCAAAACCTGCCCAGTAGTTGTTTGTAGTAGAGGACTAAGAGCGCGATTTTTGGTACTTCCAATGCCAAATTTCGATGTTGTCTTAGGCATGGACTGGCTAAGCCAGAATAATGCTGTCCTAGACTGCCGAAAGGGTAGTGTTATCTTTAGACCCCCAGATCACCCAGAGTTCGAATATGTCCGTGGAACCATCGAGCAAGGAGTAGGCCAGACTCCTAGAGCTTACATGGCGATGGAGACAGCACTTCCCTCAATTGTAGCAGAGTTCGAGGACGTATTTCCAGAAGAATTGCCAGGCCTACCGCCTGACAGAGAAGTGGAGTTCATTATTGAGCTGATACCCGGAGCTGCACCAGTATCCTCCAATGTATACCGACTGGCGAAGAAGGAGCTTGACGAGCTGAAGCTTCAACTGGAGGAACTACAGATCAAGGGATTTGTTCGTCCTAGTGCATCACCCTGGGGAGCACCAGTGTTGTTTGTACCAAAGAAGGACGGAACATATCGCATGTGCATTGATTACAGAGCCCTCAACGCTCTGACAATCAAAAACAAGTACCCCTTGCCGAGAATTGACGACCTGTTCGATCAACTAACAGGAGCCGTAGTATTCTCGAAGATAGACTTGAGATCAGGCTACCATCAAGTCAAGGTACGAAGAGAAGACATTCCAAAGACAGCATTCAGAACTCGTTATGGTCATTACGAATTTCTGGTGATGCCGTTTGGATTGACTAATGCACCTGCTGTATTCATGAACCTGATGAACCGAGTCTTCCACCAATATCTGGACCAGTTCGTGGTAGTCTTCATCGACGACATTCTGGTGTATTCAAAAAGCCACGAGGAGCATGAAGAGCACTTAAGGTTGGTATTAGAGATGCTGAGACGGGAGAGCCTTTATGCTAAGATGAGCAAGTGTGAATTCTTCCTGGACCGTGTCGCATTTCTTGGACACGTTATCACAGGAGAAGGCATCTCGGTAGACCCAGCAAAGATCTCATCTGTTGAGACGTGGCCAACTCCGACCAACGTCTCAGAGGTGAGAAGCTTTCTAGGACTTGCCGGATATTACCGGAGGTTCGTAGAAAATTTTGCAAGAATCGCGGAGCCGATTACCCGTCTTACTCGCAAGGAGCAGGAGTTCATATGGACTGAAGATTGCCAGACAGCTTTTGATGACTTGAAAAAGCGTCTGACTACAGCTCCCATTTTGACTATACCATCTGGATCCGGAGGTTTCGTCATATATAGCGATGCATCCGGAAAAGGATTTGGTTGTGTCTTAATGCAACATGGGAAAGTTGTAGCTTATGCCTCAAGACAGTTGAGGACTCATGAGAAGAATTACCCCACTCACGATCTGGAGCTTGCCGCAGTCATCTTCGCCCTGAAGCTATGGAGACATTATCTATATGGCGAAAGAGTGGAGATATTCACCGATCATAAAAGTTTGAAGTACGTCTACACCCAGAAGGACCTAAATCTGAGACAAAGACGATGGCTCGAAGTGATGGCGGATTTCGAAATTGATCTACAGTACCATCCAGGGAAAGCTAATATGGTAGCAGATGCTCTAAGCAGAAAACCCTCGGCATTCTTTATGATCACCCAACCAGATCTGCTGAGAGATCTAGCAAAGTTGGGAATAGAGATCATTGTGCCAGGAATTGATGGTCAATTATCAAACTACCAGCTGCAATCAACCTTGGTGGAAAGAATCAAAGCTGCTCTACCAGCAGATGCAAGATTTCAGAGGCTTCGACAAAGAACATAAGCTGGACTCCAGACCGGTTGTCGCATACACGAAGATGGGACTCTAAGATGTGGAAATCGTCTTTATGTTCCAAATGGAGAACTTCGTAATGAGCTGATGTCAGAAGCTCATAGCTCAGTATACTCTATACATCCAGGAGGCACAAAGATGTACAGAGATCTGCGGCAATATTACTGGTGGCATGGAATGAAGCGGGAGATAGCACGCTTTGTGGCCAAATGTCTGGTGTGTCAGCAAGTCAAGGCTGAGCATCAGAGATCTGCCGGTCTACTTCAACCCCTCCCAATACCCGAGTGGAAATGGAAACACATTACGATGGACTTTGTTACGGGCTTCCCAAGAAGTCCTAGTAGTCGTAATGCTGTATGGGTAATCGTAGATAGACTCACAAAGGCTGCTCATTTTCTACCTTTTAGAGTCGGGCAATCCACAGAAGTCTTGGCGGACATGTACATGAAGGAGATAGTACGTCTGCATGGAGTGCCAGTCAGCATAGTATCTGACAGAGATACGAGATTTACATCTTACTTTTGGCGAAGTATGCAAGAAAGTCTTGGTACCCGCCTCAAGTTCAGCACCTCGTATCACCCACAAACAGATGGCCAATCAGAACGCACCATCCAGACACTTGAAGATATGCTGAGAGCCTGCATGCTTGATTTCAGCGGATCATGGGAAGATCATCTACACCTGGTGGAATTTTCCTACAACAACAGCTATCAAGCGAGCATTCAAATGGCTCCCTTTGAAGCTTTGTATGGAAGGAAATGCCGTTCCCCAGTATGCTGGAGTGATGTTGGCGAGAGACAGATCTTGGGACCAGAACTGATTATTCGTACGGTGGAGAAAGTAAAGAAGATCCAGGGACACCTACGAGCTGCACAAGACAGGCAGAAGCACTGGGCCAACATTCATCGCCGACCTCTAGAGTTCCAAGTAGGGGAACATGTGTTCTTAAAGATCTCACCTACTAGAGGAACTATCAGATTTGGAGGAAGAGGGAAGCTAAGTCCAAGGTACATTGGACCCTTCGATGTGCTAGATCGCGTCGGAGAAGTTGCTTACAGGCTAGCTCTACCTCAGACCTTGGAGGGAGTACATGACGTCTTCCACGTATCTCAGCTGAGGAGGTACATTCCAGACCCGAGTCATGTGCTAGACTACTCAGAGATCACCATCGGGCCAAGCTTATCTTATCAGGAGGAGCCTGTAGAGATTCTGGACCGTAGCGAGAAAGTGTTGCGAGGCCAGACTATTCCTCTCGTTCGTGTTGCATGGAGACATCATGCACCAGGTGAATCCACCTGGGAACGAGAAGAGGATATTCGTCAGCGTTATCCCCACCTATTTCCAAACCAGGGTATGTCCAATATTTCAAATTCAATCTTTCCTAATCATCATATGTCCTTTTTCATTCTCATTATATGGTTGTTTTTATTTCGAGGACGAAATATTCTAAGGAGGGTAGATTGTAAACTCCCTCGACCAAATTTCAGTAATTTAGGATTAATTTTGACTAATTAGAATTAGTGCAACTTTTTAAAATTTTATTTATTATATATTATATTGATTGTGCACTTGTTCATTACCCAATTGACTAGGGCATCACACTAGCTGTTAACCCTAAACAAATTTCACATTCCTGCTCTAGACTAGTCAGACTACTTTTTCTGTATTCTGTGCAACTTCCAGAAACCTCGTTTGATGCTTCGTTTTAGTCGCACAAATATCGTTACAAACGTATGTATTTATTTCCTATTTAATTTTCTGCTCTTTACCCATCCCTGTACCCTTAGAGATTTGAGGACCAGTAGGCACCTGATTGCCCAACCAAAAATACGGTAATATTCTACTCTAATTGTATTACAATTATCGTTTTGACACCGTAGAGAAATTATGACCCTAATAGCCTCTAAATAATTAGTGAACACCGTGCGCAGTATTTATTAAATAATAAATACGATGACTGTATCACCTGCAATATCAGACCCTGCACCTGCCCAGAATCACCCCACACTGTCCAAACCATTTTTCCCCAGCTAATTCCCTCATTTTTGTACAATTTAGAATTTCAGAAAATCAGTATTTAAAATCAGGTAAATTGCGAAATTACGCAAAATACAATTTTATGCATTTATGCAATTATTGAAAAGTTAGGGGTTTATATGCAAAATTGCATGCTAGGTGGCCAAATCCTATTGGCTATACCATAGGTGGGTAGGACCCACCATAAAATCCAGAAATTTCTGCTGGAAAATATCTCCAAAATACAAATTTACCAAAATACCCTCACACTTCAAAATATTTACAACTTTGCCATTACCCCTAATCCTATATAAACCCTAACCCTTCTATTCAAATCACCTACAACCCTTCCCTCCGGCCACCTCCGACCACCGCCTCCGGCCAAACTCGGCCCAGCCCTTCGCCACCCTACCCTCTCCCCTCCGGCCAAGCACCACCGCCGGCGCCGCCCTGCTCCGGCTGCTACAGCCCCCGCAACTCCCTCCTCTCCTCACTGTCCACAGCACCACCTCCACCCGAACCACCTTCCCCCGCCGCCTACGGCCGTCGCCGACCACCGCCACCCTACCCAAACCCTTCGCCCCGACCTCCCCTACCTACCACCACCACCTCAGCCCTCCACGTCACCGCCTCCGGCCGCCCTAGCCCCCGCAGCAGCCACCCTTCCCTAACCCTAGCTGCTGCTGCTGCTCTTCCCGACGCCTCTACCCGCCACCACCACCACCGTAGACCCCCGCCACCACCACCAACCTCACCGCCGACCTCCCCTCTACTGAACCCTCCGCCTGCCCGGCCACCTCCGCCGCTCCTCCGCCGGCCAGCGCCTCCGCAAGCTGCAACTGCTGCTGCTGCTGCCAGTGGCCACTGCCACTGCTGCTGCTCCTCCGGCCGCCTCCGGCCAGCTCCGCCGCCGTCCTCCCGCCGGCAGCACCGCGTGGGACCCCCCTTGCCACCTGTAAAGGTATATTATACTATACTATACTAAATACATAATTATTCTACAATACATGAGTATATGTATATGTAAATGTATATATATGTATATATATGTATATATATATGTATATATCTATGTATAATTAAATGTATATATGTGTATTTATATTTATATATTATTCTATAATAAATAAATATAATATATAAAGCTATTATACAGTATAATAATACTGTATATACTAGTATTATATATATAAACATTATATACATATATGTATATATATATGTATATATATTAATAATATGTATACTATATGATATATATTATATATATAATTATATAACAATTTTACATAATTACTAGTATACTTGTATTTTTCTTTTATTTATTTTTTTGCAATTAAATTCCTGCACTTATATATATATATATATATATATATATATATATATATATATCTATATATATATATGATCTATATATATATTAAATATTGCTGGATAATACAGCTTATTATAAATATGTAAATTTACATTTCTGCAATGTCATTATTTATACTATATATATAATATTGTACTGGATAATACAGTACCTATACTTATGTATTTTAATTCCTGCATTGTCTTTTATTTTATATTTATATTTATATACATATTAAATTCTTGCACTGTCAATTTCTTTTATTATCTATATATATACTATACTATATACTATAATACATATATTATATATATGTATTTAATTACTGTCCTGTCATTTTAATTTGCCTATATATATATATATCAATCAGTGGATATACCCTGAGTATATATGTATTTTAATTCTGCCCTGTCATTTCAATTTATCTATAATATTATATATCAGAGGATACACCCTGATAATATTATAATACTATATTATCGCAGTGGATATACACTGCTACTATATATATTATTGCCTGCATTTATCTATTATATATATATATACTATTATATATATATATTATATCTATGCCTACTAAATATATATATCTATACTATATATATGTATATATATATATATATGTTTTATATTACAGCCTGGATATTCACGAAACCTATCTGTTTTAACAGAAACCAACTTCAGCACAGCTAGTGACCCCCTGTCACCAGCACCTTCACAACTGACTGTAAAATCAGGGTTTCAACACTATCAGGGAGTAGGCAAGTATACCTTGCCAAGTTAAATGTTTAAATTCTCAAATATTGTTATATGCTTCTTGCTTCTGAAATTCATATACCATGACCACCTGAGGCTGTCTTGGGTACAGTCAACTGTTATGTTGACATGATATTACAGACTCACCAACAGCTGAGAGAATATCCTAATATATTCTCCTAAACCCTATCACGGGAACACGCAACATGGTTGCATTTACATATATGGATGTGAGCTGCGTATTTGGTTAGCTACCAGTACGTGTGACCCGCATCACGGATTAGAATAACTCAGGAAATGTACGATTTGACATTTAGATTCATTGGGATGGGAAAGATAACTAGTTGACGTATGGGACACCCCCTCCAATAATGTTTTATACCTTCGTACCAATGATGGTCGATTGCAGAGTTCCCTGAGTCGGGGGCATACGACACCTATATTAGCCAGTCGCCACGATTGGTGAATTACGTCAGCGTATGTCTAGCCACACATTCCCATGCGTACTACTGGATCTTTACTTGCATTTTCACTTAGTATGGTTAGTACCCTGTATTTATTTTATTTCTTTATTCAGTATTTTTACATTACATGGCATGTCATTTTTCTGTATCTTGTTACGTCCCACTGAGGACCTGGTTCCTTGCCAGATCTAGATGAGGCTTTCTACCCCACAGTGTACGGGCCTGATCAGGAGTCTAGATGTGTTACCGAAGAGGAGCTCGAGGAGACACCCTCAGAGTAGGCTTGACCCTAGATGCTGCTACCTGGAGATGGAGATGTTTTGATCAGATAGACACTGCTTAGTCTATCTGATTTTTTGTCACGACCCGCACCCGAAAATCGGGCATGAGTCGTGGGTACGTCCAGCCTACGCCGCAGCATCGGTGGTAGAACGCTGTCTAGGTCAACTATCTAGATAATAATCTCACACAAAAATCGGGCATGACCTCTCCAAAAGGAGGGCAACCACACAATCAAAATATATATAAACCTGTCAAGATCTCAACTCCAAACGGAGGAGCAATATCAAATGATAATCACAATATACTCAATCACGAATCTAAGCACGATAAGATAACACAGAGAGTCTAACAACTAAAAAGTCTAACCATCACCAACTACTACAACAACCACAACATCCATAATAATAATACAACATCCAAAAATAATATACAAACAAGGTCTCAATCTAAAACCGGAGACAAATCCGGTGCTAAAAGCTAATAAAACAACAACAAGATCCTAGTGATCCCGGCTACCAACCCGGAAATCACTCCTAAACTAGAGGATCCCTGTCTGCACCGTCGACAGGCTCAGGTCCATAAAACGTCGGACACCAATCCTCCGGATACTCTGAAAAATATGTCCAGTCAGGACTGGAGCAAGTACATCTCTAACAGCAGTTCCATTTAAATGATAAAAACTATAAAACAGTTATAGCAAGTAGCAAGAAAAATGGAGCAAGTATGAACAAGAAAATATGTAAATCACTGGTGCATAAAGGTAAAGACGCATGGGTATCAGAGCAAGATAGTAATAACTGCAAATACAGGAAATCTAAGCTAAAATCAAGTCCGTGCACATGAACGTGTAGTGAGTCCAGCATGAAAAATATGTAGTGAGTCAAGTCCAGAAACATGTAAGTGAGACAAGTCAAGAAATGCATGAGAGTCCAGACTATAAAGAATGAACTCGGTGTCTTTGAAATACTTGTTTCGACATGTAAACGGCTAGGGGTAAGTACGGCTCACCGCACACTGGGTGCGCGGCTGCTATCATTCCAGATTAGACCAGAGGGAGTGATTCCTGATGATGCCAGATAGGAATGTTTACATGTCTACTCGAGTATTTCCCCGCCCCGACTAATACAAGTGGATCCAAGACCCGACACGCAAATCAAGATGAGTCCAGCCTGAACATGAATGATGCCTGTAGTGATGCCTGTAGGTGATGCCAGTAGTGATTCCAGAATAGAGGCCAGAAACATGAAATGTACGTGTCGCAAGTAAATGAATCCAGAAATATCAATCAGTGTCCCGTGTTGTGCCAGAATAATCATATGATACTATACTAGAAGCTGAATCATAATAATCATCAGATAATGAAAACTATCAGAGAATGTACTCGCCTGACGTCCTGAGCAACTGGCGATCCGAACCGGTGTCGCAAGGACCTAATGCGAAAAGCAAGGTTAAATAGGGTTCTAATGAGTTAAACAGATATAAAATAATTAAAAATAGGCTTCTAGGGTCGTTCTAGGTCAAACGGATCAAACCGGTAAAATCTGGGTCAAAAAGTCAACTCTGGGTCCAAAAGTCAACTCTGGGTCAAAACTAGGTCAAAAGTTGACTTTGGCGGTCAACCGAGTCAACTACGGTCAAGTCTGGGTCAAACTAGGGTGCTCCTGAAATTCTAGGTCAAACCGAGCTCATTAAGCTAGAAAACTCTCAAACTCGCCTCCTTGAGATACCGGGATACCCTCGGTATCCGATACCTCAACCTAGGCCACGCACCCCGCCTAAACCCGCTAAAACCTATGCTAGCACACGTAAATATATACACATAAGCATATAAAAATCACTCCAAAGCATTTCCTAGGCTAATGCTCAAATACCCCGCTCGAAACTCAATACCTTGAATATCTCAAGGTATCGAGATACCTCGGTATCTCAAGGTATTGAAGTTTCGCCCTAAGGCCCTCTAACTAGCTACCTAGCTATTAATTATGCACCTAGTTATTAATCTAGGCTAGGTAATATATATATCTACCATATTTATATATATCTAAGCATATATGTACCTATGTATATATTTATCCACACACATTTACCCGATTACCCATATATACCTTACCCAACTCAAAATGCATATATATATACCTATCTAGATATCTATAGATATAGATATAACTATATGTATATAGATATCTATGCACCTAGGTAGATATATACCTAATACCTAGCTATCTATCTATCCATCTAACTATTATCTATCTATCTATAGATATATCTATCTATCTTATGTATCTAATTTAACTATCTAACTAGTTATTTACCTATCTATCTATCTATTAGTCTATCTAGTTAACTATCTATCTATCTATCAACTTATCTATCTACTTACCTATTTATCTATCAACTAACTAATACCTATCTATTTAATCTATCAATCTAACTAACTATCCAGCTAGTTATATATCTATCTATTCTATTTATATAGAAACATCTATCTATCTATGAATCTAGCTAGCTATCTATCTAACAATCTATAATATCTATCAATCTACTAATCTATCTATCTATTAAACCACTCTCCTTGCTACTGAACTCGCTGCTTGCTGCTGCTACTAGTGCTGCGCTGCTGCTCTTGCATTGCTGCTGCGGCTGCTGCATCTTCATACTGCTGCTGCTGCTCCTCTATGCTACTGCTGCTGCTGATTCTGCTGCTGCTGTGCTGCTGCTGCAGTGCAGCAGCAGCTGCTGCTCGCTGCGGCTGGTTCTGCCCCCCCCCTATCTCACATACACACACACACACCCCTATATATATATACACATATATATATATATATACATACATATATATATACACACACAACTCTATATATATATATATATACACACTAACACACCTACTAACATATATATATACACACACATATTAACACATATTAACACATACACACTCATATACACAAACACATATCTATATATATATACAAACACACATATATCTATATACATATATACACTAATATCTATGTATATATATATACACCTATACACACTCACACACTAACATATATACTAATATCTATATATCCCCACTCACACACACTCACTCACACTAGCACACACCCTCACACACACACTCACACACACTAGCACACACATAAACACTCATACATATATATACAAATATATATACATATATATAAACTCATATGTATATACCTATAAACACTCACTCACACTCACACACACTCACCTACACACTCACACAAGCACTCACTCACACACTCACCTACACACTCACACAAGCACTCACTCACACACTCACCTACACATAACCACACATATATATATAAATATATATATAAAAACACACACACAATATATATATACACATATATATAAACAAACACAATACAACGCACACCACGCCCACAACGCCCACCAACGCACGCCCAACGACCCCGACACGCCCAAACACCCAAAAATATATAAAATATAACTCGAAACCTCTAGCACACACTCCCCGATACTAACCCAACGCGCGCACAAGCCCGAAACGAGAAAACCAAGTCGAAATGGCCGTTCGGTCATTTCGACGAACACGTGGTGCGCGGCTCGGAAAACCTCCTGAAACGCACACCAAACGAACTCGGAATCGGCCCAAAATTTACCCACGCGCTCTACACGATGTCTAGATCCTAGAAAATGCGCTCCCGCGTCGATTCTAGGTCCGTGGCAGAAACGCACACGCACTTAGAATCGGCGACGACGAAAAGCCCCAATTTCGCCCGAAACGCCCGTTTCTCCGCGACACGGCTTCCCGTGCCCAAACGGAGACACGCACTCACCCTCACGACTCCCGACAACGTCTACCTAGGTCCATCTAACCTAGGGCATCACCCAAAATTGGGCCAAATTCGGATTCCACCCGAAATTGACACAAAACCTAGTGTTAAAGTCTCCAAACACTACCCAACTAGTTCCAACTTCCTCCCACGGGTAGCCTAAGGGTCTAGGAAGGTTCCAAAATATTAATTACACTATAAAAGAGTAATTACAAGGAAAAATTTAGGGTTTACCTCTTGGGAGTTGGAATCCCAAGCAAAAATCCCCAAAATGCTCCAAATTCACCTCCTACAAGCTCCAAGCCTCAAATCCAAGCTCCAACACCAAATCTAGGCTCTACCCACCTAGATTGGGGAAAGATCTAGGGTTAGGGTTAATCATAAAGAAGAATAGAGGAAGAAAGAAGAGAAATGGAAGCTTACTTGAAAGTGGGAAGAAGAAAAGAAGAAGGAAGAGTGGAAAATGGAGAAGAAGAAGAAGAAGAATGAAGAATGAAGAAGAAGAGGAAGAGAGGGGGCTGCTGTGGCTGCGTGCGGGCTGAAAATGGGGAGAGGGGTCGGGTCTCAACATGTAATAAAGGGTTACAAAGTCCAAAATACCCAAAATGCCCTCCTAACTCTCGGTTTTGGGTTTCGGGGCTCCAAAAGCACTCAAACTAGTTCCAAATCTCTCCAACTAACCTCCTAAAAATAAAATAAATATTCTAAGCCCCAAAATAATTCTCACAAGGGTGTGGGCTGGGTCGGACATGGGTCCACTAGGGTCTGACATGGGTCCAGGCTAGCCAAAATCCTAAAACAATCAAAATAAAAATAATAAAAAATAATGCAATCACTAATTAAATATAAACATAATTAATTATAAATAATACACAATTAACTAAATTAAAAATAAAAAAAAAAATACCCGGCTCTGGAAATGGGGTGGTGACAAGCCTATCCTCCTTAGAAAATTTCGTCCTCGAAATTTAAAGTCAATCACACTCCTCTAGGTCAAACCCCCAACAATCAAAGTCAAGAAATTCTACCTATACAACATACAAGATCAGGGTCCTACTGGTCGTGTTATTACAGTCTCAATCGGGGTCACTACACTATCTACCACAGCACAAGAAAATCTAACAGGTACTAATGAAGCACACCACAAGGAATGGAAGAGGACAGGAAGAAGAAACAAGAGACAGACCTGCTAACCCGACATCCGTAGCATCGGCCTCCTCGACCGTCAATGCATAAGCCCTGCCCTGCTGGGGTGTATCCCTCTGCTGGTGCGGGGCATGATGCTGTGCCACAGATGGCCTAGCTCCAACTCTCTGATCCTGTGCTCCACCCAATGGAGGTGCAGTGGAGCAATCTCGCATCTGGTGAGCAGCGGATCCACAGAACAAACACACCTTCAGCCTCCTCCTACAAACATCCCAAGTGTGTCCTGCCTTCCTGCAGTAGGCACAAGTGGGCACCCTCTGATCCTGACCCTGTTGTGCTGCCTTCTGCACATAGGGACGCTTAGCTGGTCCCGCACTACCACTGGCACTGCCTGAATCATCCCTGCCTCTCTTGGACTTGAGCTCCAAGTCATCCTCTGCTCTCTGAGCATCTCCTACTATCTGCTCAAAAGTCGCCTCGCGATCGCTCCTAGTCAAAGACTTGACCGCCATAACCAAGCCCTTGCGAAACTTCCTCGCCTTGGCTGCCTCACTCAAGCCATCCACGAATCTGCCCAAACGGCAGAACTCCGCTGCGTACTCGTCCACTGTCATGCTCCCTTGGACGAGTGCCTCAAACTGGCTCTCTAAAGCACTGAGCGCCACATCTGGGAAGAACTTTTCCTTAAAAAGCCTCTTGAAAGCCTCCCAAGTAAGCCCTGGCGCTGCGATCCTCGTATCTGTGCGATACCATGTCAAGGCGAGGTCGAACATCTGACTGCCCGCTGCCTCTATCTGTATGCTGTCTGGAATCTGCGCCAGCCTGAAGATCCCCTCAATCTGCTCTATCCAGTCATCCGCGTACAGGATCCCTTCTGTACCACGGAACTCCTTGGGCCGCATCCTCTGAAAGTCAATGATACTACCCGGCCTCGGAAGCTGAATCTGATCTGCCTGTGGCTGATTCTGTGCCACCCTATCCACTGCCGTCATGGCCACCTGGTGGGCGTTCTCAATGCCCAGCCTCATCACATCCACCTGACGGTGCTGCGCATCCATCATCTCCCTGAAGAACGCAAACAACTGCGCGGCATCTACTGGAGCAGGAAGTGGTGGAGGAACCACCGGAACGACTGGGGTAGTCCTCGGATCGATAAGTGGAGAAGGATCCCCGAGAGAAACAGAGGCTCCCTCAACCACAGGAGTGGTGAGTGGAGCGGTAGCAGCTGCCTGAATACGAGCTGGACGAGAGGTAGCAGACCTCTCCGAGGCAACTACTGGAACGGTACGATGGGATCGTGTCTTCGGAGGCATCCTGAACACAGATCAAAAGAAGTCAATACGGTGCAAGATACGATATCATCAAAGAAGGACATAATATTTCAAAAGAAGCAATTTCAGAATAATTAGATTGGAATTGTTCCTAGTCGTGATTGAGTACACACTCATCCTAGATCCTAGATCCTATAGCAGGCTCGCAGCAGTACAACTAAGTTGTTGTACCACCACGACATCGCACTAATTGCGAATCGAGACCTGCATGGGGCCGCCACCAAAAACGTGTCACGACCCGCACCCGAAAATCGGGCATGAGTCGTGGGTACGTCCAGCCTACGCCGCAGCATCGGCGGTAGAACGCTGTCTAGGTCAACTATCTAGATAATAATCTCACACAAAAATCGGGCATGACCTCTCCAAAAGGAGGGCAACCACACAATCAAAATATATATAAACCTGTCAAGATCTCAACTCCAAACGGAGGAGCAATATCAAATGATAATCACAATATACTCAATCACGAATCTAAGCACGATAAGATAACACAGAGAGTCTAACAACTAAAAAGTCTAACCATCACCAACTACTACAACAACCACAACATCCATAATAATAATACAACATCCAAAAATAATATACAAACAAGGTCTCAATCTAAAATCGGAGACAAATCCGGTGCTAAAAGCTAATAAAACAACAACAAGATCCTAGTGATCCCGGCTACCAACCCGGAAATCACTCCTAAACTAGAGGATCCCTGTCTGCACCGTCGACAGGCTCAGGTCCATAAAACGTCGGACACCAATCCTCCGGATACTCTGAAAAATATGTCCAGTCAGGACTGGAGCAAGTACATCTCTAACAGCAGTTCCATTTAAATGATAAAAACTATAAAACAGTTATAGCAAGTAGCAAGAAAAATGGAGCAAGTATGAACAAGAAAATATGTAAATCACTGGTGCATAAAGGTAAAGACGCATGGGTATCAGAGCAAGATAGTAATAACTGCAAATACAGGAAATCTAAGCTAAAATCAAGTCCGTGCACATGAACGTGTAGTGAGTCCAGCATGAAAAACATGTAGTGAGTCAAGTCCAGAAACATGTAAGTGAGACAAGTCAAGAAATGCATGAGAGTCCAGACTATAAAGAATGAACTCGGTGTCTTTGAAATACTTGTTTCGACATGTAAACGGCTAGGGGTAAGTACGGCTCACCGCACACTGGGTGCGCGGCTGCTATCATTCCAGATTAGACCAGAGGGAGTGATTCCTGATGATGCCAGATAGGAATGTTTACATGTCTACTCGAGTATTTCCCCGCCCCGACTAATACAAGTGGATCCAAGACCCGACACGCAAATCAAGATGAGTCCAGCCTGAACATGAATGATGCCTGTAGTGATGCCTGTAGGTGATGCCAGTAGTGATTCCAGAATAGAGGCCAGAAACATGAAATGTACGTGTCGCAAGTAAATGAATCCAGAAATATCAATCAGTGTCCCGTGTTGTGCCAGAATAATCATATGATACTATACTAGAAGCTGAATCATAATAATCATCAGATAATGAAAACTATCAGAGAATGTACTCGCCTGACGTCCTGAGCAACTGGCGATCCGAACCGGTGTCGCAAGGACCTAATGCGAAAAGCAAGGTTAAATAGGGTTCTAATGAGTTAAACAGATATAAAATAATTAAAAATAGGCTTCTAGGGTCGTTCTAGGTCAAACGGATCAAACCGGTAAAATCTGGGTCAAAAAGTCAACTCTGGGTCCAAAAGTCAACTCTGGGTCAAAACTAGGTCAAAAGTTGACTTTGGCGGTCAACCGAGTCAACTACGGTCAAGTCTGGGTCAAACTAGGGTGCTCCTGAAATTCTAGGTCAAACCGAGCTCATTAAGCTAGAAAACTCTCAAACTCGCCTCCTTGAGATACCGGGATACCCTCGGTATCCGATACCTCAACCTAGGCCACGCACCCCGCCTAAATCCGCTAAAACCTATGCTAGCACACGTAAATATATACACATAAGCATATAAAAATCACTCCAAAGCATTTCCTAGGCTAATGCTCAAATACCCCGCTCGAAACTCAATACCTTGAATATCTCAAGGTATCGAGATACCTCGGTATCTCAAGGTATTGAAGTTTCGCCCTAAGGCCCTCTAACTAGCTACCTAGCTATTAATTATGCACCTAGTTATTAATCTAGGCTAGGTAATATATATATCTACCATATTTATATATATCTAAGCATATATGTACCTATGTATATATTTATCCACACACATTTACCCGATTACCCATATATACCTTACCCAACTCAAAATGCATATATATATACCTATCTAGATATCTATAGATATAGATATAACTATATGTATATAGATATCTATGCACCTAGGTAGATATATACCTAATACCTAGCTATCTATCTATCCATCTAACTATTATCTATCTATCTATAGATATATCTATCTATCTTATGTATCTAATTTAACTATCTAACTAGTTATTTACCTATCTATCTATCTATTAGTCTATCTAGTTAACTATCTATCTATCTATCAACTTATCTATCTACTTACCTATTTATCTATCAACTAACTAATACCTATCTATTTAATCTATCAATCTAACTAACTATCCAGCTAGTTATATATCTATCTATTCTATTTATATAGAAACATCTATCTATCTATGAATCTAGCTAGCTATCTATCTAACAATCTATAATATCTATCAATCTACTAATCTATCTATCTATTAAACCACTCTCCTTGCTACTGAACTCGCTGCTTGCTGCTGCTACTAGTGCTGCGCTGCTGCTCTTGCATTGCTGCTGCGGCTGCTGCATCTTCATACTGCTGCTGCTGCTCCTCTATGCTACTGCTGCTGCTGATTCTGCTGCTGCTGTGCTGCTGCTGCAGTGCAGCAGCAGCTGCTGCTCGCTGCGGCTGGTTCTGCCCCCCCCCCCCTATCTCACATACACACACACACACCCCTATATATATATACACATATATATATATATATACATACATATATATATACACACACAACTCTATATATATATATATATATACACACTAACACACCTACTAACATATATATATACACACACATATTAACACATATTAACACATACACACTCATATACACAAACACATATCTATATATATATACAAACACACATATATCTATATACATATATACACTAATATCTATGTATATATATATACACCTATACACACTCACACACTAACATATATACTAATATCTATATATCCTCACTCACACACACTCACTCACACTAGCACACACCCTCACACACACACTCACACACACTAGCACACACATAAACACTCATACATATATATACAAATATATATACATATATATAAACTCATATGTATATACCTATAAACACTCACTCACACTCACACACACTCACCTACACACTCACACAAGCACTCACTCACACACTCACCTACACACTCACACAAGCACTCACTCACACACTCACCTACACATAACCACACATATATATATAAATATATATATAAAAACACACACACAATATATATATACACATATATATAAACAAACACAATACAACGCACACCATGCCCACAACGCCCACCAACGCACGCCCAACGACCCCGACACGCCCAAACACCCAAAAATATATAAAATATAACTCGAAACCTCTAGCACACACTCCCCGATACTAACCCAACGCGCGCACAAGCCCGAAACGAGGAAACCAAGTCGAAATGGCCGTTCGGTCATTTCGACGAACACGTGGTGCGCGGCTCGGAAAACCTCCTGAAACGCACACCAAACGAACTCGGAATCGGCCCAAAATTTACCCACGCGCTCTACACGATGTCTAGATCCTAGAAAATGTGCTCCCGCGTCGATTCTAGGTCCGTGGCAGAAACGCACACGCACTTAGAATCGGCGACGACGAAAAGCCCCAATTTCGCCCGAAACGCCCGTTTCTCCGCGACACGGCTTCCCGTGCCCAAACGGAGACACGCACTCACCCTCACGACTCCCGACAACGTCTACCTAGGTCCATCTAACCTAGGGCATCACCCAAAATTGGGCCAAATTCGGATTCCACCCGAAATTGATACAAAACCTAGTGTTAAAGTCTCCAAACACTACCCAACTAGTTCCAACTTCCTCCCACGGGTAGCCTAAGGGTCTAGGAAGGTTCCAAAATATTAATTACACTATAAAAGAGTAATTACAAGGAAAAATTTAGGGTTTACCTCTTGGGAGTTGGAATCCCAAGCAAAAATCCCCAAAATGCTCCAAATTCACCTCCTACAAGCTCCAAGCCTCAAATCCAAGCTCCAACACCAAATCTAGGCTCTACCCACCTAGATTGGGGAAAGATCTAGGGTTAGGGTTAATCATAAAGAAGAATAGAGGAAGAAAGAAGAGAAATGGAAGCTTACTTGAAAGTGGGAAGAAGAAAAGAAGAAGGAAGAGTGGAAAATGGAGAAGAAGAAGAAGAAGAATGAAGAATGAAGAAGAAGAGGAAGAGAGGGGGCTGCTGTGGCTGCGTGCGGGCTGAAAATGGGGAGAGGGGTCGGGTCTCAACATGTAATAAAGGGTTACAAAGTCCAAAATACCCAAAATGCCCTCCTAACTCTCGGTTTTGGGTTTCGGGGCTCCAAAAGCACTCAAACTAGTTCCAAATCTCTCCAACTAACCTCCTAAAAATAAAATAAATATTCTAAGCCCCAAAATAATTCTCACAAGGGTGTGGGCTGGGTCGGACATGGGTCCACTAGGGTCTGACATGGGTCCAGGCTAGCCAAAATCCTAAAACAATCAAAATAAAAATAATAAAAAATAATGCAATCACTAATTAAATATAAATATAATTAATTATAAATAATACACAATTAACTAAATTAAAAAAAAAAAAAAAATACCCGGCTCTGGAAATGGGGTGGTGACATTTTTCTGCGCTATTATCAGTTTTTGTAGTAGGCTTGTAATCTCACCAGTTGTGTACTGTATCAGACTCAGTTATATATATATTTCAGCATTTGTTTTCTGACATTTTGTTGTGGATGAGATAGCTTTACCTGTTCTATACTTGTAGTATTTTAGGACAGCGTAGCACGTCCCTTTGGGTCCATCAAAGTGGATTAAGCCCTTAGTGACGTGTCAGCTGGCCAGTGACACGTGGCCTAGTTCCTGACATTTTGGGACTGGGGCGTGACAAATACGATTAGGATTGACTAATTTGGATAGGATTATGATGAGTTTAAATAAGGATAGGATATGCATGAAGTTGCTTTCCTACTAGGCTCAGGATTTAAATTAATTTAAAATAGAGTTTGAATTTATCTCAATAATTTATAATCTTAAATAGAATTAAAGATAATACAAATAATTTATATATAATCTTATTAATATCTATTAATACTAAATTAGCATCTATCTAATATTAATACTATATATATCCAAATAAATCCTAAATAATTTCAAAAATCTAAATAAATTTCTTAAAATTCTAAATAAATTACAGAAAAATATAATTAAATATTTTAACCTAAAATAAATATTTTGTAGGAACAATATACAAATATGGTCTCATAGTAAATCATGGAAGTCCTAGAAATTTACGTTCCCTATGTTTTAATTACCTAAAAATTCTAGAAAATCTCCAAAAATCTAAAATAGCCTAAAAATAATTCTAAATAAATATTTATATAAGTAAATATATCAAAAAAAATATTTTCTAATTAACTAAGAGAATACTCTAAAGAAATTCAATATTTAAAATAATCTATAATAAATATAATAATATAAAATACACACAAAATACCTATTTTGGGTGAGGGGGTTTACGTAAACGGTCCTAACTAGGACTACTGCGGATCTGCAGGAGGATGACCACCGGCGCGCATCATGGATAAGAACAGATCATACTGCTCCCGTGAAATCGATACCGATGTCGATGTAGAAGGCAGTGACGTCGGTGGAGTCTGTGTCGATGAAGGCGCACCAGGAGGACGTATCTGCTCCAACTCTGCTAGTCGATGGTTGTATGAATCCATGGTAGATAACAAACTCGTACTGCTATGAACCATTGAATCCTCCATCATCGTCAGCCTCTCGTCCATGGACAGCTATGATGCCTGCAGCTCCGTCACGCTGCGCTCTGTCGACGCTCTAAGATCAGCTGTCATTTCCCGGAGCTCCATGATGCTGCGCTCGATCATATCAAATCGTGCGATGAGCGTCGCATCTTCCGCCTGCGGCTGGGACAGGGGCTGCTCCTCCATCATTCGCAGTAACTCGTCACGGAGAGACGCAATCTGACGGTCAATAGTCTCCTGGACTCGAGCCGACGACTGCGAGGGCCGTGGGGAATGCGCACTTGCTGGGGAGGCCCTAGATGACTGCGTCACAACCATGGCGCCATAGGATCATGTACCGTAGTACGTACCTGTAAACCCCTAAAATTTTTTAGATTTTTAAAAATGAATTTTTGAAAATTTTCAGTAATTTTTAACTAATTAAAATAAATATTTTCTGATACTAAATAAATTTTATAATTTTATTAAATATTAAAATATTATAAAAATAATATTTTTGAGTGTAAAATAAATATTAGACATACTGTCATTTTTCTGAAATTTATTGGACCCCATAACTATTTTTAAAGACCTAAAAACTAAGTTTTTAAATAAACCAAAATAAACCGGATTAAACCAACCTAAATCGAAATAAACCGAACCCTAAATTAAACCAACCCTAACGGGTCAAATTTGAACCCGACCCGTACCCGCTACCCCGTACCTGACCCAAACCTTAATGGATCGGATTCGGATCCTAAACCCTAACCCGTTAGACCCGACCCGCCTGTTACAGTAACCCCCAAATTTCCCCCGATCCCGCAGCTCCGGTCGACACCGACCTCCCAGCCAACCGCCGACATATCCACCTATTTAAATCCCCTCCGACGAACCTCTCTCCACCACTCTTCTCCGGCCAACTGACCCCGAGCCCTGTCTCCGTCCCGAGCTCCTCCGGTCGACCCTGCTACCGCCTATCCGCCACCGACCTCGACTCACCACCACCACTTCTCCACCACAGCCGCTGTCATCTTCACAACCGCCAATCACTGCCTCCGTCAAATTCGAACCTCCCCGACGGCAACCCAGCCGACCTCGACCCAGGTGACCCGCCGCCGTGACCCCGATCCTCCGGCGACAACTCCTCCGCCGACCCCTATACCGGCGAGCACCGCCACCCCATAGCTCCGCCGCCAGCGATCTCCGCCACCGCCGCACCGCGCCGCTCCGTACACGCAGAATAGTGATTTTTGGCGTCCTGTTCCCGTAAGCGTTTCTCTATCCTCGTCACCTCATTTTTCGAATAGTCTGTTGCGATGCGTAGACCTCGTGACCCTCTCGGAACCCGTACAAATAGTTCGGGGTATCGCGTCATGTGTCGGTCGTAAACTGCGACACAAAATCAGAAAAATAATCCCTATTTTCTGAAAATTCAAAAACTGGCCCGAACTTTCCGGTTGACGACCATTTTACGACCAACCTGGCAAATGTTTTCAAAATTTACCTGAACAGTAATTTAGACCGTATAACCTAGTTTTAAAACCCTATTTTAGTTCAAATTATTAAGCTGTAATTTGCATGTTATTCGAGGGTAAAAATGATCAAAATATTCGTTATTTAAAATCTTAATTTTTTTCGGAACTGGGTGCGTCCCGCTAAACGAGGCAACTTGGTCGTGTGCAAACATCACCGAAAGGTGCACACTGTCAATACGGATGTGTGGGACTTCGCAGAAGTTGATTTGGATGTGCGTGCACACCGGAATCAACTCGTATCCGTCGACAACACCCCATATCGGCCCTGTTCTGAAATTCGTTGTAACTTCGTGTACGCTCGTCGTTTCGAAACGAAACTTACACCATCGGACTCGTAGCGATACGTTGGTCATGTGACCCACGTTTGGTTCGATTCTGAGAACGTTGACAAAATCCCGTATTGTGGGCCCCACGGTTCTCCTTGACGGACGATTTTGTGATCGGATCATCGGAATCCAGTTCTGAAAATTTTGATGGGTTCGTATCGTCGTTCTGGACTTGTAGATACTAAGTTTGACGAATTTGGAGAACTTTGTCTCTGGCATATTTTTTGGTGCGAATTAGGCCACATTGTCACGCCCCAGTCCCAAAATATCGAGGAACTGGACACGTGGCAATGGCCAACAGCACGCACCGATGGACAAACCCAATTTAATGGATCCATCGGGGCATACTTAAGCTGTAATACAATAGTCAGGGTTTACTAATCTCATCCACAGAATAACCACAGAAATATCAACAAAAAGTATTAAACAACATCCAGTCAAAAGTAAATAAAATCGGGAAACAACCCTATATTAAGTCTGTTACAAATATTCATTTAAACAGGAATAAAAGAGTTTATTTGCCAATAAAAACTGAGCATGAAGAAGCAGTTGTTCAGGAAAAGTCCTCAGCTATCACCTCGTCCTCAGAGTCTGGTACTGTTCCGAGAAGTGCTCCTGTACCGTACACCTCAGGATAGATCTCGTCTGCTAATCCTGGGGACATAATCCATTCTAGGTCCTCAGGGGACATAGCAAGGTACAGATAATACAAGCCAAAATAAATACAGTGCAGAAATAAAGGAAACAATAGGGTAAATAAATAAACCAGCTAAGTGATATGCAAGTGAGAGTTTTAGTCATACTCGGGCTGAGACTACTACAGGATCAGTGTCGGAGAAACCCATAGCAGTATTTTCTCGAAGGGCCAGTACGGTACCAAAGCTCTGTGTCAGAGTCTAAGGCACAATCCATTAAAGTATTATATATATATATTCAGCCTTTTGTATGGTAAATCTCTCCCCACCCAATGTAATCTCACGTCACAGTTTCATAATGTCTCATGATCAGTGTCACGCAAGATCAAACTAATGCAATAAGTCATAATAAAATCTAAGCAAATAATGTCCAAGTCATGAAATCTGTATCCTATACAGAACCACCTTGAATATTTTAGGAAGATTCTGTCACATGTATAGTGTCAAGTGTCCTGGGTATAATGTACTTGATATGGCAAGTACGAGAATGTAAAGGTCACGATATCCATCTCTAGTTGACCTTACACAACCCCGCGTCCGGTGTTGACACCCGACTATTAATCGGACGCTAAGCAAGTCACACGGTCCTAGGGTTAAGCATGTACAACAGTTACAGGAATAAATCAAGAGAACAAAATGAATCAATATACTGCAATTATGGCAAGGTACACTTGCGTGGGTTTCCGGCTCCAATTGTAGCTCTGGCAGCAGCGAGATTTGCAGGCAGTACTCCGGTTGCTGAAATAGACATCACCATCAGATCCAGAAAATATCAATCAGCTAGAAACGCCTGTCCTTGAGTCCAATTTGGACACAGGGGCAAAAATGATATTTTTAAGTCAAAGCGGGGTCCATATGTGGGACGCTTTGCACCAAAAACCGTGTCAGGGTCAAAGGTCTCCAAATATGTCAAACTTAGTGTCAACGAGTCAGTAACGATGATACGAACCCAATGAAACTTCCAGAATTGGATTCCGATGAGCCGATCACAATATCGCCCATCAAGTGGAGCCTATGGGGCCCACGACACACGATTTTGTCAACGTTCTCAGAATCGAACCAAACTTGGGTCACAGGACCTGCGTATTGCTACGAGTCTGATGGCGCAAGTTTCGTTTCGATCCGACGTGTGTACACTAAGTTACAGCAAGATCCAGAAAAGACAGATACGGGGCGTTGTCGGCGGATACGCGTTGATTCCGGTGTGCACGCACATCCGAATCAACTTCTGCGAAATTCCGCACGTCCGTATCAATGGCGCGTACGTATCAGTGAAGACCGCACGCGACCAAGTCGTCCCGTTTGGCGGGGCGTACTCAGTTCCGGGGTGAAACAGGGCGTTGGTTTTCCTGTTTTTGGATCGCGGTTCGCGATCACCACAGGACGCGATGCACCGAGCGGTTTGCACGGGCATCGAGGGGGTCATGTAGGCTACGCGATGCAACAAACGGAATGAGAAACAGAGCTACGAGGAGAGAGATATGGGTACCTGAACAGGGCTCCAAAAGTCCGAATTACGCGTGTCCGAGTTGAGTCTACCGTGTCCTGGACACTGTGTCCAAGCCGTGTCCTGGCTAGGGTTTGAGCTCTGTGTCGTGTCTGAGTTCACCGGAGTCGGTCTGGGGTGCGGGTGGAGGCGGCGCCGGTGCTGTGTTGGAGGGCGACGGAGGGCGCTGGAGTCGGGCTCGGCGTCGGGTCGGGGTGAACTCGATCGGAGGGAGGAGGAGAGAGAGGAGGTTCTGGAGTCGGGCGACTGCGGGGCTGGGCTGGCGGCGAGGTCCGATCGAGTGGTGAGGGAACAGGCGGCCTGGCGGTGGGTGGTCGAGGGATCAATGGGCAGCCGGAGTCGGGTGTTGGGGTTTAAATTGGGATTCGAGGAGAGGGATCGCCGGAGGTTGCCGGAAAAAGAAGGGGAAGGGCTGGGGGTTTCGCCGGAATAGGAAGGGAAGGCGTCGACAGGTGGAGGAAGGTGAAATGGGGGGTTGCCGGCGGCCACGGCGGCCGAAACGGCCGCCGGCAGGTGAAAGGTCGGGGAGGAAATTAATTTGGGGATTAGGTTTTAGTTCGGGTCGGGTCGGGTTCTTAGCGGGTCGGGTCTGACCCGGATCCGACCCGTTAAGGGGGTTGGGCCGGTTCGGGCAGACCGGCCGGTTCGGTCTATTTTGGGTTCGGTTTAATATGGTTTAGTTGAACCGGGTTCAGATTAATTAGATTAATTTAATCAATAGTTTTTAGGACTTTAAAAATACTTCCGGGGTCCAATAAATTTTCGGAAAATTATCCTATGTCTAGTTTTTCATTTTACCCCATAAAATATTATTTTCATAATAATTTATATTATTTAATATCATTTAAAAATTATTTAATAATTAAAACACCCTAGATTAATTACAAAAAATACCAGAAAAATTCCAGAAAATGGTAAAAAATCTAAATTAAAATTTCTTGAAAAATCAGGGGGTTTACACACATGTAGACCCCCCTTTGACCAAAAACTGTCACTTTTGCCTATGTGTCTAAATTGGACTTATGGACAGGCAATTCTACCTATTTCATATCTTCTGAACATGATGATAATGTTTATTTCAGCAATCGAATGAGTACTTGAAGATCCCGCTGATACCGGAGCGACTATTGGTATTCAAACTCCAGGCAAGTATACCTTGTCAATCTTGCAGTATTTGCTACATGTTATTCCCTTGATTTAATTATATGATGTATTTGTACAACCTAGAACCGTGTGACATTGCTTAGCGTCCGAATAATATTCGGGTGTCGACGTCGTACGCAGAGTTGTGTAACATCACCTAGTGATTGATATCACGACCCTATATATCTTCGTGCTTGTATTATCAAGTACGTCATACCATAGGACACTTGACACTGTTCATGAGACAGAATCTTCCTGAGATATTCATGGTGATTTTGTATAGGTTACAGGATTCGAGACATAGACTTTATACATATGCTTATCGATCATTATGACTCACTGCATCAGTTAAAGGTCATGATCTTGATTGTCATGGACATGAAACGTGTGATTACATTAGGTGGGAAGAGACACACATGCTACAGGCTGATTTTATATATATATATATTTATTATTGTGAGGCCGTAAACTCTACATCAGAGTTAGGCACTCTACTAGTGATATCACTGCTACCGGCTCCCCAACACAGAGCTTGTAGTGGTCTCAGCCTGAGTTCTAGTGATGCTATCAACTTGCATATCACATAGTTGGTTATATAGTTTACCCTATTGATTCATTTATTTTTGTACTGCATTTACTTTGGCTTGAGTTAATCTTGTACCTTGTTATGTCCCCTGAGGACCTGGAATCCGGATTATGTCCCCAGGTTTAGCAGAGGAGATCTACCCCGAGGTATACGGAACATGAGCAGACATTGGAGCAGTACCAGAACCCGAGAATGAGGTGATCGCCGAGGATTTCTCCTGAGTATCTGTTTTATCTATACTCGGTCTTTGATGTTGTTAGACTCTTTTATTTCTTGTCTATTGACTGTTGTATCAGACTTATTATCGGGTTGTTCCTCGAGATATATTTTATTGAGACTTGATGTTGCTTTATATTCCATTCTGATTGTATTATTTTTGTGGATGAGATTAGTAGCATAGACCTTTACTGTTATTTTACAGCTTAAGTACACCCTGATGGGTCCATTAAATTGGGTTTGCCCATCGGTGTGTGCTGCAGGCCATTGCCAGGTGTCTAGTCCCTTGGTATTTTGGAACTGGGGCATGACATACCCCTCTGGAGACCACCAGCGGCCGTCACCCACAGCTCGTCCGTCGACGGAGCTTGAGAGGGCTGCGAGGAAGTACAAGCCTCTCCCGCTGTAGGTGCACTAGCAGTCGCCCGCTCATGCAGCCTAAGATACTCGGCCTAGAAAAGTTTGGATACTCGATAATTGCCTAAGTTATATTAAAATTAACACAAAGTAAAGTAATACTTACATAGGTCTGCGAGGCCCTCTCATCAATGAGATTTTTGCCCTTTCGATGGGTGGCCAGGAAGACGGTCACCATGTTTGCATCCTCACCCCTCTGTACCTGTTAAAAATATATTATTTAGTACTAAAATTAAATATATATTTTACTACCATTTTATCGTACTTGCATTAAAAAAATATCTGAAATAAAAAATATATCAAACGACGGAAATGTTCCGTCATCGGAATCGAGCCACCACACCACTTTGCTGCCTTCCGCCTAGCCGTCTTGGCCTTTTCAGACCTTTTCTTGTACCTCGGATCGTCGAATCTAGCCCTCATCGCAGTCCATTGCTCATGCGTGATCGAACCTTGGATCGATTTTACAACGCGATCACGAGCCTTCTGGTCATCTAGAGCATCACGGATCAGCTTGGCGGCAACGGCAGGAAATATCTGCTCGATTAACTCGGCCCGGTACGGAGGATAGAAATACGTTTGCTACAATAAGTAATTTAGTAAGTTATATAATATGCATAAATTAAATGATTGATATTATATACTTTTACCTTGAAGTGCGCAAACCAAAACGCCTTCCTCTCCTCTGGATCTTTAGAGTAGTTGATCCAAGGGCCACTATAGTTGTTCCTCGGAAAGAGGCCCAGACGTCTTTGTACCGACGAGGGACGATATCTATACAGAGATAATTATTTTATCGAAAAAGTCAATATATGATGAATAAAGAAATACACGATATATATGATGCTAAACCATCTAATTGACTTACTTTGTACCGTCGGCCCAAATCTCTGTCATCGTCTCCTCCGGAGGTGCGCATGGAGGATCTAGCTGAAGTTGGGACGACGTCGGCTCGACCTTCTCCATATGCTCATCTGTCTCTATGGTTCCGTCAGCAGGAGGAACGCTGGACGAGGGAGTAGTATCAGGCCTGGAACTACTCGTCCCATGAGTGATGCCACGTAACATCGTCGCAGTTGGAGATGTGATTGGTCGATATACTGGAGTACTAGGCGACGAGGATCCAGAACCAACTGTAGGCAGTACCGGAGGAGCACTCCGTCTACCTCGGGACCTGACGAACCCTCCACGTCGTCATGTCATACTTGATAACAATATATGATGAATAAAAAAATACACAAATATATAGTACATTCTACAGTCAAAATGTTATGCATATCTCACAACATTCATAAAATTGCACAATAAATAACTAGTGGTGTCACAAGTCTAAATGGATAGTACATTCTACAGTCAAAATATAATACATATCTTCGTCAAAATATAATACATACTTTGAGTATTGCATCATTAGATTCCTGATATCCGTCGTCGTTTCTCGGAGCTCTCGTTCTATTAGTAGCAACATGAGGTTTGAAATACGTCGAGCAAAAGTTTGTAATCTCCTCGAGAACATAAGCTTCACAAATAAAGCCCTCAACCCGTGCCTTATTTTTTACCTTTCTTTTTAGGTGATTCAGATGCCGCTCGAAGGGGTACATCCACCGATAATCGACAGGACCACCAACACGTGCCTCATAGGAAAGATGAATTGGCAAATGCTCCATAGAGTCGAAGAATCCAGGAGGAAACACCTTCTCGAGCTTGCATAGTATTATCGTAATGTCCTTCTCTTGCTTTTCTAGACGATCGACGAGCAACTTAGTAGAACAAAGATCTCTGAAGAATATGATGAGCTCTGTCAATGGATCCCAAACGACCTGCGGTAATCATTCTCGAAATGCAATCGGAATTAATCTTTCCATGAATACGTGACAATCGTCGCTCTTCACACCCGCCAGTTTATTCTCCTTGAGGTCGACGCATCTTCTCAAGTTTGACACGTACCCATCTGAAAATTTTAGACCCTGAATCCACCTACAAAGTCTTCCTTTATCATCCTTCCCCAGTGAGAAAACTGACTTAGGCTGCTTTAACTTTCCATTCCCCTCCTCTATCAAATGCAACGCAGAACGTCTACATATTTCTTCTAAGTCCAACCTGGCCTTCGGATTATCTTTCGTCTTCCCCTTTACCTCCATTACAGTATTAATTATATTATCAAACACATTCTTCTCGATATGCATGATATCAAGGTTATGTCTGATCAGATTGGTGCTCCAATATGGCAGATCCCAGAATATACTCCTCTTCGTCCAGTTATGGGTGCGACCAAATCCGTCACACTTGTACCCCTTAGCAGGCTCTTCGATAGCACTTGCTAAATCTTTCACCTCTTCCCATATCGTGTATCCGGGCCACCTTGGCGGTAGATTGGTCTTCTCCACAACGCTCGCACGAAAAGCATTCTTGTTCCTCCTGTACGGATGATCCTTTCACAGAAATTGTCGATAACAATCGAAGAAGCACGGTTTGCCTCCGTGTTTCAAACGGAAAGCCTTAGTACGGTCCATGCAATACAGACATGAGAGACGACCAAGAGTGCTCCATCCCGATAATATTCCATAGGCCAAAAAGTCGTTGATGGTCCACATAAGTGCTGCTCTCATCTGAAAATTCTGCTTTCTGGAAACATCGTACGTGTTGGCACCTACTTCCCACAGTTGATTCAACTCATCTATCAAAGGCTGTAAATATACATCGATGTTTCTCTTCGGATTATTCGGACCCGGGATAATAACGGTTAGGAACATATACGGAGTCTTCATGCACATCCAATACGGTAGATTATACGGAGTGACGATCACAGGCCAACACGAATACTGGGAGCCCAAAAGTCCGAATGGGTTAAAACCGTCGGAGGAGAGCCCCAATCTGACATTACGCGGATCCGAAGCAAAATCTGGATACTCTCGATCAAAGTGCTTCCATAATTCTCCATCGGATGGATGATCCTATACTCCTTCGATCTATTTCTGCCTGTGCCAACTCATATTTTCTGTAGTCTCCTTCACCATAAACAACCTCTGCAACCGCGGCGTCAAAGACAAGTAGTGCATCGAATCGGTACGCTTCTTTGTACCGACAAACTTTCCTCTTCCAGTAGCCTTGTAGCGATCAGTACCACAGAATCTGCATGCATCTTCATCCTTGTCGTCTTTGTAGTACAATATGCACCCGTTGTGACATGCATCAATTTTCTCGTATCCCATCTAGAGCGATCTCACCATCCTTTTAGATAGGTAGAAGTCTTTAGGCAACTTTGCATCCTCTGGTAAGATCTCTATAATCAAATCCATCAGTCGGTTATAGCATTTTTGCGACATGATAAAATCGGACTTGATGCTCAACAATCTTGTAACCACCTCCAACTGTGAATGATCTTCACAACCAGGATATAACGGAGTCCTTGCATTCTCCAGCAACTCTATGAACTTCGCAGCATCGGTATTCGGTGGCTCCTCAGCTGCATCATGATTGTTTGGATCGAAACTAGGCCCCGCTGCATCAAAAACCATGTTCACCCATCCGTCATCGTAATCAGCGTGGTCGTGGACATCTATATACGGCTCCACATAAGGCTCGAACTCTGATGCTAAAGACACAAGTTCTCCGTGCACGGTCCACTGATAGTAATTCGGCGTGAAACCCTTCGAGTACAAATGATATGTAACTTCCACTTCTGGATGATATTTCAAGTTGCGATATCACACACACTTAATTTTGGTACCGTCCATGTACCGAGGAAATGCCTTGGCGAACTGCAGGAACTGCTGTACACCCTCAATGAATTTATCCCGCACACCCTCAATAAATTTATCCCGTACACCATACATGTCATCAGGATAATGGTTGTACATCCACGAACGATGACGCATATAGTAATTCATATCCATTTCTAGATACTTTTACAAAAATGAATAGACATCGTTCAAGTATATACTCATCGTTAAATATAGTACATGCACTGATACTCCTAGTCCTAGCATATATACTCATTGTTAAATACAGTGTGATTCTCTGGAGGAAGGTAAGAACTGCTCTAACTTGATACACAATGCCCTCTGTGACAGTCTGTGTCCTATAAATCAAATTACTACGAAGACTTAAGTCATTTTTGTTGTCAAATTTTACATCCTTTGTGACAATCTGTATCGTGTCTGTGTCAGTGTGTGTGTCGTATCTGTGTCTGTGTCATGTGCATCTGTGAGATAGAGATAGATAGATAGAGAGAGAGATCGAACTAATATTACTACCTTAACTAACACAAGACTCTAGACATTACTTTAACGAGACACTTAAAAGTCTTGACTAGACTAATACACCAAGGCCTCTCTTGACTTACTGTTACCTGGATTTGATTTTTCCCTCTTGCTGCACTTACTGCTACTTGATCATATGCAGCTGCTGCTGCTACCTAATGCATGAATATTGGCCTATAGGTACTCACTCATTGCTATCACTGTGTTGATGTTACAGATCTCCTACCTGCACCCAATCTTGCAGTACACCATTGTGTGCACTACCTCACTTGAATGCCTGAGCGCCCTCACACTTCCCAACTGAAAGTATTTCCCCACTGAACACACTTTCCCTCCTTGATTACACTCAAGTGTTTCCTTGCCCCACACCTGTCTCTGATATAGAGTATCAGTTTTTTCAGGCAACTCTTGTTGCTACTGCACAACATAGGCACTGCACTCACTTGCCACTTGCCACCTGGTACTGCTGTTCTTGAGTGTGTATCAACTGATACCACTCCTCATCATAACAGACCCCCACCAAGTCTGATACTCTGTATTAGTTCTTTACTGATACATCTAGCTCACAACATAACTCCCTATCAATTGGACAAGTATATGCACCTACTTCCTTACTTATATCACTGCATATACATAACCTCATCAGTGTACACATTTCATACTGGCACTTAAACATCTGTCGCTGTTGCATTTGTTGCAACTGCCACTAAGGACATGGCACCCCCAACCTTGCAGCTACTGCTGCTATCTAGTTTCCCCCACACACTCCAAACTGGCCTGTTGTCACTCCACTTAACTCATGTGCACTGCCAACTCCCCATCATATGTTCACACTCCTTACCACGACTACTAGAACACAGCACACTCGATTTTATAACACAGTCCAATCACCACTTCACCACAGTGCTCATGCACTTGTCTGGCACTCCTACATCCCACATTCACACACACATCAAATGCACCTATGTATACACATGTACAACTGAGCAAATTTCCTTCGTCAATATAGGTATCTCATACACACACACACAATACCAAAGTCAATCTATCAAACACCTTTAGTGCCACACTACACACACAATATGTGTGTGTCCGTGTCTGTGTCAGTCACGTGTGTGTCGTGTCTGTGTCTGTCACGTGTGTGTGTGTCGTATCAGTGTCAGTGTCTGTCACGCCCCAGTCCTAAAATATCGAGGGACTAGATACGTGGCAATGGCCAGCTACGCATTCAAGCAGACTCATGTCCGACTCGAACACGTATAAGCTGTCTAATGTGAACTCTAGTCCAAGAATCTACGAAAATACATATAAACGTCAAGTATCTAGATCTCATCCATAAGAACAGTATATGAACTAAATAGCAAACTGGAATAAATGCTGAAAGTAAAGATACTGTCGAATATCCAGCAAGAAATAATACTAGGTCGGGTGGAGACAAATCCACTACCGATAAACGAAAAAATAAAGACAAGAAAATATAACTAAAAACATGCTAGAAAGTAACTAAGTATAAGCAGGGCCATCAACTGCTATCGTACCCTCGTCTGGTGTCGGTCCGTAAAGTTGCGGGTACTCCTCGTCTGCTAAATCTGGAGAACAAAACCAGGTCCTCAGCGGGATGTAACAAGATACAAAAGAATACGAGCCAAAAGTACAGTAAATGAACATGCAAGATAGACAAGAAATTAAACACAAGAGAAGCAAATAAGACACAAAAAATTAGTACATCTAAGACGGTGGCATGCCAATGATGCTATCAAACATGACTACAAGCAATCGGGATAACCGCAACTCAATGGGAGATCACGGTCCTATAGAAAGTAGGCCAATGGGGACTCCCAATCTATAGTATGGCTCTTTCGCAGCCCAATGGGAGCTCACGAATGAGGTAATCAAATGAACAAGTCTCTATCGCAGCACAATGGGTACTCACAATCGAGAATGCTCAAGTATAGTCAATGCCTAATAACGATCATCTAGGAACTAAAGTAACCAATCGAGTCAACTCAAGAAAGCGTAGAGTAAACATATACCATCACAATATGACTATGAAACAAATAGTGATACATGGAAAAGAGCAAATAATGTATATGCACGTAAAACGAGAAAATAAGACTAGAGCAGCAGGAACAAATCAAATATAAAAAAGCGCATCAAGAAACTATTTACGACAAGAAAATAACAACTGAAAAGGGAAGCATGCAAATAATATCCAAGAGTTGGCAAGGTATCTTGCACAACGATGTATAAATAAGTCAAGGAAATAAGTAGCAAAACTGCAGGATTTGGCAAGGTATACTTGCTTGGGGTTTGAATACCTACAGTTGTCCCTGTATAAGTGGATCATGTAGGTACTCCTCCAAAAGCTGAAATAAATATCACCAACAGTCTCAAAAAATATCAAATAGCTAGAAATGCCTGTCCTTAAGTCCAATTTGGACACAAGGGCAAAAATAACATTTTTGGGTCAAAGCGGGGTCCATATGTGGGCCACTTTGCACCGAAAAATGTGTCAGGGTCAAAGGTCTCCAAATTCGTCAAACTTAGTGTCAACAAGTCAGGAACGATGATACGAACCCAACGAAACTTCCAGAACTGGATTCCGATGAGCCGATCACAAAATTGCCTGTCAGGTGGATCCGTGGGGCCCACGATACGCGATTTTGTCAACGTTCTCAGAATTGAACCAAACTTGGGTCACAGGACCAGCGTATTGATACGAGTCCGATGGCACAAGTTTCGTCTCGATCCGACGTGTGTACACAAAGTTACAGCGTGTTCCAGAATAGACGGATACGGGACGTTGTCGGCGGATACGCGTTGATTCTGGTGTGCACGCACATCCAAATCAACTTCTGCGAAATCCCGCACGTCCGTATCAACGGCGCACACGTTTTGGTAAAGACCGCGAGCGACCAAGTCGTCCCGTTTGACGGGGCGCACTCAGTTCCAGGGTGAAACAGGGCGTGGATTTTCTTGTTTTTGGATCGCGGTTCGCGATCACCACACGACGCGACGCACCGAGCGAGTTGCACGGGCATCGAGGGGGTCACACAGTCTACGCGTTACAACTGACGGAACAGAAAATGGGGCAACGAGGAGAGAGAAAACGCTACCTGAACAGGGCTCCGTAGGGCGATGATTCTTCGTGTCCGCGAGGAGATGCGACACGGGGAAACTGTGTCCGGTTGCTGTGTCCGTCTAGGTTTAGGGTTTTGATTACCGCGGCTGGGACTGGGGGATTCGCCGGAGGACGGCGGCTCGGGCGGAGGCTCGTCGAGTCGGGGGAGGAAGAGGGGAGATGGGGGTGCTCGTGCGGGATGTCGGGCCGTGCCGGAGTATGATGATGATGGTAGTGGTGGTATTTGGTGGTGACGGAGGGGCTCCGGGGGAGGTCGAGAGGTGCAGCGGGCCGGAGATGAGGGAGTCGGGGAGGGAGATACAGCGCCGGAGTTGATGGGGCTTGCAGAGGTGGAGAAGAGGAGATGTCGGGGAAGGAAGTTAGGGTTCAGGCTGCTGGGCTGCACCGAGATGGGGGAGTCGGGCTCCGACGAGGTCGAGGAGGGGGAGAAGGACGGAGGAAGACAGAGGATGTCTGCGGTGGTGGAGGGTCGGGCTCGAGGGGGTCTGCGGGTCCGAGACGGGAGAGAGGCGGAGGAGTTGGGGACGGGCGGTGGCTAGGTCGAGGCAGCGGGGCTCGTCGGCTGGGTTGCGGGAGGGAGGTGGAGTCGGGGTTCAAGGCGGCTAGGGCGTAGGGGGTTCTGTCGTGGTGTTGGGCTGGGTAGCGGGACTCGTGGCGGAGGAAGGAGGTGGCTGCAGGCTGGGGTTCGACGAGGAGGCGACTAGGGTTCAGGTGAGGCGGCGGGGCGTGGAAGTCGAGGGATTATATAGCCGGAACAGTGAATCCGGTGAGGAATAGGATTAGGGTTCTGTTAGGGTTTCGGGTTCGGGTCGAGTTTGATTCGGATCTGACCCGACCCGACCCATTAGGTCTGGGTTGGCTTGGTTCGGTTTGAGTTGGTTTGGTTTGGTTTAATTTCAAATTAAACCAGGTTCAGTCAGGATTTAAATCGGTTTAATTCTACATCGGTTTTTAGGGCTTTAAAAATGCTTCCGGAGTCCAATAAATTCACAGAAAATTATCCTATGTCCGGTTTTCCATTTTATACCATAAAATATTATTTTCATAATATTTTAATATTAATTAAAAGCAATTAAAAATATTTAATTACCAAGTACCTAGGTTTTTAATTATAGAAAAATCCCAGAAAATTACAGAAATTTTGTGAAAATTTCAAATTAAAATTCTTGAAAAATCAGGGGGCTTACAGTGTCATGCCGTGTCCTGAGAGAGAGAGAGAGAGAGAGAGAGAGAGAGAGAGAGAGAGAGAGAGAGCTAGGGTTTACCTAGAGGGGGGAGAAAGATTTTGGGTTAGGGTTAGTGTCATGCCGTGTCTGTCACGTGTGTATGTGTCGTGTCAGTGTCAGTGTCATGCCGTGTCCTATGAGAGAGAGAGAGAGAGAGAGAGAGAGTTAGGGTTTACCTAGAGGAGGAGGAGGAGGGGGACGCTGTGGAGGACGCCGGAGTGTGCAGTTCGCCGGAAAGGGGGTTTTGAAAAATTGGGGGAAAGATTTCAACAGAAGAGGGGAATCGAAACCTATATTAAAATTTTAGCGACGTTTAGCGACGCCAACTTATGACGTCACTAATTAAAAAAAATTGCGACGTTATAGACGTCGCTAAAAACGTCGCTAAATATCTAAAAGTGTAACGTTGCTAAATACGTCGCTATATCATAAAACTCAGCGACGTTTAGCGACCTTAAATAAACTTATAGCGACTATTCTTTTAAAAAACTGAATTACAGTCGCTATATGTCGTCAAACAACGACTTATAGCGACGTTAGTCTTTGGAGTCGCTGAAACCTTTAATATTAGCGACGTTTTACTTTGACGTCGCTAAAAACGTCGCTAATTCCGTAATTTTTAGTAGTGGCCGAAAGCCCCCGCCGCGCGCAGCCCCCCTCCTCCATCGAGCTTCCCCCGCGCGCCGCCGAAAGCCCCCGCCGCGCGTAGCCCCCCTCCTCCGTCGAGCTTCCCCCGCGCGCCGCAAGCCCTCGCCTCGAGCGCCCCTCGCGCTTCCCCCACCCGCGTCCTAGTAGAGGCGGAGAATCGCGGAAGGAGGGAGGAGGAGAGGGAGTGAGGGAGGGGGAGGAGCAGGAGGAGGGAGGAGGAGAGGGTGAACAGTCTTAGTAAATTGGACTAGTCTGAATAAAAATTCTTTTTAACTGAACTAGCACTAATATTGGACTAGTCCCTAATCATTTTTGTAATGTCTTTTATCAAGAGCCTATAAAAACTAGGATGAAACTAAAGCCATATACATTCTAGTTGGAAGACTTTCACACTTACCGACATTGAGACACCGAACCAACCAAACAGCTCTTTAATATGGGATGATGGGTGCATGGATGGAGAGGAAGCTAGCCCATGGTTAACCCATGTGCTTCTTTTCTTTCTGAACAACATCCTCCATTCACATTGATATAATGTTGAGTTATTAAATTATAAATAAGACTTTTAATTAATTAGGTTAGATCAGGTCATGGTGGGATCCACTTTGACTGACATTGGAAATATTGCAGTCCACACAGCAGCACTAGCTAGGACGTGGACTCCACTCCATTCCACGGGATCCATTCAAATGGATACTCTCTTTATCTTATTACATATATTATTAAAAGATTTAAATTTTTTTTTTTACTTTATTTATGCACGTTCAGAATACACCCCATTCCACGAAATGGATACTCTCTTTATCTTATTACATATCAATTCTACTATATAATACCAAAAGTAGACTTCACAGTGAAAATTTTCTTCCCAAAAATGTCCTTCAATATATTTACTAATTAAAAGAATACCTACAATAAATTTCACTTATAACCATTTAAGAGATTCATTAATGTATTACGGAAATCGAAGGGTTCATACTACTTGCTAAATCTTCTAAGATGTTCCCACGAAATTTGAATGGTTGAATTCTTAACCTATATAATTAAAAACAACAAAGTTCAACATCATCCAATCTAAGATACGTGCAAAGCACGTGCATATATACTAGTATTATTAAAAAATATTTAAATTTTTTTTACTTTATTTATTCATATTCAGAATATACTCCACATTATTTTTATAATATACAAGTTCTTCTACTTTTGACAAAATTCGTCCATAATTGACGGTTAACCCATTTGATCGAAAATTTGGACGAAAATACCACTCTCGTTTTTCCTGCACTTAATTTCGTGCCCTCGAGCTCGGCCCTGTCCTCCTTCCCCGCCATCGCGCTAGCCCCCGTCTCTCTCCCAGCCACCGCGACCGCCCTCCCTCCCTATCCCGCCTCCCCTCCCTGCCACCGTTGCTGCCGCCCTCCCTCCCCATCTCCTCCTCCCCCCTCCTCGCCACTGCCGCCGCCGCTAGTCTCCAACCCCGCCGCCCTCCCCGACACCGCTCCCGCCCTCTCCGCCATCGCGATTGCTGCTACTGCTAGCGAGCGCACAACGAGAGCGCGCGACGACAGCAATCACGGTGGCGGGGAGGTGGGGACGGACGACAGTGGTGGGGAGAGGGGTGGGTGGGAGGGGGAGGACAGGGGCGGCGGCGGCGGCAGGGAGGGGGAGGGACGGCGGCGGCAGGGAGGGGGAGGGGTGGGGAGGGAGGGCGTCAGTGGGGGGGGGGGGGGGGGAGAGGGGCGGAGCGGGGTGGGGTGGGGAGGGCGGTAGCTGGGAGAGGGACGAGGGTGAGAGGGAAGAGGAAGAGGAAAATAAAGGAGAAATATTTTCGTCAAAAAAATAATAATCAAATGGGTTGACCGTCAATTATTGACAAATTTCGTTCAAAATGAAAGATCTTGTACATTATAAAAATAATGTGGAGTATATCCTGAATATAGATAAATAAAATGAGAGGTAACTTAAATTTTTTCATATTATTATTATTTGATCTTGTATTTTCTTCAGTTGTGTCATTTTTTTCATCTCTCAAAAGTCAAACCTGTGCTCTTGTTATTTGACTCCGAAAAATATTTTGGTGGTCCTACTCAGTTTCGCTTAGTTCTCGGAATTTATGTCTCTTGTTAGGGAAATTATAATTCGTGTAGGTTTGTTAAAACAAGAAAAATATCCAAGAAAGAAAGTTTGATTTGTGTTTGATTTAGTTGGTGCATAAAAAAAAAAAAATTTTAATAATATTTTTGTATTTTAAAATAAAAATAATAAAATGTAAAAATAATGGATAAAACTGAAAACAACACATTTTAGAAGGGTTATTGTTGTCCTAAATTTTTATAATAAATGCTGAAAATGAAAAAAAAATTAGATTCCATCATTATCTTTCTTTTTTATTTTTCTCAGTCAAGAAAATAGTTTCTGTTTGTAAATGAAAAGGAGAAATTTTCTTCTATGATATGTGAACCAAATATGTCCTCTAACAATACTCCATTAATATACTTGGTTTTTCCATCAGAAGTTGGATATATATTTATTTTCCCCTTCGATCTTCATTGTTTGTACGATGACAACTAATTCGGCAAGTGAGTAAAGCTTTGCGGGTTCAAACTCGCCTTTTATTTATTATTTTATTTTTTTAACGAGTTTGAACTTGGGCTTTGTATGTTCATTCTTGAGCTCCATTGGGCTCACTAACAACTTACGAGCAATTCACGTCAAACTCATTTGTATGGTATATAGAACAAAGAGAAAACCAATTACGAAAAGGATTGGTTTGTCTCTAGTGTAACACTAATAATAGCAATTTTAGTTCTGGTATGTGGAATGGCCTGATGTCTTTTTGTTAAAACATGTGTGTAGCGTAACCTTTCTGAGTGTTCGTGGAGCTTTATTTTAACCATTCTGTGTTCAAACTTGGAAACCGGCTCATTTCCATTTTCAAGATTGGTTACATTACATTACATTACATTACATACTGCAGCTAAATTGACTTGGATCAACTTTTATCAAGCCGAATGGATCTGATGAGTTGCACTGTACAATGCCAGCTCTTCTTCTTCTTCTTCTTCTTCCTTTCTTATTTATTAGATTTTGCAATTGTGGAGCTAAGTCTGTAATAGCAAATAAAATTGATATATTTTTTCAAGTGTGTTTCCTGTGATCCCAACAGTGGATTAGAAAGTATATTTTAGCTGGGCTCTTCTCCTTGGATTGGCTTTATTTTCCAAGCTTAGATTAGTTATAACTTGTTTATATATATATATATGCTTGCTTGTAGCAAAAGTAACTTGGGCAGCTATATATATATAAGAGATGAAATCGTATATATACCTATATTTTATTATAGGTCTTTAAACCCAAGCAAGCAAGCAAGCATTTAACGGTGGTGAGCAGCCTGAAAGCCTTGTTGTCTTGGTTTGGTAATGACCCAACAATAAATAGGCCTTGGCACCGCAGTCCAGTCCAGTCCAGTGTGGGAGAGTTTGTTCGTCTTATTTTTTCAAATTAAATAAAGTATAGCCGTTGGTGGGTGTACTTTGGAATGATTGACATGAGTTTTTGAAACACACAAAATGCCAATTACCAAACCTGAGCTGAGCAGACATAAAGACAACCCATCCCTCTTTGTGACCGTTGTTATATTTATATTATATTAGTCTGCCTCTGGCTCTGGCTCTGGCTCTGGAGACCCACCCAACACGAATCAAATGGGAGGGAGCACCAAACGGACTTGTCAAGCTGACGTGGAAGGAAACATTATTCTCTCTCTCACTGTCACGTCTCGTCAAACTGGAAAAAGACTCCAGCAGTGTTGTGGCTCCCGCCATAAGAATCCAGATGTCTCCCACAACCACATTTCACATTAATTAATTAATTACAACCCCTCCACTCCACGTCCGCTGCTGAGCTCTACTCTCTACTCTACTCTACTCTACTCTACTACTCTCTACAGAAGAAGAAACCAGTACCAGTACCAGTACCAGACGAGAGAGAGAGAGAGAGAGAGAGAGTTGGCGACAGTGGAAGGAAGAAGAGGGGAGGAGGTGGTAGTCTTGTGTATTGGGAAGATTTAACAGAGAAATTCAATTTCAAGCTGCTGGTTGGTTGGTTGCTTCCTCTTTCCCCCCCTCTCTCCCTCCTCACTGCAATGACGAGAAAAATATTACCAGCTCTGATTTCTCTGCTTCTCCTCCTCTCTCTCTTCACTGGTGAGTAGTGACTTTAACTCAAATTTCTCGTCTTTTTCTTTTTTTGCTTTACTGAGCTTTTAGAACAAGCAGCAGCCTCCCTCCTACAGCAGCTTATCGTTGCTATTGATGCTTTACTACATTTTCTCAAAGGGGGGAACTTTACTTGCTAACAATTTATACTCACTATTATGTATATTACTACATTTTAGCTCTCTGCTATTACTAACAAAAATTGGATTTTTATTACTGCAACTCATTTTCTTCCTTTTTGTGTGTCAAAAAGTGGCAAACAAATTTATGTATACTACCATCTCCATCTACATTAAGCTTATGTTATGTTCATCTACACTTATTACAAACTTTGGTATAGCGGGATCATAATTGATTGATGTTTTAAGTGTTTACTCTCTCTTTTTTTCTTTTTCTTTTTGGTCAACTGGTTTATCACACGGATGTTGAGATAGCCAAGAGGCCCAAGAACCATTCTATTGTTTGAAATGTAGCAAGTGGCAATGGATTGATCAATTTACAATACCGTTTCCCCCATTTATGTTAAGTTGCCCCGTGGCAAACTTTGTTATGGCCGGATTGATTGATTCATCTAATATTTTTTCCGACTTGGATGGCAGAGTTTTGTAGTGGAAGCATCGTTGGTGTCTGCTATGGTAGAAACGCAGATGACCTCCCAACACCCGACAAAGTTGCACAACTTGTCAAGCTCCATTCGATCAAATATGTAAGAATCTACGACTCCAACATTCAAGTCCTCAAGGCCTTCGCCAACACAGGAATCAATCTCATGATTGGTATCCCCAACTCCGACTTGCTCCCCTTCTCCCAGTACCAATCCAATGCCGACACTTGGCTTAAGAACAACATCCTCCCCTATTACCCTACCACCATGATCACCTACATAACAGTTGGCGCGGAAGCCACCGAAGACCATAATAATGCCTCTTCCCTTGTTGTCCCCGCGATGGTCAATGTTCACAATGCTCTAAAGAAGGTGGGATTGCATAAAAGGATAAAGATTTCAACCACACATTCGCTCGGAGTTCTCTCGCGGTCGTTCCCACCATCAGCTGGTGCTTTCGACAGCAAATATGCCTTCTTTTTGAAACCCCTCTTGGAGTTTCTGGTGGAGAACCAGTCCCCATTCATGGTGGATCTTTATCCTTACTATGCTTATAGAGACTCTTCAAGTAATGTCTCCTTGGATTATGCGTTGTTTTCTGCTACTTCGGACGTCATTGATCCCAACACCGGTTTGGTTTATACCAATATGTTTGATGCCCAGCTTGATTCTATCTTCTTCGCCCTAATGGGGCTGAATTTCAAGACTCTCAAGATTATGGTTACTGAGTCGGGCTGGCCTAATAAGGGTTCACTCAAGGAAACTGCTGCGACTCCAGATAATGCTCAGATGTACAACACCAATCTGATTCGCCATGTTATCAATGATACCGGGACACCAGCCAAACCTGGGGAAGAGATCGATACCTATATATTTTCGTTGTTCAATGAGAATAGGAAGCCTGGATTGGACTCTGAGCGAAACTGGGGTCTATTTTATCCTGATCAAACTAGCATTTATAGTCTTGATTTGACTGGTAAAGGGAATGTTGATGTTGTCACTGGAGCAAACATTACTAGTTCAAACGGGACATGGTGTGTTGCTTCGAGCAATGCATCGGAGTTGGATTTGCAGAATGCTTTGGATTGGGCTTGTGGTCCTGGCAATGTTGATTGTTCAGCTGTGCAGCCTAGTCAGCCTTGTTATCAACCAGATACTTTGGCTTCTCATGCTTCTTTTGCTTTCAACAGCTATTATCAGCAAAGCGGAGCCACCGATGTTGCTTGCAGCTTTGGTGGTACAGGGGTCAAAACTACTAAAAACCCAAGTGAGTATGCTGTTTCTTAATATGATTACTCAAGTCCTCGCCATGATTTATGTGATTTACTAGATTTTGTACACAGTAGTTGTAACAGTTGGCGCAGTATCAGAATTGCATGCATTCCGGTAAATTCCAATATTATATAATGTGCACTCATTGACCAAGTGCAGTGACAATAACAGAAAATTCAAACAAAAATGTCAACTTGATGGAAGAATGGGAAGTGATTCTCTTTTTTATTTAATTTAACAGCTCATGACGGAGAAACATAGCATTCTGCAAAATATGCACTATTAAGAGGTGCATTGGTTCACAGTTACGATTTCCGTGCCCCTCACAGGCAATATGAGCATACTATTCGGTTGATGTGGAAACACCTGATCGATGCTCAATTGAGTGTGCATCTCTACTATATAGGACAATTAATGACTCTTAAATTATACATTTTAAAAATAGTTAACTTTTATTCACCCATCAAAACTAGGGTGGATGTTCACCCTTCCACTCAAGGGTTGCCACGTGTCAAATAACTAGTCAAAACTAGTGTGGATGTTCACCAAACCACTCCCAAAGTGGTTTTAATTTGGATAAAAATGACACATGGCAATCTTTGAATGTAAGGGTGAACATCTACCCTAGTTTTGGTGGGGGAACAAAAATAGACTCTTTTCTCTTAAAAAATGTTTGATGGCTTTCGATTTATACGGTAAATAGTTAATTTATTGTGACCACCTTTCTGGCACATATATCAATTATGAGTTTTCCAGAATATCTCCTTTTGATAACCATTCTCTCCTTTTGAGTTAATTTATTGCCCAGAAGATTCAAAATGTATTTCTTTATGCTGAGTTTTCCAGAATATCTCCTTTTGATAACCATTCTAACTGCCAAAGTTCATGATAGCAGAAATCAAATATTACTTTGCATCTGGAAATTAAATTTAATAAATTTTAAAAAACTCTTGACTCCATGTAGAATTATAGCAATCCTCTCTGAGTTGTAAAACGAATACATGCTAATTTGTTATCACATGCCATTACTGAACATGTTGCTAAAGCAACAAAGTTATTTACCACGAAAGTATAGTTTCAGGATTTATATTTTACTAGGAACCTCAATATCAGAGAGCAGCACCCATGACGACATCTTTTGTTTATGGTTAGTGTAGAATATTTTGGAGTAATTGTTATATTTTTTATTGATAATCTCTTGGCTATTTATAGTCTTACAACCCTTCATCTTACATTAATACCCCATTAAAATCCCTTGTAGAACATTCTAATATACCAACAAATATACCAAGAATATTCTAATATACCAACACTCTTCCTTAAGATGGGCGAAAGATATTCACTAAGCCCATCTTGTCACATCCTCTAATCATATCTGCAGAGCTAAGTCCCTTGGTCATACTGTCTGCTACCTGCTCCTTGGTTGGAACATGACCTAGCTCCAGTAGTCCACGGTCCAACTTCTCCTTGATGAAGAATCTATCGATCTCGATGTGTTTGGTCCTGTCATGCTGTACTGGATTGTTGGCGATACTGATGGCTGACTGGTTGTCACACCACGGCTTCATCTTGGCTCATTGATCCAGCTTCAGCTCTACCAGCATACTCTTCAGTCATAGCAGCTCTGCAACTCCCAAAATCATAGTTCTGTACTCCGCTTCAGTTGTCGATCTGGCCACCACCGACTGCTTCTTATTCCTCCAAGAGACCAAGTTGTCTCCTACAAATATGCAATAGCCTGAGGTAGACCTCCTGTCATCAGTATAACTAGTCCAGTCAGAGTCACAGTAGCCCTTGATGCTCAAGTGATCATTCTTCCTGAATATCAAAACTCTGTGGGACATTCATGTCGATCATCATGCTCCTTGCCACCTCCAGAAGTTGTCTGTTCTTTCTTTCTGCCACTCCATTCTGTGCTGGTGTGTATGCACAGGTGGTCTGATGCTGTATCCCTTGGGCTGACAGGTATTCCTCAAGTGCTTTGTTGGTATACTCTGTTCCATTGTCAGACCTTAGTACCTTCACCACTGCTCTATACTGAGTCTGGACATGTTTATGAAAGTTCTGAAAACAGGCAAAGACCTCACTCTTATTCTTTATCAAATATAGTCAGGTGACACGAGAGGAACACTCAATAAAAGAGACGAAATACTTGTAACCATTCATAATAGTTGTGGTGCACGCCCCCCAGACATCAGAATGTATAATATCAAAAACAGAAAAGCTCACATGGCCCGCACCAACATATGAGCTCCTAGTAAGTTTGCCTAAATCACATGCATTATATACTAGTTTTTTCTTATTTGCCTTCTCATAAATAGATGGATACAACTTACTCAAAATACCAAAATAGGAGTGTCCCAACCGCCTGTGATGGAGTATCAGTGTATCACATACTAATTTTTCCTTATTTGCCTTCTCATAAATAGATGGATACAACCTACTCAAAATACCAAAAGAGGAGTGTCCCAACCACCTGTGATGAAGTATCAGTGTATCCTCGGCACTCATCTTTGGTCCTTCAATTCCTGCCCTTTCTGCCACAGACACCAATGCCGAATCCAGTTATTTCCGATCCAGGTACCACAGTCCATCATGCCAAGTGCCAGTACCAAGTCTTCGTCCCGTCTCCTTCTCCTGGAAGATCACCTTAGGAATATCAAAAGAGACGATGCATTTTAGTTGGAGGATTATAGAACTAATAGACAAAAGACTGACTTGAAAAGGAGCATGTAAAACATTGGATAATTTTATTGAACCTGTACAATCGACAGTACCCTTACCGACCACTGGCTGAAAAGTACCATCGGCTGTTTGAATGTTGTCTGCAGATGCTAGGTGAGTGTATGAAGGGAACTCACTAGCATTCCCTGTCACGTGTCGAGACGCACCCGAATCGACAATCCAGTCCGACGATCTAAGGGAAGACATAGATGTAAGGGCGAGTGAGTCATCAGTACCTTCCGATGGATGGACATACATGGCAGCGTTGCCTCTGGCGAAGACTAAGGTGGACGCCTACTCATTCCCACTCCTCCTGTCTCCATCGCTTGACTCTCTCTGCTTTCTCCTGAGTACTTCCAGCATACCCAGTACCTTATCCTCCTCAGTATAGGCACCATTAGCTACCAGCAGTTTCGTCCGATAACCTCCTCGACCATCCCGTCGACCCCCACGACCACGGTCACGTCCTCCAAACTGCCCACGTTCGTCACCTGAATCTCCCTCCTTGGGTGGTTTGGTGCAAGCATCTCAGATGGCCCACCTCCCCGCAGTTGTAACACTACCAAGGGTCTCCCTTAGGTCCTGTGCCGCCTGAATTGGCAACCCCCAGTGCTGTCTTTATTTCAGGAGGACCACCTGTCACTGCCTGTAGCTTGATACGAGTCTCCTCCTGGATCATGGCCGAGACCAACAAATAAGTTAAAGGCATAAAGTTAACATAAATTTTTGTGCAAAGAAATTACCTGTAGAGAAACACGTTCGTGGAAATTAAGCGGTGAGAACAAAAACGTCCTTATTAAGGGCGTTTTGGTTCTTCTCACATTTTTTATTCATAAACAAAACGACAATGCCCTTGGTAGGGACATTTTGAAATTTATTTATTTATAATATTTTTTACTTTTGGGCCTGTGAAACAAAAATAAAATAATATTCCTAATGTGCAAACGCCACTAGTAGGGGCGTTTAAAATTTTAATTTTTTAAAATTTTAAAATTTTAAATATTTTGAAAATTCTAAACAAAATGAAAATGATTTTTTTTCTAAAACGCCCTTAACAAGGACGTTATTTTAATATAATAATAATAATAATAATAACAATTTAAAATGTGCCCGAAATCAATGATCATGCAACCAAATGCAACCAAAAGTAAAAAGAGAAGCAAAACAAAAGTGACAGGGCGCCCTTAGCAAGGACGTCTGCTTTTTTTTAATTATTTTTTTATTTTATCTTCCTTTTTCTAAAATCTTCTACCGGCCAAAAAAATAAATAATAAAATACAATTTATAAACGCCCTTGATAAGGGCGTTTTGAACTTATTATTATTATTTTTATCTTCGGTTTTCTTAAAATCTTGGCCGGCCGGAAAAAAACTGAAATTTTCATACGAAGTATGAGAAAATTCGGGAAAAAAATAGTTTAGAATATTTGTGGGTAGAGAACATATAGGGACGTTTTCACATTAGGAATATTGATATTTTTCCTTATTTTTTTCCCTTCCCCGGCACAATAAGAAAAGGAAAAAAAATTAAAAAGTTTAAAACGCCCCTAGTAAGGACATTAAGAATATTAATAGTTTTTTTTTCCTTTTCCGGCCAAAAACAGAAAACATTTAAAAAGTTTAAAACGTCCCTACTAGGTGCGACATTAGAAATATTATTTTATTTTATTTTCGGGCTCAAAAGTGAATTTTTTTTTTTTAAATAAATAAATTTCAGAACGTCTCTACCAAGGGCGTTTTCGTTTTGTTTATGAATTAAAAATATGAGAAGAACCAAAACGCCTTTAATAAGGGCATTTTTTTTCTCGTCGCATAATTTTCACGAACTTGTTTCTCTACAGGTAATTTAATAATAATTTAATTCTCTGTACAAAATTTTTTTTTGTAAAGTTAACTAACGGATGAGCATGTTGATCCTAAGTAAATTTTGTTTTACAAAGGTTGAGTCTCTTGAGACTGCCTACCTGAGAGGGCAAAACCAACAAATAAGTTAAAGATTATAGTTAACAAACGGATGAGCATGTTGTGAACTTCTTGCTATGCTGTACTTACACGAGTGTTTTTCCAAATCGGGTGAAACATTTGTGGGAGTTCCTATATTTTACTGTACTATTTCCGTTAACTATCATACTACATATTCCAGAATAAGTACAGCAGCTTTTCTCTTAATTCTTGTAGCTATAATTTTCCGTTAACTATCATACTACATATTCCAGAATATTAGCAACAAGTTCATTCATACTAAGGGGAGGCGAAAGATTAAAGTCACGTTCATGTTCATAACATAAATCTATATGTTATGATCCTGCTATCTGATGACTTGGTATATTTCACGACACTCACACTTGCAATCATGATAGAGTAGATGCTAATTTCTTAAATTTGTTTGCGCCTGAGTGGATCATTTTCACAAGGATTCAAGTGTAATAACCCTCCCAAGACGACACAGTGCCTTGTTGTTAGGTACATGAACTTCTTGCTATGCTCTTTAAAAGCGACTGATGTTGTGTCTATTTTCTAAATTCTGCCAAATTGATGTCAAGCCCAACATCACTAAAGAAAAGATTTGTTGTATTGCCCATTTGTTTTGTTAGTGCATTCATGCTCCCGGAAAAAAAAAAAGAAATCTCCTTGTACATTTTGCTATGCATTTTCACATGCTCTGTTGGCTAACAAAAACTTTGTTTTCAGGCTATGATAACTGCATCTATCCGACCTCTGGGTATGTGTATCTACTAATCTCAATATATGTACTTCATACCTAGCTCCACAAATTACTTTTATCTAACCTTCTCCTTTGTGTTCCTTTCTTTCTTTGAAATCCTTAGTAAAATGGGCACTGCAAATTATACACAAGCAACTACTTCACCTGTGCCACAGGGTGGTGGTTCATCACCACTAGCATTGGAGGGACTTCTGCTTGTTCTTTCGCTTCTATGTTGCCTCAGCCTGACCTAAGGTACAAGTCACATTTGCCTGTAGAGAGTGAAAATGACATGGTTAATGGTGTGCCGAAAGAAATTGATGGACTGAGTTGGAAGTGGAAGGAATCTGGAGTTTGGAAGAATGTTTTTTTAGGGGTTGAAAGTGAAGGATTTTGTTTCTTTCTTTGTACATTCATTTTAAGACTTCCTGATGGTTACTTAGCAACTGCTGAATGTGCCATTGTTTCCTCTAGCCTTGAACTCTAACCTTGAATAAATAAGCAGATATTGTCAAGTTATTGGAAGTGTGTTTCAAACGCTTGTTGTTGATGCTGGTAACCAAGCATTTAGATTTAGCAAAAGTTCTGAAAGGAGCCTGAAACTAATTCATCCACTCTTTATCTTTACTGTTTTTTATTTCAATTACTTTATTGTATTAAACAAGTTTAGAAGAATTCCAGATAGTGGACTAACTTTATTTTGTTTTAGCATGAAATAACTTTATTTTGCTTTGGAGATAAGTGATCAGTGGTGAAATTGTATCACTATCCAATGTATTTAGCATGAAATAACTAATTCATCCACCCATGTAGTTTTGTACATTCCATTTCTACTGCTCTCTCCAGCTTGCTTGCAACAGCCTAGTTGGTTTGCTTGCAGTTCCGGAAACTACAGTTTTCAAGGCGCTATAGCTAGCCTGAAGTATAGCGAGGTGAAAAATTACATTTTGCTCATCGAAGCCTATGCATCTCCATCCCAAAGGAAAGGGTGGTCACATGCTTATAGCAATGCAAATTTTCAATAGAAGTTCTGAGTTTGAGCTAATTTTATTCTCAATGTCAATTTATGAATTTTCTTCAGGAATTGAGTTTGAGTAATTGTTCTATTGTGTGGAGGTTTTCAGCCATTTTGTTGTTTGAAGTTAACAATCATTTTTTTTTTCTTCCTTTCGAAGTACATTGTTTGAAGCTATGTGCTGCTAGCTACATTTTTTACACTTGTTGTGACTCTAAAGGTGATAACACCATTGGTCTGCTTGAATGGAGGGTGAAGGGAGTCAAGTCTTGAATTCATGGTGAAGAGAGTTAAGTGAGGAAGAGTTAAATGAGAGGGAAAGTCTGTTTGGTTTTTTTTTTTTTTTTTTTTTTTACCTCCAAATCTAAAAGTTAACAAGGAAAAGTGAGGTCTTATTTGAAAAGTCATAAATATTTTTTGTTTTGACAAGTTTTAATTAAAAATTCAACCATATCTAATTTTACACCACATGTAATAAGGGTATCTTGATAACTATTGTATTTTTTATTAATAAGGGTATTTTGTTTTAATTAAGAATTTTTCTCTTGAATGCATGAGAATATACATGCGGCTTAGACGACTCAGTTTGAGTCGTTTTTATCTCTTTATCTATACTACTATATAATGAGAAAAACTGGTTTTAGTGTGAATTTTTTTGTTCCAAATATATTCTTACTTTAACTTTACTAATTAAAATCGATTATCTCTACTAATATAAAGTGGTTTGGAAACGACTCAAAATTGAACTGTCTAAGCCGTTTGTAAATACTCTTTTAATATTAAAAAAAAATATTAACTAATTATTTAACTATCAAATACGATTTACTTATAACGAAACAACTCTAATTCAAGTGGAGTGGTTAAGGTAAGAGACATTTTTTCTTGGTTGTTTGAGTTCAATTTCTAGGTATGACAATATTAATAATAAATTTATATATAATTTTTTAATAATATTTTTACGAGCGTGCAATGTACATACATATTACTAGTTAAATTTAATAAGGGCAGTCATGTAATTATGTATATAATTATTTTTAAAGGAAATATAATTTGTACTTTGGGTGTATTTTGCTCTTTCCAAATATAATTTTTTTTAATTAAAAGACGATTAAAATACTGCAAGGCACGTGCATATATACTAGTACTATTATATATTAAGAATAGTTCAATTTTACCGTAAAATTTTTCTTTATTGATATAGGTTTCTTGAGACAGACCGAAGATGCCTCAAAATCTGTCTCTATGGATTTTAATACCAATGACATAAGATCCATCACCCGAAATCTCTCTAAAACTTTATTGATATATGTTTCTTGAGACAGACCCAAGATGCCTCAAAATCTGTCTCTATGGATTTTAATACCAATGACATAAGATGCATCACCCGTATCCTATAAAATGAAGTTTTAGAGAGATTTCGGATGAATGATTGTTCACCTAGTGTTTCTCCCATAGTGAAGGGTGACAGGTTCAACCTGAACCAATGATCGAAGAACGATATAAGAGAGAACAAATGCATAATATCATGTAATGATTGCCTATTATGTTAACGCATAATTATTTTAGACATTTAGTAAAGCCTAAAATAAAGAATTTAAATGTCTAGTGAACCATATAATTTTAAATAATTAGTGAGTAGCCACAATATCTTTAATTATTTAAAGTTATATATGAAGTGGACTGAGATCACATAATGGACATTAATTATAATTAATTATATGAATATAATGATCTTACCCCCATATGGATTTTATTATGTTTATACAATTAATTAGGATAAAATATTAAAATAAGTTCTTCTTGATTTATCCACAAGAGTTAAGAAGAATTAATTTAATAGTTTAATTATAAAGTAAAATTAATATGATCTGATTGAATTAGAGATTTAGCCCATATGCATTTTTTAATGAAAATTACATTCATTTTAATGCATATTTTACATTGCTAAAGCATGAATTCTTTTAAAAGTAAAAAATTAATAAACTTGTAATCTTTTGTGCATTTTTGTCCAATAGCGCTGATACCAAATGTTAGATCAATGTGATCCTAGATGCGGAATTAAACAAAAGGATCAACATAACAATATTTCAAATGGATCTAACCTCCAGCCATTGTTGCTTCAACATGATGAACTCTAGTACTCTCTCCTTGCTTCTTTCTCCTGTATTTGGACTTTCAAACTATGTGTTAGAAATTTGTTGTCTTTTACTTATTGAAAATTTTAGAATAAAAAATAAAATAAAATTAGATGTTACCGGCCTCTGGGGAAGTCGTGCACGAAGCACTGCCCTAAGAGTTTATTCGGGATCTGTGTGCAGACGTACCCGAAGCTCCTAGTGGTAAAACCCCCGCACTACCGGTATCTCGTTGCCGCACACGACTTGGAGAGAACGACCAGAACTTAGCTCTGCCCAGAGCTCGGAGACAATGAAAATAGAATAGAATGTCGACAGAGGTTTGGAGTACGAAAATTTTCTAATTGATCTACAAAGAACACAGACGTATATATAAAATATTTGTGTAACGGTCAGAATTAATTTACGATTAATTCAGCCGTTACACAGGATAATAAACGAATGAATCTGGACCAAAAAATAGTAACGTTCAAAACAATTGTAACGTTCAGGAATTAATTCCAACGTTAAGAAAAATAAATGAGAAAGAAGAAGAGGGGCAAAAAGTATTTTAGGGTCCCAGCCCGAAACCCGAAGAGAAAATCGGATCGGCATTCGGCGCCGGCAGATGTGGGCGTGTACCCGCACCCGTTACGCGCGCCGAACCGAACCGAACCGAGCCGAGCCGGGCGGCGGCGGCGGCGCGCGCGTGTGGCCCAAGGGGTTCCCCACACAACAACTTAATAGAGCAAAGGAGAGAAAGTAATATATGTACACAAGAGGGCTTTGGTGCATCCGATGTGGGACTAAAGAAATAAAGAGGAATTGAACTTTTGCAAAAAAACAAAGCAAAAACCAACAACCCCCCCCCCCAAAAGGTCAAGTTCCGAAACAGTGATAAGAGTGAAGTAAATAGAGAGAGAGAGCATCTGGGCAGTAAAATACTATGCATAGATGAGATGGACTACAGCCTTGAATCTCACGTAGTGACTATTGCCTTAATCTGAAGAAGTGCTTGATGGACTATGCCTTGAATCAGACTTCTTTGAACCAGATTTAGAAAATAGCACACATAGTACGCTAGAAGTCCTTGGTCTATCGGATGGCGCTTTTAAATGGCCATGCGCACTATCCACATTCATGAGAGTTGTCTGGGATCGCCCTGTCCCATAGTCGCGGCCTTCACGACCTCTCATATAGGTAAGTCCTTGATGGTTGGTGATATGAATCAACCCAGCATTACAGCTTGGACCTATTAAGAGTTTAACCTCATCCTAACCATATCACACAGGAACACTGTCACCATAGGGATGGGGAGTCATTGTACACATGTACAGCCGCTTGGGCTTTATTTTAATGAGACTTTTAATCTCGAGTCAGTGTTCCATAAAGTCACCAAAGTTCAGCTTGTTTCTACCCATTGAACCGGCTTCTTGGGATCTCCAGTCAGACTCGGTTGGGTTGCCACTGCTGGTGACTAATTTATGGGCTTAACCCCATCCCCCTCGATGATTCTAGGATCAAAGTCCTAGACAGACCCTTCGTCAAGTGATCTGCAAGGTTCTTTTCTGACTTTATATAGTCAAGAACCACATATTTGCATAGTAGGCTTTTTATTGACTTAAAGCGCAGCTGCAGGTGCCTGTTCATCTTAGCATTCACAGAATCATGCTTTAGTAGATCAATAACAGATTTATTATCACAATTTATAGAAATTGCAGGAACAGGACTAAGAGAAACAGGTATATGCATAATAAGATTTTTAAGCCATTCAGCTTCTGTGCAAGTTGTATCTAAAGCTATCATTTCAGAGTCCATTGTACTCCTAGCTATGATAGTTTGCTTACAAGAGCTCCAGGAGATCGCAGCTCCTCCTAGAGTAAATACATATCCAGTAGTGGATTTTATATCATGTGAGTCGGTTACCCAGTTTGCATCTGAATAACCTTCTATGATATCAGGGTGCCTAGTAAAATGAAGTTTGTAATCTATGGTGCCCTTGAGATATCTAAATACCCTATCCAAGGCAGTCCAATGTGACTGATTTGGGTTACTGGTATACCTGCTTAGTCTCCCAATAGCAAATGCAATATCAGGTCTTGTCCTGTTTGTTATATACATAAGGGAGCCTATCATCTGGAAATATTTATGTTGTTTCAAAGGTGATCCTTCATTCTTTTTCAGTACAATACTGCTGTCATAAGGAGTAAGGACAGGTTTCTTATCAAATAACTCAAATCTTTTTAGCATTTTTTCAATTGAATGTGCTAAAGATAGAGTATAACCCTCTTTGCTTTTGGTCACTTGCATTCCCAAAATTAAGTTGGCTTCTCCTAGGTCTTTCATATCAAACTGGCTAGATAAATAGTTCTTCGTAGTATTTATCAATTCCAGTGATGAACCTAGGATAAGAATGTCATCTACATACAAGCATAAAATGACACAACTTTTACATGTACCTTTAGAGTATATACATTTGTCATACTCATTTGACAAGAAACCATATTCACAAATTACTTTGTCAAATTTGTTGTGCCATTGTTTGGGAGCTTGTTTCAAGCCATAGAGGGATTTTACTAGTCTGCAGACTTTCTTTTCTTGACCTTTAGCAATGAAACCTTCAGGTTGGTCCATATAAAGTTCTTCCTCTAGATCTCCATTTAAAAATGCTGTCTTTACATCCATTTGATGGATTAGCATATCATGAATAGATGCTAAGGCCAAGAGAGTTCTAATGGATGTGATCCTAGCTACAGGAGAGTAGGTATAAAAATAATCTAACCCTTTCTTCTGGGTAAAACCCTTAGCAACTAATCTAGCTTTGTATTTCTCTATAGTACCATCGGCTCTAAGTTTCTTCTTGAAAATCCACTTACAGCCTATTGGTTTATTGCCTAAAGGTAGATCTGTTAGAAACCAAGTGTTATTCTCCATGATGGAGTTGTATTCACTGTTAATGGCTTCTTTCCAGAATGGAGCATCAGGAGATGACATTGCTTCTTCATAAGTTGAGGGATCACCCTCTATCAAAAATGTGAAGAATCCTTCTCCTAAATTTTTCTCAATCATATTCCTTTTACTCCGTCTTGGTTCTAAGTCTTGTTCAGATTGAGAGCTAGGTATTTGGACTTGAGAACTAGTAGAGGGTATGGAGGAAGAGATTGAACTTCTATCCTTAAAAGGAAATATGTTTTCAAAGTAAACTGCATCTCTTGCTTCTATAATGGTATTGTTAGAGATTTTATTTACTTCTGAGTGAGTCACTAGAAATCTATTGGCATAGTTGTCTAAGGCATATCCTATGAAAACAGCGTCTACAGTCTTGGGACCAATCTTTCTCTTTTTAGGTTCGGGAATTCCGACTTTAGCCAGACATCCCCAAACTCTAAGGTAATTAATCCTAGGTGCTCTACCTTTCCACAGCTCATAGGGAGTCTTATCTTTTGTCTTACTAGGAATCCTATTAAGAATGTAACAGGCAGTTAAAAGGGCTTCTCCCTATAAATTATCAGGAGCACCAGAGCTGAGAAGCATGGCATTCACCATATCTAACAGAGTGCGGTTCTTGCGTTCAGCAACTCCATTAGATTGAGGTGAATAAGGAGCAGTTACCTCATGAATTATTCCATGTTCTTCACAGAAGTTAGTCATTTCGTTTGAGGTATATTCTCCACCACGATCAGATCTAAGGATCTTAATCTTCATTTCTAATTGATTCTCAGTTTCAGATTTGTAGACCTTAAATTTATCTAGAACTTCATCTTTGGTTTTGAGAAGGTAGATATAACAATACTTTGAATAATCATCTATAAATGTAACCAAGTATTTTCTACCGCCTCTAGTCAAAATCCTATTTGAGTCACATACATCACTATGGATAAGTTCTAGAAGGTCAGAGTTTCTTTCTACAGATTTGAAAGGTAATCTAGTGTGTTTGGCTTGAACACAAATCTCACATTTGTGTTGGTCATCTATTGGAGTTTTGGGAATAAGGTCTAAAGTCATCATTCTTTTAATAGAACCTAGGTTCACATGACCTAGTCTGCCATGCCAAACATTTGAAGATTCTATATTAGAGACAATGAGAGAACCATCAGACATTTTATTCATTGTACTTAAAATGAAAAGACCGTCTTTTACAAAGCCTTTCCCTATAAAAGAGTCATGCTTAGAAAAAACTACTTTATTAGCCTCCATTACAATTTTGTATCCTGAGGCTACAAGAAGGGATCCACTAACTAGGTTTTTCCTGACAGACGGCACATGAAGAACATCATGAAGAGTTAAGATTTTTCCTGATGTCATTTTCAGGTTAACTTTTTCTCTTCCAATTATTTGTGCCGTTGAGCCATCTCCTAGGGTCACACCTCCTCCACTTGATTCCTGATAGTTTGAAAAACAGGAGCGATCAAACGAAACGTGAACATTGGCTCCAGAATCCAACCACCAATCATCAGAATGGTAAGAGAGGTTAATAAGGGGTTGAAAGCTTACAGACCTGAAGGAACTCGAATAACCTTTGTGAAGCATGTTCGCTTCTGGTCTAACTGAGTCTGACTGAAGTTTTAGGTTTTAGTTTTGGTGTTTAGGTGGTCTTTGCTAAACAATCTTAAAATCTTTAGTTTTTCAAGTGTTGATCAACTCAGGTTAGCTGTAGGGGCCGGTTCCCAGCTAGCGGTGGTCCGAAGACTCTTAAATACCGTGTCGCTTAGGGTTATTTACACCCGGTTGACAGAAGGACCCTTTCGGCTTGTGTCCGAGTTTGTCTCTACTTTGAAACTTTAGATTTGAAGATTTTATTTGCAATTTCCTTTTACTAAACTATTTTCTTTTTGGTCCTAGATTGGTTTCAAGAAACAAAGTGATAAAGAATTACAATTGACAAAATTATGAAATGTGCTAACAAATTGCTAGAAGAACAGAATGTGTTCACTGTATGTGGTAACAAATTGCTAACAGAATGTTAGAAGCACAGGTTAAGCAAATTTGTATATTGATAGTTACAGTATAGTAAGTAACTATTGAAACAATTAAAACTATTAAAACAAATTGCTAACAGAATGTTAGAAGCTCCTTTTTAATCAGAGGCTTTAGAAATATTTTCTAACAGTAACAATTAAAACTATTGAAACAATTTTAATCAATAGTATAGTTTTATGAAGAAGCAATTGAATTCTAACAGTAGAAATTTTTATAGCAATTGAATTGTAACAGTAGCAATTTTTCAAGCAAATGAATTGTAACAGTAAGCAAATGAAGAAGCAACTGAAATATATATTTTTTTTTTTAAACAGTAGCAATACAAAATTCTAACAAAGGTAAACTAATGGTTGACAGTAACAATCTTCTACTGTGAAATATTCTTTAATAGCTATTGAAGTAATTTTTCAACTAGTGAAGTAACAGTAACTAGTGAAGCAACAGTAAATAAAATTAGTGAAGCAACTAGTGAAGCAACAGTAAACAGTAGTTAGAAAAATTCTAACAAAGTTCTAACAAAGTAAACAATAGTAAATTCAGATTTTTTCTAACTATTTTTTTTTTCTTGCAGTAACTAGTGAAGCAACAGTAAATAAAATTATTGAAGCAACTAGTGAAGCAACAGTAAACAATAGTTAGAAAAATTATAACAAAGTTCTAACAAAGTAAACAATAGTAAATTCAGATATATATATATATATATTTTTTTTGTTTCTTTGCAGTAACTAGTGAAGCAACAGTAAATAAAATTCTAACAAAGTTCTACTCTAACAGTAAACAATAGTTAGAAAAATTGGTTCTAACACGATTAAACTCTTAGATTGTTAGAAATTTGTTGTCTTTTACTTATTGAAAATTTCAGAATACAAAAAAAAATAAAATTAGATGTTACCGGCCTCTGGGGAAGTCGTGCACGAAGCACTGCCCTAAGAGTTTATTCGGGATCTGTGTGCAGACGTACCCGAAGCTCCTAGTGGTAAAACCCCCGCACTACCGGTATCTCGTTGCCGCACACGACTTGGAGAGAACGACCAGAACTTAGCTCTGCCCAGAGCTCGGAGACAATGAAAATAGAATAGAATGTCGACAGAGGTTTGGAGTACGAAAATTTTCTAATTGATCTACAAAGAACACAGACGTATATATAAAATATTTGTGTAACGGTCAGAATTAATTTACGATTAATTCAGCCGTTACACAGGGTAATAAACGAATGAATCTGGACCAAAAAATAGTAACGTTCAAAACAATTAATTCCAACGTTAAGAAAAATAAATGAGAAAGAAGAAGAGGGGCAAAAAGTATTTTAGGGTCCCAGCCCGAAACCCGAAGAGAAAATCGGATCGGCATTCGGCGCGTACCCGCACCCGTTACGCGCGCCGCGCCGCGCCGAACCGAGCCGGGCCGGGCGGCGGCGGCGGCGCGCGCGTGTGGCCCAAGGGGTTCCCCACACAACAACTTAATAGAGCAAAGGTGAGAAAGTAATATATGTACACAAGAGGGCTTTGGTGCATCCGATGTGGGACTAAAGAAATAAAGAGGAATTGAACTTTTGCAAAAGAACAAAGCAAAAACCAACACTATGAACACTCAAATTTTGATGGTGTAATATGTAGAAGTCTGAGTGTCTAGTTTGGGGACCAAAATTATTTATATAAAAAAATAAGCTTTCAATCATGTTCTTGTTCATAATGTTGCCACTACACAAAAAGTGGTAACTTTCACTTAGGAATATGAAGAGTTGGTAACTTCCTTTAAGAATAAAAAGAGTAGGTAACTTCGCTTAGAAATAGGAAGAGCTGGAACAAAAGCTATGGACCATAAACTAAGAGAATAAATGCGGTCAATCCAAAAGTTACTAACACTTCCATCTTTGATTAAGCTCAAGACTAACAATATCATAATCCAAAGCAAATCCTTTGGTCTAAATTTCTAAAACTAAATAAAATGACGTAGTCCTTTCCATCCATCCATGTACATCTCTCTCTCTCACTCTCTCTCTCTCTCATAATCCTTCCTAATATGGGGGCGGAGTGGGAGGCCAGTAATTCGCTGATCAAGTTTTTGAATGGGTATGGTGGTTGTGCGTGCATGACTCTCTCTCTCTCTCTCTTTTTAATTTTATGATTTTCCACGTTCTTCGAACCGCGTTAAAAGAGGGTGCCATGAAATAACCAACCAAGCAACCATTATCAAGAGAGAGAGATCCAAATTAAGAGCAAAGCATAAAAATATATACATATATATATATATATATATATATAGTGATAGATAGAAGGAGAATAGAGGAGCAACAGCTAGAAAGTCGTGAAGAGAGATATATAGCTTATAAGTACGTACATACGTATTGTTGTGATAAAAAGAAGAAGAAGAGAGAATGTCTTGGCAAACTTACATCGATGAGCACCTGATGGCCGAGATAGAAGGGCATCGCCTCACCTCTGCGGCCATCATTGGCCACGATGGCTCCATCTGGGCCCAGAGCGCTTCTTTTCCTCAGGCACGTACGAATAATATTAATTAATTAGTTTACACTGAAATTAATCATGTTTATGACATGACATGACATGACATTCATGATATGGTAATGCTGGTGTATGCAGATTAAAGCTGAGGAGGTCAGTGCTATTATGAATGATTTTAATGAACCAGGTTCCCTTGCACCAACCGGTTTACATCTTGCGGGAGTTAAGTATATGGTAATACAAGGTGAACCTGGTGCTGTCATTCGTGGAAAGAAAGGATCAGGTGGTATCACTGTGAAGAAGACGAACCAAGCCCTCATCTTTGGCCTCTATGAGGAGCCTATGACTCCAGGACAATGCAACTTGGTTGTCGAGAGGATGGGAGATTACCTCGTCGATCAAGACCTTTAGCTATATCACATTTCATTCATAAATATCAACCATTTCCTTTCCTTTTTTCCGGCCCACTTTTATTTTGTTTTATTTTGTTTTGTTTTCAGCATTTTATTTCCATGGCCAGCTAGCTATGGATTTTGTGCTCTTTCTTTTTTCAGCATTTAATTTGTTGTATCGTCTTGTTTGGCTGAAATAAATAATTTTTGTGGAGTACGGGTTTCTTTTCCTGTCATGCTCATTCTAATCGGTGGTGTATGCAGTATATCCTTAGTTACGTTTTTCCTTAAATTTTGTTCACAAGGACAAAAAAGAATAATTGATTGATTAATTGCTGGCATGGTGATTGCACTGCCAGGACAGTTGCTTTCCAAATAAATGTTTTCATATTAATTTCTTTAGCAAATAATGTATCCGATGGGGAAAGTAAGTGGGTAGGGGGTGGCACAAACGTAATAAACGGTAAGGAAGAGGGCCAAGTATACCCGGACCGGACGCCAAGGGCATCTATTCAATAGGGTTTAATATTCAATTGGAAAAAAAAAAAGAGCATTATTATTGTTCCGACTCACCTCTGTATTGTTATTTATTATTATTATTATTATGAGTTGTTATGACATCATAAACAACAATTTGGTCCTTTGTTTGTCCTTGTACGCTACCACTTATATTTTTTCTTCACCATCATCATCATCATCAAAGCTTCCAAAGCTTGGAAGAGAGAGAGAGAGAGAGAGAGAGGAAGAGGAAGAGGAAGAGGAAGGAAGAAGAAGAAGAAGATGTCGTGGCAGACTTACGTGGATGAGCATCTGATGTGCGAGATCGACGGTCAGCATCTGACCGCCGCCGCCATCCTCGGACACGACGGGAGTATCTGGGCTCAGAGCGATAATTTCCCTCAGGTACCTACCTACCTACCTACCTACCTACCTTCCTCACTCAAATATAGATCTAGATCTACTTCTAGATCTAGATCTAGATCTGCTGCACTGGAACATACATTCTTATTTCAGATCTGATGAATATTAGGTTTAGGTGTGATCGATCGATTCGATCGATCTGATTCTTAATGGATGCATGTTGCTTTTTATTTTGCTACCCAACCAAATTTTCATGGCAAAATTAAACTCTAGGATTATCATTCAAAAATAAAATTGAAATCTTTGGATCACTGGTGATTGGATTCCTCCCTTCCCTTGTTGCAACCATGTGTTGCTATTTTATTTTTTAATTTATTTTCTATCGGTGATCATTATTATGTGCGCCTTTGCCTTTTATGTTTCCAGAACAATCATGATCCGAGTTATTGTTGTCTTTAGAAAATAGGAAATATACAATAGCCACCAATATGTGTTGGTCTTGCATGACCAAAGAACGAACGATTAAATGAATTCTTCTATCGGCATAACATGTGTGATTTATTTATTGTTTTTTTAGGCCACAGCTAGTTTTTAATTAACTTTTATTATTCACAAGTCGATTAGTGATCAAAATTTAAAATTTGAATATTTCAATTTGTTTTGGCAGGCTTTGATCTTGTTTAATTGCAAAACTCACAATGTTTACTTCATTTTTTTGGGCATTTCTATAAGAAAAATATGTACCTGAAATTATTTCTTATGAATCAGTCTGATGTTGTTCGTTAGGAAATGTCAATTTGGATGAGCAAGCCAATCCAACTTAGAAATCTTCCTCCATTTAGCTACAGTTATAAAGACAATACAGCTCGACACGTTACTGGAAGAATAGAATGTTGGACTTACCTGCAAATCTGGGGTAACTCAGAGAATCCCAGAACTTCAGTTTGGACTGACAAATAAATTTTGGACAATTTTGGGAATCATCTTTCTTTTTACCTTTAAGGATATAGATCGTACGGTCATAGACATTGTCAATTTGCTTCTCCTTTGAGGCGGTCGAGTGTTAAGGTGGCTGTTCTGATGCAATATTTCTTTTTAGTTTCTAGCCTAGGTATGGTTGGTTAAATGGCACAGCCGAGTAATGCACGCGAAGCGAGGGATACTATTATTAATCAGATTATGAGCTTAGTCAGATTATGCAGTGCACATTTTTTCAATAAAATAATAAAATTCAAATAAATAGACTAAAAATAGGGAAAATTCATCTAAACAGAAGGTGCAATAGATGTGTAATCGAAAGTTGTTAATAGAATTTACCAAAGAGAGAGATACTACATATTGGGCTAATCACAGAAAGATGACATGTTGCTAAATTCCAATCAAAGAAAAAAATATACCACCAAATTTACCAGGAGGATCTTTGTAGGTTTCCTTCGCTTGCAACTGCTGAAATCCCTCAATATGGTTGCAGGGAACAATAGAAAGGGGACCAGCCGTTGCTCGAGGTTGTCTTTTGTTGTTGGCATGTCGTCGAGGTGTTGAGGTGACAGCGAGACTCTGGAACTATGAGGCAAACGGTGAGGTGCGAGGTTCAACGAAGCTAGGCATGCATTGTCACAAATTTGTCAAAATGATATATATATATATATATATATATATATATAACACCATAAAAGTAGCAAAATGTGAAATATAATAAATTCATAAAGATGACTACTACTTTAAATCAAGGTAGTCAAAGGCGCACTCGAGGCGCAAAAGATCCTTATTGCCCGAGGCGCAAGGCGCAGTGTAGGCGCGCGTTCGAACGGAGCAAGGCTCAAATAAAAAAAAAAAATATACATAGATAAATAAATAAATTAGTAATGTAAGAAATATAACCAAATAACATATTAAAACCAACAAAATACATTAAAACATAACCAAGTAAACTAGCAAAGCAACAATAGCCGTCAACTGAACTAACAAAAGTTTGTATTACTATTATCCCTACCATGCTTGTAGTAATTTTAGCTTTTCCAGTTCAACTGTAACGGACTACTTGTATGAGTGAGATAAGGATTATCTCCATGCCTCAAGTTTTTTGTATAAATGAAAAAAACCATAAGGTGCGACTAGGCGCACCTTTTCTTGGTTGCGTCTTGCAGGAAGGCGCATCTAAGGTGCGCATGGAGAAAGACGCCTTGTCTAGTGAGATGTGAGATGTGAGGTGCAGCTGCTGCTCCTTTCTGCGAGGAGCACCTTTTACTACCATGCTTTGGATATATATACTTTACATGTTTACAGTAGAAACTATAAGAACAATACCAGAACAAGCATAACCTATATTAGTTTACTTTAAATGAAAAACAGAAAATAAATGAAAAAACTAGTCAGCAAAAAAAAGTTAAAAAAAAAAAAGCCAAAAAACACAAAAATAGGTCGAAGTAAAGGAATAATAAAAACAAAATTAAAAAAACAAAAAACAAATATGAACAGAAAACTAATACACACAAAAATGAGCATGAAGTGGGAAAAAATAGAAGCCTACCAGCAGTCAAAGCTTGGAGTCTGGTAGCCGGAGTCGACGTCATCTGTAGGCAGCAGTGTCGGTCAGTGGGCGGCAGCTCAGTGCCCCAACAACTTCTATGCTTCCTCAATTCAATAAAGGTGTAGTATCCTTACGCTACATCAGGTGTTATCAGAGCTTTGGCTTCGACCCTCTGTTGACGATGTCCAATTTGCCGACGACAAGTTGCTGATTTTGCCATTAACGTCTACCCCCTCTCCTTCACCCATCACTGCCACTACACTTCTGCTCAAAAAGAAACCATTTAACTTGAACCACCAATTTTCTTTCTTTAACCCATTTTACTTGACCTTTTCACTCAAAGACCTATTATCCAGTACTCGTGTAACTTAAGTCATGATCCACATGACTTATGATCTGAAACCCAATCCATTTCTTGAACCCGCCCTACTAGCCTTATTAATTTTAGTCATCCCGCTTCTTTCTATGAAGACTCGAGGGCGACTTCTATTCAAGGAGGGAAGTGATGCAAGACATCTTGGTTTCTTTTATCTTTGTTTTTATCTTTGTTATGATTTCTTTTATCTTTATTAGGATTTATTTTGATAAAGTAGTTACCCCTAGTAGGATTTCCTTTTATTGTTAGTTAGGATTGATTTTCTTCTTTGTAAGACTATATATAGCCACTGGTTGGTCATTTGAAAGTGACATTGAATAATAAAAAAAATCTTCTTTAAAAGAGTTCCTCTTCAGTGGATTCCTAGGCCTCCATGGATTTTGTATTGTTTGTGGACTTGGGTGCTGCTTGTGGACTGGGACAACCCAAGGTGTTCCTCCAGTGACCCCAGTTATCTCCATCCAGTATCATTTCGGCGACGCTCCAATGACTTGTCCATTTTCCCTCAATTTAGCAAAGGTATAGGGTTCTTATGCTACATCGAAGGTTGATGAGATCAAAGGGGATGGGGAGGACTTTAGGGGAGATAGGAAGGGCACAGAAAGAGGGGGTGATCAGGGAGGGTGGGAAGGACAATGAGGTATTAGAGTTAGGGTTAGAGTTAGGTAGAGGAGGAGGAAAAAAGAAGAAGAGTTTGGAAATTTGGAGTATTTTAGGGTCAAAAGCGTCCAAAAATTACAGCTGACCAGCCTGACGGTAATTGACGGAAGGTAGTATGATGCATTTTCCTAGAAAGTTCATGGTATTAACTTGCACATTTTCCTAGAAAGTTCATGGCATTTGTCGAAGTATATGGTATTTATTTGCAAATTAGTAACTCCTAAACTTTGTCTAAATTTATATAACCATCCCAGATCCAATCACTTATCATCAAAAATAACATAAGATACTTGTTACGCTTTTAGCCTCTCATTACCAGTTTAGTGCATAAAATTGACATGCATCCCCTCTCTACCTCCTGCGTAGTTCAAAATTTAGAAGTCTTAATTGGTGTGCAATCTAGTAATGGAATGAAAGAAGAGCCCCTTATCAGTATGTGATGTTCTGAGGAGGAAAGAGAAAAGATCCCTTTAAACCTTGTATGATCCATCAAAGGATGGAAAAAAAAAGAGAATCTTTTATTTGTGAGTTGTATGCAATTAATAGGGGAGTAGCAAAGAATATCTCACACCCGCAATTCTCGCTGGGTGTGAGAGAAGAAGAAGAAATAGTTGATATGAAGGCAAGTGGTGACGGTCATGATAGTAGGTTTTGACAGGTTGTCTTCCATGCTCAAACTGTACCTTCCGACATTTCAAGAAGAGGCTCGAACATCACTTTTAGGTAGACTGAGAAGTTGGGAGTAAAACTTTGATACAGATGGCTGTATCAAATATTTGATACAGCCACTGTATGACAGGTGGGCTCTCCTCTCTCTTCGTAAAGTGTGCAAGCATATTTAAATAGAGGGGGGCCCACCTGTCATACAGTGGCTGTATCAAATATTTGATACAGCCATCTGTATCAAAGTTTTACTCAGAAGTTGGGGGTGGTTAGATTTCAGTGTCTCAATAAAAAGCCAAGTCCAACCTATACTTTCTCATTCTAGCTGATGATGGTGCTTATGGAGAGCCTTGGTAAAGTTGAGTTTATGGTCAACATCTGTTAGTGGTCTATGGTTGTCTCCTTACATGGAGATTTCACTATTGTAAAGGGATTCAATGTTGCTTGGTTGAAGCTGTCAAAGTCTACACTGATTGAATATCAATTATTTGTATACTTTTCCTAAAGATTTGTATTTTTGATATATTTAGATCAAGATTGAGTGTTTGTTAATCACCCTCAACTTGAGGGGTTGTTAGTCCCCACCCAATTGAGGGGGGTTATTGGGAAATAGAAAGAAAGTTATATCAAAGTTGTACATGATCATCCCCATGTAGAACTTGAGGGGGGTGTTGGGAAATGTGATCCAGAATTTCAGTTTCTCATAACTGAAATTTTTGTTTTGGGTTTAGATTTTGAACGAATTTAGAAGTTATCTTCAAGGTTTTGGGTTTTCCTCGACTTTTTACTTGTATTCCTCCATTGTAAATAAGAATGCATTAATGTCAGGGAGGTATGTACGTTTACAATAATAATTTATTTTCTTCTCCAGACTTAGGGATATCCACATCTCTTCACCTCCACTCCTCTGCCTAAAACCTCATTGAAATGGCAGGGCCCATAGCAGATCAGTATAAAGCATTTTGTCATAATGCATGGGCAGTGGCGGATCTAGGATGACATTCTATTGGGGGCACAATCATAAGGGGGTTCGGAGACAACGTCCCTGAAAATTGAACAAAGTGCATAACTGAAAATTGAATGTCTTTTTGAGATGCCCCGCGTAACACTCTAGACTTTTGTTTACGCTGTATTGCATGCCTTTTGGGCCTATTGCTCCCAACTCCCACGAAATAAATGGAAGGAATAATACGCGCCCGTGGCTCGATCCATTGATCTTCCGCCACCCAGCCAGGATCTTATACCTCTCCTCGGTAACCACAAGGGTCACTCGAGTTCGGCAAAATTGAATGTCCGGAGCAACCATTTGATAGTTTTTTGGAGCATTTTTAAGAACAACATTACGAACAGAATCATTTTGATCAGCTGTATACTTAATCATTTCATGAAAATTTTCTCTACTTGTAGAAGCTTCGTTCTCATCATGGCCACGAAAAGGTAACCCTTGGTGCAACAAAAATTTACCTTTGTAGGTGTTTTTCTTCCGACAGCGCTCCCGACCTCCGTCCTATTTAACCATTGTCGGCCCGAGATTCGAACTCGTGCCCACTCCAACCCTCCCTTACTAGTGTCACCATTAGATCATCCCCTTGTGTGTGTATGAGTTATAACTTTAGACGTGGCAATTATTCTAAAGTTCAAAATTTGGCATTGACCAACCGCTGCGTGCATGTAACTATGCAATTGCACTTGGCAAACCATCAAATTAATCAAATAATGGTCAAGAGCTTTAATAGACATCTACTCACAAGAAAGCCTGAAACCAAGTTTGTCTGAGTCTCATCCTCAGTTGGATCCAAACTACAAATTTTCTGCAAATATAATTGCCGCTCGTTTCAGACTGGACAAGTTTTGTTTTTTATTAGTTACACACCCCATCCCACCCCAACTCACCCCCACCCACACCCAAAGATTGTGCTACGCACCAAAATATAAAGCATTTAATTAATTAATTGATTAAAAGAAGTAGAAGAAAAAGAAATATTTGGATTTTTTTACTCGGTTCCCTTCTGGCGGAGGATCTGGAACTGCTTCGGCGAGAGGACAGCCCTCCAGTCCTCCTCCAACTTCTGAGCCGGGCCACCGGACGACGACGACGCCATGGCCACAAGCACAGTCGTCGTCCTGCTGCCACCGACCCCAAGTGGAGAAAAGGAGGAGGTGGCTTTGGAGATGGGTTTTGGATGGGTTCAGTTGAAGTGCTTCGAGAGGAGGAGGTGTCCAATGAAATGCTGCCGGGAAAAAAAATTCTTCAAATTTTTTTATTTTTGACTGGGGGCCTCGCCCCCCCTAGTGAAATATATATGCATCTGCCCCTGTGCATGGGAAGTTGGGAACCAAATAAAGGTATGAGATAGCATTCACAAAATGCATTTTAGCCTGCGAAGAAGTTTGAACATGACACTGCTCCTTGAGATTTTCCCAATAAAGATATCCATATTTGTGCTGCATATGTCATCAAGGTTGTGAAAGCGACCTGCCGCCTAGCCCGTCTAGATCTAGGCGGTTCAAAAATAAATAAATAAAATCCAAAAAACATGCTGAAAATTGCAGAAAAAGTCCATAAAACCCCCAAACATGCATAGTTGAGCATTGGGGGGACTAGCGGACATCGGGCGGACACCAGGTGCCTAGCGCCTAGGCGGCCGCCTAGACCGCCTTTTAGAACAGTGTATTTCATGACTATCTGCAAAACTACTTTTAACTGCTGCTTTGAACTGGCAGCCTGGCACCAACCCTTTTTAGCAATAGAATAGGCCCAAAACATAAGCATACGTATTTCATAAAGCCTAAAGTGTTGAACCCTCCAAGGTATCAGACTATGCAAAGCAGGGTAATCACCAAGGTTGACTCATATTATCCATCATTCTCTCTTTAGTTTACATCAGCCTACTGTTTCACCACCACGGATAATGCAATGATAACAACCCAAAGAACTACCTAAAGCAGATGATGTTGGTGCTGCAACCTTGATTGCCGTCGAGGTCTGGCAGTGTCGACCCATTTTCCTATATCTTTCCTTGGCATTTCTCTTGATAGTGGCTTGCTCCCGTTGTTTGTGACTCACTAGATCCGTTGCATCTCCAGCTTAACCCATAGAGAACATTTTTAATCACCAAACCTGCTTCAGGTTTTTTTCTCATAGTAGAACCTTGTGTGTGTTTTGGAAAAGCAATAGATACTTTCTTGTAGACTGTATTGAATTAATATCTTGGGTATTACTACCTTTTTTTTGTATTGAATTATGTTACTACCTTGTGTGTGTTTTGGAAAAGCAATAGATACTTTCTTGTAGACTGTATTGAATTAATATCTTGGGTAATATCTAGGTAACATATCATGTTACCTAGTATTGAATTTCTTGGGTGCTAGGATTTTTTTTTCCTACCATACTAATTATGTTACATGGTGCTTCTGGTTACAGAACTTTTGTGTTCCTGCACTTTTCTTATAAACATCTGTTGTTTCTTGCAGGTTAAGCCTGAAGAAATCACTGGCATAATGAAAGATTTTGATGAGCCTGGATCTCTTGCACCAACTGGTTTATACCTTGGTAATACAAAGTACATGGTGATCCAAGGGGAACCAGGTGCTGTTATTCGAGGGAAGAAGGTATTTGGATAACTTATTTGTCTACAGGTTCTTTGGCTGTTGGGAATTTTTTGGCCTTTGTTGAAATAAATATTATCAAGGACATGATAACGTCCGTATATTGAATGTGCATGCAAGTGTTTCTGCCATGGGGAGTGGTGTTGAAAAGTTTTCATGTGCAGATTCAATTGTGTACTGTTTTTACCTTGTGCATGCGCACACACACATGATTACTGGTCCTGATTATTGCCTTAGAGCATCATTAGTAGTTGGGACTCTCCAATGCAATTTGGGGCCCAAAATTTCAAAAAAAAAGGTAAATGTAGAATGTGTTGGGTTTGTATGAGAATAGCATGAAATGATAAAGTGAGCTCCGATCCCAAAAATTGTGTGGTCAGAAATTGATGTGGGAAAATAATAATCTAGAATCTAGAAAGTTGGGCTCCAAATTGGGACTTACTATTCTACAAAATGAGTTCCTACAATCTAGAATCTAGAAATTGGGAGTCCCAACCTATAGCTCCCATGGATGAGATGGGACCCAAAATCTAGAAATTGGAACTAGGGATGGAACTTAGTATTCTACAAAATGAGCTCCTACATTTTAAATATAGAATCTAGAATGTGGGATGGGCCCTACTAATGATGCTCTTACTGGTGGGTTTCTGTATTCTTCTTGCAGGGTTCTGGTGGTGTTACTGTCAAGAAAACAAATATGTCTCTGATCGTCGGCGTTTATGATGAGCCAATGACTCCTGGTCAGTGCAACATGATCGTTGAGAGGCTTGGTGATTATCTCAATGAACTGGGTTATTAAGTTTGTTATGGTCCCTACAAATTGTATTTCTATCTGGTGTCCTCCTTTGCATTGCAATGCTCAAAATGACAAATCAAATTCATCATGTGGATTTTCTGAGGGAAGATGTTCTTTCTAGTCTTTATGTGTGATTCCTACCCAGCCAGTCTGAATTTTTGAATTGGGGTTTGTGGGTTTAAGTTGAATGGTTATAGCTATTTATGGAGAAGGTTTGCATATTAAGAGAACAGAGTGGGGATTTTTTTTTTCCTTATTTTGTTGCAGTGGTTCTGCAGTCTGTTAACTTTGTTGGAAATGGTTATTGAGGTTTATATTTTAATCAATGTCTGAAAGTGGCTGTTATCTTTTAATTGATCAGGTTTTAAATCTTGGTAAAAAAAACCTCAATGTCATCTATATGCTTGGATAGTGTCTGACTTTTGCTTGAAATAATATTTTTTTACTCTATATTCATTGTACATTGAAATTGTGTGTTGATTGGATGTGCAGCATAAACTTGGGCACTCAATAGTCCTTGCATAAATTTTAGTGCTAGTTGTGATTTTAATTGTTTATAATGCACTTCTAGTAGCTTGTTTGGGCGTTTGATTGGATTAAGTAGAGGATAAGACAGATTGGTTTTTTTTGAGATACTGATGAATAGATTGTTGATGCAGGTGTTGTGGGAATTGGTTATTTTTAGCTTTTGGTTACTCAAAAAGTTGTCTAAAGTGGAGAGGAGTATAGGATGACACATTTTACTAGAAAAATATCACCAGAAGACGTTAGTCTCATTCAGTAGTCATTAGCTAGGCTGATTGGTGAACATTCAGTCTTTTATATATTGCATTCAGAGCAGATCCTGTACTATTTACATTGCATTCAGAACTGGTCTTTACAGTAACGACTAGCCAAATTAGGGTCCGTTTGGTTTACATGGTTGGACAACGTAATGTAATTGGTATTATGCTGTAATTCTAATTCGGATGTTTGGTTGGACAATTATTTTCTTGATGTAATATAAATACGATTATAAACTTGATTATATTACATCAAATTCTATTCAAATCAATTATATCATAAAACTAATGTAGTTCTAATTACATCACATCCTCAAACTTTTAAATTATCAATTTATCTCAACACAATCCAGAAATCCTCCGATCGGATCTAGAGCCTAGCCTCTCCAAAAATTTCTCTCCTCTCCCGGGTCTGTCGTCGTTGGACACCCTTGCCGGCTACTCTGGTGCGTTAACAATGTTGTTCACAAGGCACTGGAATGTGACCGATGTCTGCAATGGTCTCCTTGGCGGCTTTGCGACAATCACTTTCGGGTGCTCGATGGTCGACCCATGGACCGTATTCGTGTGCGGGTTCATCTTCGGAAACTCTACTAACTGCGGTACTCTAAGAGGAGTTGAAGCTCCAGGCTTGGATTGAAGGTGAGGTGAGGCCTTCGAGGAAGCCCTACAGAGAAGCGAGATCATTCTGGCCCATGCACCGGAGCTGTGAGGAATAAGAACAAGCACCACAGGTGCATCGAGAGGAGAAGACAAGTTCTCATGTCAACAAAGGCTGCTTGTCGCGTATTTGTTGCAGATTGTGGTGGTTGTCGGGCGGGTGAGCTGCACGATGGACCCGGTCTTCTACGCACTGCTCCGAATGAGCCTGCTGCACATCTCGGCCGAGGACAAGATGGTCGGGATAGACCGGATCGGATTCCTGGCCGCCCTGCCCAATACACACCTTGATCTTTGGTGCTTGAGTTTATTTTGGACAAGCAATGATGATAAATGCACTATATTGGATTTATTCCATACTCAGTTAATGCCTACTATAAATTAAATTTTGAGGCTAGAAAAACCCTATAGAACGAGCTTCACTTTTCATATGGATTTGGAAATAGTTTTACAATGCCTAGTTTGGATGGTGAGAAAAAGTAGCCAAAAGAAGTCTTTTAAGTTTGATGAAGAAATATGAATGAGATATACTACCTAGCCTCTATAGATAAATTATTTTTCTAATATTTATAGTTACCAGGTTTTACTTATCGTGTAGCAGTTTTACAAAAGCCTAGATTGTTTCTTAAGTTTCACATTCAGTTTTTACTTGTCATTTATCACTTTCTACAATGCCTACTTTCTTTCTTAAGGTTTAAAACTTTCAGTTTTTACTCAGTTCTCAGCAATTCTATTCTTTTCATGTGAGACGTGGTTCATTTTTCAGATTCAGTCAGTCTGAAAAATGAACATAAAGAGTTTAATTACACGAGTCCCAATACCTTAGTCATTGAATTTGATCAAACATGAGATGTAGCAACAATGGTCCCAACCCATATCAATAACATGCAAAAATAAAACAATCACCGAAGCCAGTATGATTCAACTTTCTTCAATAGTCCAAAAGAAGAAGAAAAATAGTTTGTGGTGATGGTTGTTTCGCATTGTACAATATATACAGTTGAAACACCTATGAAACTCTACAGAATGTTTCCTGAGATTTTCACGGCACCACTGCCATCACACAAGGTCATAGATAGCTTGGTCGAACAATGTCCACAGCAGACACAATCAACAGGCGTCATTTCTCTTCACCATCTGTATTGTCTTCATCATCTTCGTCATCTGCTATAGCAGCATCATCTCCTATCCCCTCAAGGAGGGCCTCCACATCCTCACCCAACTCCACGAGCCTTGAGCTCAGCTTCTCCACCTTGCTCTGCTCCTGGCCCAAGCAAACAAGGAGATCATTAAGCTCAGCTTCACTTTCCTTCTGAGCTTCCTCCCTCGCCTCTTCCCTTATGGCTTCCACATCCGGATATGGTGTACCACCCTTCCTCAAAACCTTTACTTCCGACTCCAGCCGGAAGTTGTCCTGCTCGAGGCTGTTATATGCGTTCGATAAGCTTTTTAGATCAGATTCCAGCTTTCCAGCTAGATTCTGGTAATTATTAGCGGTTTCCTCAGCCTTAGACTTCTCCAACTTTAGCAACTCAATGCGCCTTGCTGCCTCTTCAAGATCTTGGCGGAGGGCTTCAGCCTTGAATCTGTCCCTGGTGCTACTTGATTTCTCTGCAGATTCAAATGTCCCTTTGCTGCCAGTTCTCACTAGTTCATCTGCCAAAGTGGCATTGCGTGCCACCAAGTCCTTAGAACAGATTAAAAACTGAGTTAGAGATTCTCCACAAATGACTTGTGTTGTTTTATTACAGCGCACTAATAAACACTGTATGGTAGAACTTACCTCTATGTTATAATGCATTAATTAACACTAGAACTTACCTGCATCTCATGACATTGCTTCTCCACAAATGACTTGAGTCGTTTTATGTACTCTGTTTCAGTTTCTCCACCCTTCTGTTCAAGTTCAGCTGGCACTATAGCAACCTTGTTCTTTGTATGACTGAAGACCTCAACAATTCTCTCTCTGATATCCACCTCTAATCTTTTAATGAAATTAACAAACACGGGGTCAAATATTGCTAGGAGGATTGGATGATCATGCTTCTGACTAATTCCACCACTCTCAATCTCATTCATTTCCACCAAACTAGCAGAACTGGATCTTGTCACAGGTTCGTGATGTTGGACAGATGTTGAGGCCAGAGAGAGAATCATCTTCTTTAACTCATCAAAATTCAAGAAATATGAGGCAAGGCCAATCTTTTGACTGATAGCGTCAACCACTGCAAATGAATCTCTGTTACTCTCGCTGGATTTGTTGAAGAGGACACATTCCCCCAGAATAACAGCAGCAAATCCTCGAACAGAAATGCTAGCACATGAGTTCCTGACAAGCTCTAGGACATAAGTTAGGTGTGCTGGTGAACGTAGAAAGCAGTCCACAGCAGCTGGGCAATCCGTCAGCCATGTAATCAGCAATCGCAGAATAAGTGGCTGGATGTATGAATCTTCTGCTTGAGTTGTGCTACTTTGGTCAGTATTAGCATTTTTCTTTGTGGCTGCATGAGCCAAGTGCCTTACAATGCGATGCAAAAGTGGCTCTGATGAACTGAAGGATGGTAGGGGTGCCTCAAGTTCAACTTTTAAAACCTGCATCACGGCAATTGTCAAGCATGCAAGCATAAATGGTGGTTAAGAAAACCCACAAGCTTAAGTGGAAACTTTTTTGAATTTTCACAGATAATACTTCAAAGAATATAAATCACAAGGCAAGGGTTGAATTCTGTTAATACCATGCAGAAAAAGAAGAAAATACATGGAAAAGATACAATGCATTCGAGAAACATTCCCTCTGCGTTGGTCACTAATCGAAATCACTAGGTCCTTATAATTCTCTAGTATTGCGAAGAAAACAAGAGAAAAAAGAGGTCGAGTATACATACAAGCTCCTTGGATTGGAGATTGTCCTTTAGTACATGAGAAAGAATACTTGCAGCTCTGCAACATGCCTGTTCAAACACACCAATTTAGCATTTGTTACTGTTAACAACAAAGTTAAAACTATCATCTGAATGCTACACACAAATAGAGAAAAGGAGAGGAATGGGGAGTAGAAGTTTTGACTTAAAACTCAATGTACAGAAGATATATTTCATGATACAATGATATTTTTGAACTTTCTGAAACTGATCTAATTTCAATATTTTGGGGCTAAAGGTTGTGCAATTGTTGTTGTTTTGGTGGTTATTTTTTTATAACTTGTTCCAATTGTCACAACATGAAGGATAATGACGACCTAAGCTTAATATCACTCACGCAACAATCAGGTCTGAGCACCATGGATTAACAAAAGAGACCTAAATACCCCTCCAGCATTATATTTCTCTTAACATCTGCACATCCTAATTTGGTATTTTGATAGAAATAAGTTATTAAGTTTCAACTACAAAGTACTAATACAATAATACAATTGCTTAAAAATATAATATTCAGAATGCTACCTTTATATAAAAATATGGATAAACCATCGCCTAGTTTAGAAGAAGTTGATACAGCTTTTTGGAGGGGTAACATTGAAATGGACTGCAAGAAGAATGTCTGAGAAGCCAAAACTTCAACTTATGGAATCGGTAGTCCAACACAAAAGAGTGAAAAAGACGAATGTACTTGGTAGGGGGCTGGAATCAGATATTGGTTTTGAGGATACAATAATGTACACCTACAGCTTACATTTCCTCTCAACATCTGCACTATCCAGCTTTGCTTTTCATAAAGTTATAATGTTTCAATTACAAAATAATAACATTGTGATGCAATTGCATAAAGAACTATTTTTCAGATGCTCAACTTTGATATAGAATACTTTTAAAGGATAGTATAAGAAATTAGTGCGCATCCAGGGGAAGTTAGAGGCACCAATTGAGGATAAGATGAGGAAAAATCGACTTCGGAGGTCTGGTCATGTGCAACGCAGACCATCAGATGCTCCTGTAAGAAGGAGCGATAATATAGTAGGTAATGGAGCCGCTAGGAGTAGAGGTAGGCCTAGATGAACATGGTTCTAAGTCTTAAAGAAAGATACGGATCTTCTTAGCATTACAACCCCTGAGGATAAGAGGAAAAATCGACTTCGGAGGTTTGGTCATGTGCAACGCAGACCATCAGATGCTCCTGTAAGAAGGAGCGATAATATAGTAGGTAATGGAGCCGCTAGGGGTAGAGGTAGGCGTAGATGAACATGGTTCTAAGTCTTAAAGAAGGATACGGATCTTCTTAGCATTACAACCCCCCCCCCAAGAAGAGGATTCAAACAGCTGACCCCAGAAATTTGGGATAAAGGCTTTGTAGTTGTTGTTGAGCTTTGATAAGAATTAACACATGAAGAAGCTAAAAGTGCTCTATTAAAGGATTAAAATGGACTGTACAAAAAGGGTTTCCATGAAGCCATAACTTCAAGCTATCTAAAGCATAGTCAGCTGACCAGGATAGATAAGAGAAAATAATGTGCTGTCACGCTAAAAAGGATGGGTTATGGATGGCTAATGATCACATACATAACCAATTATGTTGTTCAGACATGAATACACTCATGATCATCCAGGCTTCTCACAGGGGTCAGCTATGGGACATGAGAAAGCTCCGTAAAGTAACAGTTTTATGATCAGTTGTCAATCTGGCGTCAACTCTATATTTGGGTGCCAAGTCGTAACCTAGGTAGCTATGAACACGAGAAGGTTATGCCATAAAACCTAGCTATGAACATGAGAAGGTTATGCCATAAAACCTAGATGATCAATTGGCAGGTAGATAGACCTAACATTTACCAATGCAGTTTACCTCATGCAACCAAAGAGCCCCTCCATGTTCCTTAGATTATATAGTCTAGAAGAAGTGGAAAGATGATACAATTTGTAAGCAAACTACATCCCTCTTCACAACACATTAAGCCAAATAGTGAAAAGGAATACATCCCAAATCAGATATGAATTATGATATGTGTAGACAAACTAATACCTTGTTAATGATTACAGCCATGAAATGGATATCATAACATCAGTATTGTCAAAATGAGAGGTTTGTAGATTAATTCCTCCCATTGAATTAATAAATTTACCTGTATTAGATTGTAAGCAATACGGACTGTAATTTTAAATATTTGTCATAAGTTATGGTGGGTCATTGTACTATCAGTATCCAGAGTCCACATATCTAAACAGATGAAAATTCATCTCATGATATAGAATTGGAAACTAAATGACATAAACCTATATATAATGCACCCCTTTCAAGCTGGTGGGTGGCTAATGGCTATGCATATATATTCAACAAAATATGATATACTTAAAGCATACAGTCAGAGCTATTTGATTTCTTTTCAGCCCTAGTAATTTAATTGATTGGTCGGAGCAGGTCCTTGCCAAGTTCCACAAACCAGACCAGGTAACATATAATTTACCTGAACCTGACCCATCTAACCAATTAATGATGAGATTGGATCATGTAATGTTTGGATTTATGCAACTAACCATCAAACTATAATGGAAGTACTCCAAAAGGGTCTCAGAAAACAAGCATGGCAGCAATAGGGTGTTGACTGGTCTTTCCAGTAAAAACCCAAGAGCCGAGAGTTGTAACTCTTGAGGGTGTACTTGTGTACCTTAGTGAATAACAGACACATCAAGGATTGAAGGGAAATGCATTAGGTTGCACTGCATATAAAAAAAAAACTCCTGGAGTGTTCGACATGAATCAGACATGGGAGATCCGCTAGGGGACATAAGAATTGTGAGGGAACAAATCCAAGAATAAAACTATTAGGAAAGAAGATGAATCATTGAAACACTACAATGTTATTGCAGCATTATCCCTAATTATACTTAAAACTTGTAAGGAAGGACACCAACATACTGCAGGGGCTTTCAGTCAACAAAAAACCAAAAGCCATAAACATACCTCAAGATCTTCATTTGATTCTGTTGACATCAAGCCTTGTAAAAGTAAACTGCCAAATCAGAATGAATATGTAAAAAGAAATATCTTGGGTTATTGAATGGAGAGAGGGTCTGTTTATAAATAATGGTGAAAACAAGAAAATAACAAGTGAAATTGAAATATAAGAATGAAACTGATAACAGATTTACAATCCCGCATGATCGTTTCTAAACTAACCTTCCAGGTGACATGCTGTCATTGTCTTTGAAAGTAGAGTGATTTGTTGGATGTGGCTGAGCCATAGTTGATGCTAGCATTGCTTGCCCATCTTTATTTTTCTGTTTCATGGGGCAAAGAAGCAGATTATTAGAATACAAAATTGTACAGTCATCAAATTATTAAAGGGGATAAACAAGTGGTGAATGAGACTGATATTCTTCTGTTAGGCAGAAACGAGATAATTCGTATCCACAAAATATAGCATGTGGAGATTTAACTGATTATTACATGGAATTCCTAACTTAACTCTGCATCATGAAATTTAAGTTGCAATATTATCATCAAGCCAAGGTTTAGAGACATAATACTGTATTGTTATTGAAGTTTACTTGCCTAGGTATGCTATCCTGGTTCAACCGAAAACACGAGAATTTATTAAGTGTGGTCCACAGCAACAATAACTCCCGGAAGAGTTTCAACTTTGTGTTTCAAAATCTCCAACTCTATCTTAATCTACTTTAGGATAGCATTTGAGTTTAGCTCGCTTTTTTTCATAAGTTTAGTTTGGAAAAGTCTTTAGTTCAAGTTCAGTTAGAGGTATTTTCATGGGTTGGAAGCGGTCAACTTAAATGGGCTCCACTTGAGGTTTATAGGCTTGGGGAATTCAATATGCTCCAACCGTCCAATATAACAGCACAAAGTTCAGGTGAATGATATCCACAGGGGAGAACTCGTGAATTGAGAGGCCTTAACCAAACAAAACATAAATAGTGTAATTATCATATTATGTACAAAGTTATATATAGGCTGAAACTTTTTTCTGGACTTATGGGACGAAATAAAACAATAAGTATTTTAGTTGTTTCAAAACACCCGTCTCTTTAATGTTTTTTTTCCACTTTCTCTCATTGAAAGCAATATATACTTCATTAAAACTTCCTTCCATATCTTCTTTCAACTCTCCAATCTCGTTTCCACTTTGTTTCAGTTAGGATCTAACAAGAGCAAAGCCTTCGTCACAAATGATTGGGGTCTGGTACATGAGTCCTTTCCATTCCAGTTAAGGGCTTCCCCTTTGTTAATCTTTACATATCAACTATCATATCCTCTGCCTCAACCCTGATTGTTTTATTCCCCTAGTCCCAAAGGACGACATTCCTATCTACACCTGACCAGTGCATTCATTGGTATTTGTTTGACATGTTCAAGCCATCTCAGACTATTTTCTGACATCATATCCTTAGGGGGGTTACTTGCAATTCCCCAAGAATGCATACATTTCTTATCGTTATATAACATTCTCATACAAGCAACACCCATTGTTTGGATCTGTTTCATTATTTAGATTTAACATTTGAGCTAGAAAGCAAATTATAGCCATCCCACAGAAGTATTCCTTCATATACAAGAACAATTATAGTCAAATCGTAGTTAACTTCAACCATTCTAGTTAATTACATATGCAATATCCCTCTATAGTTCTCCCTGCTATTACGATTGATCAATTCAAAGTAACAAAAATTACTACTCTGAGGCATTTCTTGTCCGTTTAAGTGAATCACTCCCCCTAGTTTCTTCTCTTTTCTCTAACATAATATTTTGTATTACATTATTTGGATCTAAGTGTTATAATTCCTTTAGACTTTAAAGTTTCTATCCAAATTTTTACCTTAATAATTAACAAAACATCATCAACATACTACATGCTCCGTGGCAACTCATCTTATATGCACCTAATAGGTCAGCTACTCAACTATAAGGAAGGCAATGGGATAGAAAAGATGTTTGCCTACAATTTTTTTTCTTCCAAGTAGCCTGCCCCATCTCAGGAGAGAGATATCTGAACAGTCCAAAAAATTAGATCCGTGAAGCAACAACAGCAGTCCTGAATCTGGACACTTTATGGACAAAGTTGAACCTTAAAAATACTTGTCAGGTAAGACTCCAACTCAATCTAAAGGCCTCCTAATAGGTTAAGCCTAGCCCACTAAATTACACTTCTAACATAGTTACACGATCTGCTAATTGTCTGTGTCGCCTAATTCGAGGAAATTCACATAGGCTAAAAATGATAAATGCAAAAAAAAAAATAATAATAATAATAATAATAGCAAGAAGAAACCACATCAATTGAACCGTCCATTTTCCTACATTTTTAGTAGGAATGCAAGGCTGGTTGAACCAGATACAACCTGCTTCCGGATTGCATGTGGTGTTACAGTTTTCTGAGACTAGGTAGTGTTCAGGTTGAGAAAATCACAACCTAAGAAAAAGTACCCTAAGCATCATCATACATTAACAAATTAATATGTAGAAGTAGAGTGGCCTAAATCATAAACAAATAAAATTATGAATCCTTTAAGAAAACCACAACAATGTTCATGAAACAGATTTATCAGTCAGAAAATGAAGACATTTTAAACTGTAAAAGCAACATAATCTATCATGTAGTTTCTATAAGTTAAATGTATTAACTTTTCTCAATGAAGAATGACATGTAATCAAATGGTATCACAGTAGTCAAAAGGGACAACCTCACAGAAGCACTTGAATACATACTCAGCTGCAATAAACTCCTCAATTATAGATGTACGCAGAATAATGCGTAGAATGCCAATTAGAGCAGGCTCGGCATGCGGCTCCTCTCCGACAAATTTACTAGCAAGGGAATCTTGATTCTGAGGATTGCTTGTAACCAAATTGCCAATGCATCGCAATGCCTAAAATGAAGAGGTTCATTCACAATGCAAAAGAAAATTAAGTTATGTGCAAGGCTAAATAGAAGTACAGAAAAAATCAGAGAAAATGAAACAACAAGAAAGGTTTAGGTTTCATCAGTCATGTCAATTTTATCATAGCAAAACTTGTGATAAGAACAACAATTTAGTTTAACCACAGCTTTAAGCATTAAGCCACCCTAGCCCCAACTATTACAGTTGTCGCTTCGATATTCTTCGTCATAAATCCTACTTGAGAAAATATCCTGTTTCAGGTGAAGTTTTATTTTTTACATACAAAATACAGTCATATTATTTGAACTTTCCAGCTAATATGGCCCACCTGCCAAGATTTTCTTTCATCTGTTCCAACTCCTAAGCACAATACTAATGATGCACCTTGCAGAAACCACATCATATCCAATTCTTCTCTCAACAGAGGGATCAACTATGAGCACAAGGAAACTCCATAAGACACTCAGAAAAGTTACTACGACCGGTTGTCAACCTGAAGCTAACCCTTTGCATTGGGGCCAAATTCCTAGCCAAGCTGGCTACGAGCAAGATTGGGCTTTGCCATAAAACTTAGAAGTTAGAAAGCCAGTTGATGGGTAGATAGACCAACCTATTTGCCAGTGAAGTACGCTCATGCAACAAGGAGCATCCAATGTTCCACTAGACTAGACAGGAGTATAGATAAAGATGACATAATTTGCTGTAGGAATTGCATTCATCTCTATATTACAAGCCAGAGTGCAAAGGAATGGCAATCCAAAAAAGGTATTTGCTGTAGGAATTGCAGGAACCTGCTCACCAGAAAGTAATATATGACTTAGGGGAGAGGTAGCTTCAGGGAAATCAATCCAGTTCACCAGGTTCCTAATGCTGTAAAGAGGATGGGCTAAAGAAACATCGTACTGGTGCAGGCACAAATCCGAACCTCCTAAAGGCTACAACAAAACAACTCATCGTCATCATCATCCAAGCCTACTCCATTCAGAAAGGGTACGCTATGGAGCATAACAAAGCTGCTACAAGAAAACATATATGAATCTAAAATCTAGTACTCTCAACTTTTTCTTAATCAAAGCTACCAAAAAAAGAATTTTGGCCACATAGATCAAATCTGTTGAATCCACTCAACGGTATGCAAAATCAAGCAACAGATCAAACTTGAAGCCAAATCCAATTGGCACCAGCTGACTTTTTGTCAGACTGAAACTGGAAGTGAGGAATGCAGCAGTGCCCTGTGTTCATTCTCAGACCGATTACAAATCTGTCTGACCAAAACCTGCAGACACAAGGCCAATTTCTTGTGCTTTCCATTGCCTTTGTTGGCTATTCTTTGCACCCAGTGAAGCATCACAGGATCACCCTACGCTACTGCTTGTGTAGAGTTAGGTATGCATTTTAGCTTCACATCGATGGACTATGTTGCCTGGTGGCAAACCATGTGCTTGGTACGGTATGACCAAAAATATGTAGAAAAAATGACTACGTCCCCTTAAGAAAAAATGACTACACGCCCCCTGTTATATATATATATATATATATATATATATATATATATATAGAGAGAGAGAGAGAGAGAGAGAGAGAGAGAGAGAGATGGCTTAATTGTAACTAAATACCCTCGACTGTTCAACTTTTTCAACTTGATAGTTGATACCCTATACTTTCATATTATACTACTAAATACCTCAACTATAATTAGACAACTTGATATCCTAACGATGTTAACAAAAAAGATAAAATGATGAAAAAAAACCTTACCACCTAATCTCACTACCCCACTAGCCCATTCAAGGCCCATTCGAGTTCATTAGAAGTGATTGAATGGAAATCCCAATCCCACAAACCCTAGATTTGAAATTCGTACCCCACTAGCCCATTCAAGGCCCATTCGAGTTCATTAGAAGTGATTGAATGGAAATCCCAATCCCACAAACCCTAGATTTGAAATTCCTCCCTCATTTCACAATAAATCACTCTCTTCATCTCATTCCAAATCTCCGATGGCAACTGATTCTGTCGCAAATGTGAGGTAAGGCGAGAAGGGTAGAGGGTGTTGCCTCTGCCTGACGAAAGGAGGGATGGTGAACTCGACCGTGGACGGGAGGTGGGCCAACGTAACCCGTGCGTTTTTTGTGACAGAGGTATTCTTCCGGGACACCGAAGGGAGGGAGGGGATCGATGTGTCGAGGGTGCCCGTTGAGAGGAGGAAGGTGGAGTACTACATGTGCATCTCTTTAGATCTCATAGGCTTAGAGCTAAGAAATCCACTGAATAAATAACATAATGACGTATACTCTCTCTCTGGGTTGGTTCTGGTCGAGTGAGAGTCTATTTCTATGTTTTCTTTCCTTTTCTTTCTTTTTTCTTCTCCCTCTTCAAGGCTGTTTTGGTTTTTCTAATGTGGAAGTTCCTCTTTGGAGGAAGTTGTCTTCCCATTTGGAGTTTATGTGCTGAAGCTTTTGGCCGAGTAGGAGTCTATTTCTATATTTTCTTCCCTTTTCTTTTCTTTTTCTTCTCCCTCTTCAAGGTTGTTTTGTTTTATCTTATGTGAAAATTCTTCCTCTTTGGAGGAAATTCTCTTCCCAGTTGCATTTGCAATTTATGTGATGAAGGTAGGCATTAGCAAGTCACCCATCATCGTGAGCTTATGTTGTGATCTCATTGGTGGATTGTGTGACAAGAGTGGAATAGTTCTAATTTCAACAACGCTTATAACATTGTTCCTTGGAAATTAATTGTTTACTGGGCTACACCTTCTCGTCTTCCTTCGTTTGGACTTCATTGTCCATGATTAAGACAAATTTTCTTGACATGTCATTCATATTCTTTTTTATTTTTCCACATATGAAGGTTTTTGGAATGATGATATAAAGGGTTTGTTTGAAAAAATTGGATGTCGGTTAAAGAATACATCCATTTGATCAAGGATCATCATTTGGCCCGAAGCCCATGGGTGCCCGAAAAGTCCGTTCGGCCCGATGGACCAAAGTTCGATAGAGCCCGGTCATTATGGTAGCCCGGCCCGGTCCATATTAGTATAGGGCTGGACTTGGACTATGCATCCGTCAGTCCAAGTCCGCCGAGGCCTACCCGATACAAACCAGGCTGAGCCCGGCCCGGAAAGTAAGAGGTGGATGTAGCTCGCCCAAATTTTGAGACCAAAATAGTAACAATAGAATCTGTGAAAGCCCTCCAGGTTGATGGTATCAGGCTTGTGAATGTCATTTGGGCTACTTCCTGTAGTCTCCAGGTTGTTGGTATCATGCTAGAAAATTTTGGGACCCAAATAGTAACAACAAGATTCATTTCTAGATTCCCAATATAAGGTAATGCAGACAAGCTTAAAGAGACTTTTGAAAACTAATGTCTAGAACTTTGATCAAAAACAAGATTCTATTGTTACTACTTGGGTCCCAGCTTGTGCAGCCCCCTTGTATTTCTACACAGCTATCGCCAGTGTTACATTAACATTGACAAACCTGATACCATTTTAGCTTTTTTATAGAGCTAGTCCGGTCCGACTATTGTGGACGGGCTTGGACTTCATAGATAATAATTAAGCCCGACTCGACCCAGCCCGAAATTTCTCTAGGGCCAAAAAAGTCCGACCCGAGCCCGTACTTTATGGACCTGGGCGGCCCTGGCCCAATGTCGATCCCTACATTTGATAACAAATTTTGTCATTTAACTTTTGTAATTTTTATTGCGCCTATCAATAAACAAAGAAAACACATCGAGTTTTTTATTAAACATATAACATTCAGATTCCATACATCGTTATAATCACACTTTAGACTCCACTTAGGAACACAAGTTTGACAATTCACAACAAAGGAGCCGGGGCAAACCAACCTAGTCCACATGGATGGCAAACTCCACTTAGATACATAAGGTTGAAATTATTCAGTTAATACCCTAAAACAAGATGATTTCTTCCAAGCAGAACGCATGAGGTATATTGGCGGTATACCGCTAGTATACTGCTTTTGCTCAAAATTTTCAGCAAATTTTAAACAAATTTCCACACTCATCTGGCAGTACACTAGCGGTATACCGTCAATATATTGTTTTGGTCAAAATGAGCAAATTACCAGGGTTAATTTGGTCAATAAAACATTTTTATTGGGACGAAAAAATTTAATTGTTGACTAAGAAAGGAAAGCAATTTGAAACTCCTTAATAGTTGAGGGTATTTACCGGTATAATATGAAAGTATAGGGTATCAAGTTGAAAAAAGTGAATAGTTGAGGATATTTAGTTACAATAGTTGAGGGTATTAACACTAGTATATATATGCATGTGTGTTGCACATATTTCATAATATTTACGAAGAGCAAAGAACAACTCATTAATTTTTCTTTATGAGTAATTACCTAATTGTCCCCATTAATTTAATAAATAATATTAATTGATAAACATAAGAAATGACATTTAGAAAGAAAAAATTTACGGTGAAACCAAGGTTCAAAGTATCGGTATCGGAATCGGTATCGGACCATTCCTATGATTATCGGGATCGGCGGTATCGGTAGTATCGGCGGTATCGGATCGGAGTATCGGATTTTTTGGTATCGGAAAGCAAACAACTATTAGTAAATTATTAACATTTAAAAGAATATATTTTATACATTTATGCATAATTTAAAGTATTTTCAGTATTGTTTCTTAGTATTTTTGATATTGAATGAAATAGTAGTCATCCTTGTTGATTGATTTATATGCGATAGATAAGTTTTCCTCTTTTATATGTTTTTACAACCTTACTATGCTTTTACATCCTTTCTAATTGGTCTTTTTAATTCAAATTTTTTTGCCGAATTGACTGAAAAAAAGACCTCTAATGTCGGTATCGGTCAGTATCGGGTATCGGTCGGTATCGGATCGGGACATGCCAAACTGTATCGGTATCGGCCGTATCGGATCGGTATCGGCCGATACTTTAAACTATGGGTGAAACCCAACTTTTTCTATCATATATAAGACATATATGAGTTGGGATCGGGATCCCCGCTCTTAAGTATCCACCCTCCCCCCGCATGTTTTTCGAAATAGTAGTTGGTGTCGGTGAATTTTTTTTTTATCGTTCAGATTAGATAAAAATCTCTCGAAATATTTGGTAGTTTAAGGATCTAATCTGAACGGTAAGTTATTTCGAGGAACATAAAGGGATGCTTAAAAGTGGGGATCTCGATCCCTCATTATAATATATATCCCTCCCCCTCCGCATGTTTTCCGAAATAGTATTCGGTGTCAATGATTTTTTTTATCGTTCAGATTAGATCAAAATTTCGAAAGAAATTTGCTAGTTTAAGGATTTAATCTGAACGGTAAGACAATCCAACGGCTGCTATTTTGAGGAACATACAAGGATGCTTAAGAGTATTTTGAGGAACATACAAGGATGCTTAAGAGTGGGGATCTCGATCCCTTATTTTAGAAGCCAGAAACGGGAACGGAAGCGGGGGCGGGAGAACGCAACTACTTAGAAGAGTCTAAAGTTAGGAACGTTATGGGAGCGTGCACTAATATTTTTTTTATGTTTATTAATTATTGTCATCAAAACTTATAAGTATCTTAATATTTATTATAATTTATAAAGTCCACTGCAAGTTATAGAAAGATCATTCACATGTTGATTTTTTATGATGTCAAGGTAAATATTTTTTAGTTTCTTGGTACTTTGATAAACGGGTATTAAATATTTTCTAACTTTCTTACTAAAATTTATATTCTCTTTTAAAATTATGGTCATATTATGGGAATCGCTCATGTCACCGGAGGAACAAGCTCCCGTCGCATGAGAAACAAGCTCCCGTCATCAGGGAAACGAGCTCCCAACGAGCTCCCAAGTAAGAACCGTCGAATCAAGGTTCTTATTGAGATTCGTTGACCTCCTAGAAGTTTCTGGCTTCTGACTTTCCTTTGAAAAAGTTAATTGATACTTTAAAAAAACTATAAAATTATAATAGTCACAAGCATTATTGGTAATAATTCAAACTACATGCATTTCCTATCTCTTCTTCCTCCATACGTAACAGAAAAGCTATCATCCTCTAGCTATAACACTTAATCTTATCTTAAAACCAACTAAAATCTCTTTCTAAAACTATTCATCTACTAACATCTCTAATAAATATCCCCTATGCTATATTCTCATTCTCTCGAAACTCTTTATAACAAGGTTCATGGTATTAGTATCAGGATCGGTTAGGACACTTCTTATGAGTATCGACACTTCCGGATTGGAGTTTCCAATTGTTGGCTTTGAAAAGCCAAAATTTAGTAATAAATTATTTCAAAACTATAAAAATATTTGATACATTTATGTAAGAATCATGATCTTATGTATAATTTGTCGTTCCTGTTAATTTAGAATGGAATCATATTCAACATTTCTCAATTGTTCACCCGCAATAAATATTGTTGTTTAATTTACTTACTTTTAAATGAAGTGCCCTGCAATATATAGTTTTAAATGAAATAGAATGAAGATGTATTTACGTTGTGAATTTATAATATACAAGTTTGATAAATGGTAATGGTGTTGCAATGTGTCGTTAAAGGAATTTTATCCACCCACTTTAGAATGCAAGGTCCATAGTATCTATCGATACCTACATGTATCGTACGTATCATATCGTTTTTTGATATCATCTGATACCTAAATTGTAGTCCTCCTTCCCGGTCAATTAAGAAAAGATAAATTAAAGCAAAAGAGAAATATGGCAAAAAATAATGTTGGTACAATGATTCATGCCAAAGATCAGCATGCTTATACATCTTAAATGTTATTTCACTCAAAACTATCTACTATGTAAACATAATAAACTTCAATATCTATTGAGGATGAATAAATCAACAACGTTGAATGCTATTTCATTCAAAACTAGCAAAAAACAACAAATAATACATAAGTTTATTTCTAAATGTACCAAGTATTTTTGAAGTTCTTAATATAATTCCTCATTATTTTTTGTAAATCCGAAACCAATAACTCCAAAACTTTGACCCAAAACCGTTTGAATTGTCGATATCAATACTCATAAGAAGGGTCCGGAACCGATTCTGATAGTGTGAACCTTAGAATGTTGATCTTCACAATAATCAAATCATTTTTATTGACATTACTTTTTGTCATGCTCCTCTCATTTTCTTTGTTGACTTGATCAAGAAAAGAGCCCCAATTTCGATATCAGACAGTATCATTTTGGATTAGTATCGAATTGGACATCTCAAAACCGATACGACAAAATCGACATGTATCGCTATCAGTCGATACTACGAACCTTGCTTTATAACATATTTCTCTTTATGTTCTCTCTACAATAATTGTTTCGGGAGGAACCTTCCCCTAAGAGATGAAGAATACTAACAAGATACAAACATAAGAGGTTAGTGAATCTTAATGTGTAGAAAGAAATGTATATTCTTTTTTAATCAATCTGTATTTTTTTCATGTGATGTCCATATATTTACATTCCGTCTTTCCATCTGTTTGGAGTTGATAATGGTATACTTTGATGGTTATGTTGGTTGTGGTGCAATGGTGAATCTGAACAAAAGTAGTGTGCCTTGATGGTAGCAAGTAACAAACAAGGCTGCAGACATACAAGGTGTGGTAGGAATAGATTCGCGAGCAAAGGTGAGGTTAGTATGACCCTGGTGTTGCGATTTTGGTTGCAGCACAAGTTCAGGTGTAGTAGATCAAGAGATTGATTTCTCTTTTGGCCTCTCTCTAACGTGCTTTATCTTCTTTTTTTGCTTCTTGCAAGACAAGAAAGAGGATGTGTGGAGAGAAATATCCATAATATAATGTGTTTTCTATTATTCTGTTGTACTTGTGACTTTCTTTGCAACGTGAATCTTTTGGTTTGCTAGTGTAATAAAGAATGAAAGTTCTGGAATATGACTTTAGATTGCATTGGTTCTGTTGTACTTTGGCTTTCTTCCCAACATGCATCTTTCGGTTTGCTAGTATAATAAAGAATGAAAGTTATTGAATATGACTTTTAGATTGCATTGGTCAAATTTGACCTTCCAAGGAACTTCAGCTAGATGAACCAAAGAAACATGTAGAAGTTGGAAGTCTAGTTTTGTGATGTTCACAACGTATCTAATTCTCTCCTAACAGCTAAACCTAACCTTAAAGGATAAGTGCAAAGAATCATCCAATTATATTTTTATTACATCACAAATAAATCATTGATTATCCGTCCATATTGTTTGGACCAAAACAAAATTATTCAATAATCTAATCAAAATGTATCAAATAATCCACTCTTATATTTTCTTATATCCCTTCCTAATTTCTTATTGTATGCTTGAATTCTTAAATCTTAACCATCTATATAATATATTTATTTTATAAGTAATCTTATGTATACTAATTTTACATAAATATCTTCTTGAAGAAAACTTTTTACAGATAACAGAATTGTTTAACTCCACAGCTGTTTTTTGCTAGTAAAAGAAAACTAACAACAGAACAGATGAACAAAAAGATAAAAATAGATATTTCTAGTATTTACGAAGCATATATGAATTTAGGCATGAACATAAAACTTATAAATCTTTACCATGAAATAAAAACGGTAGAACATAAGACCACACGACACAATCAAAATATCTTACCAAACATCGTACAGCAACTGAAGCCCATGGGCTTTCGACCCCTAATGTTAAGAAATGATCCAGGATGTTTTTCTGCAGTGCAAATAAAAAAAGAGTTTTAAGTTCACATCAGAGTCAGAATTGCCTCCGAATCATGTAGTAAACAAATTTAGCAGGAACCTGAGCCAATGCACTTTGATTTGATAGCCTATTAACATCTTTTCCAGGTTCACCATCTGGACCACCCGTCAAAAGCAATTCAACAGTTTCCATTGACTTTAGCAAATTTATTGTCTGCTGCCAACAAGTTTTATATGGATGAAATGATTAGCGAGAAAAGTCAGTACTACGCAACATCTAACATCTATATAGCATTCTCATGTACAATTTTGAAGCTCGAAAAGCCAGGTCCGCTATACCTTTTGCTGGGTGAAATTGTAAGCAGTGCCTCTTCGAAGCTTTAGCATTGATGCTAAAGGCTCAAATCCAATTGTTTCCCTCAGTAATACCTATACCGTAATTCAATGGTTACAGAAAATAGAAACATCTTAAAAGGTAATAGCTTGAATATCACCAACCTGATTAGATGTATTTTTACCGATAAGATTATTCAGCAATTGGAGACAATCCTGTTCAACAACAGCATAAATGAGCTACAACTTGTGCAATATTTAATATTCGAGCAGAAATACACTTGATATTCTTACTGTTGAAGAAATACAAGTATCCATATAAGTAATTGGCATGAAAAATATCAAGAAATTTAAGTCTTGCACACTTAATGCTATAATATGGAATAAAATGTGGTGTCAATTGGCTCTAACAAGTGACAGCTAAAGAACATTGTTTATGCAAGACTGCATCTATGAAAATAAACTCAGTAAGAGAGTTGATTACTGTCTTCTTATCTATATATTGGCTAAGTATATTCCAGCATACTCAAGAAACACTAAACTTGATGGCAATTATATTTTATAATTTCCCACCAATGCTTAGAGCAAGTGTTACTTACTGCAAGTTAACCAAACCACCAAACCGAAAGAACTGGTAGAATCAATAGAAGAACATGAAAGAAAGAAGAGGTTTATTTTCCTCGATAGAAGATAACTAGAAAGAGTTGCACTTCAGTTTCAAGTGAAGAGTAAGACTTGGAAGTGCTCAGTAAGAGAAGCAAGACATAATATTATAAGTATAAAAAGATCTTCAAAAGAGAACATTTCAACTCAAGTATAGTCACATCCAGTTTTTAGTTCCTAATAGAAACCCGAGTCCTACCGACCTAACAACTTCCGTAACTCAAGAAATTGGATAAAACCTACTAACCTCTGACCCTTGAACAACAACCACCTTGTGACTCTTGATCGACTTACAAGTCCTCTTTTCAAGATATAGAGATTTGTTCAGACATCGACTGATGATGTGTAATGGATCATTATGCAGAATCAATACATCTTAAATATCAAATAACACAAGGAAAGATATAATATCCATTTTTTAATTCTGAAAATGACATAATATTTGATAAAAGATCAAAATGTATATGTTTGTACAAAGAAGTGGTTAGTGGAAAATGGAGAATAGAGTTTCAATTTTGAAACTCAGTAGAAGATAAGACTATCAGAAGAAATTATCTGGATCGTAGAGGACATCAAAAGAATCACCTGAACGACAACACCTCCATCAGAACCTCCTTCCTCCTTAATAATGCTAAATATCTTCTCAAATGCTCCTTCAAAAACCACAATCTTTTGAATTTCCTGAACTATAGAAATGCAAGTTTAGAGACTTGTAGCAAGCTTATGAACCGGATATAAACAACCTTTAGGAGTGAAACTTCACCTCTGCTTCACGAGTCAGATATGTAAGTAGTAGTAGGGCTTCATTTCTTATAACCTAAGAAATAGATGGAACCATCAGATAACAGAATATAACTAGCTTTTGTTTCAAATAACATTAGTATCAATGGAAAGACAATTAACAGTATCAAAACACAAATTCTATGTATATTTCCAGTCAAGCATTAAATTCAGACAATATCAATCACATGCATTCTAGAATATGACACAGGTAACAATTCAATTAACTCCGACATGGTATTATCATAAAAAGAAAACCGGTAAAGTTGGAACAATGAGACGGTCAGGTGTGTATCTTACCTAGCATCATAGGGAACTAACAATTTAATGTAGAAAGAAATTTAATTTTTAGTATTAGAATAACAAAGAATGTCAACAAACAAGTATAGCATGTTGATCAGGGCTTCTAGGTCTAGACAAAAACCAAGTACTTTGGCAACAAATCAACACCCGAATTGAAAAAGAAATGGCTATGCAGGAGACATTCTTGTAAACAATTCCTCCAAATTCCAAAGACTAAAGAGGTGAAATACACTGCATAATAAATACATGTATAGACGCTATAATACCAATTAACCTTCAGTCACACAATGGAATATCAAATATGTACCAAAATGTGGTGAGTTTAAATAGAGTGGCCTAAATGACAAACCCAATATTAGAATTCAACTGTGTTAGGGAAATGGGTCCAAATCTACATTTTCCACTCAAAGAAAAGACTGAGACCCTCCATAACAAATGCTCGGAGTTTTGTTTATAATGATTTTAAAACATTTCACTTTTTAGCTAACATTGTTGGATCTCAAATATCTGCTCTGGTACTATTGTTAGGTTTTCAAATAACCATGCACATATGGAGAAGACGATGAGAGAGTAGAACCCAATAATAACTTTTTCAAATGTCTTTTTTAGTTGATGTCTTTTTTAACAAACAAGATTAGGTCGTTAAAGGATTTGGTATGAATTCTTCCTGGTAGACACTAGATCCCTTTTAGCTAAAAGATAAACTCAAATAAGAATCAAATTTCATAACTGTAGTAGGATTTGGGTTTGGGTTATTATTTCAAAGCTCCTTAATCGAAATCCTCCACCAAATGCATCGAGAAATTTTCAGAAGTTCACAAAAGTCTCTTGCTTCGATGGTTTTTGCTTCACGAACACTTCTTGCTTCAATGACTCTTGCTTTACGAACATCTCTTGCTTCCAAAACCAAGATGGATAATGGTACATCAAGGTACTCGGCTTTAGTAGTATATAAGGCAAAATAACAAGTCAAGATGAAAATCAACTTTAATTTCCAACACCCCCTCTTAGACTTGATTTTATCTTTCCAATCCTTCCAACCAATTTTTGGTTTTCAACAACTATGCTAAGTTGCTGACTCTTTATCTTAAAAATTATTTGTCGATATTGATTCTTCTTCGTAGAACTTTTCATGAAGATATTCATGTCCAACCTTTTGCATTGAACCTTTTCTTTATATTTGGTAAAGATCCTTTATTCTGTTTCCACGAACTTCTGCTCTTTTTTAACCTTTTCTCGAGCCTTTTTAGGTGAAATAAATGATCTCCTCATTCGCCCTCTTGTAACAATAAAATCTTGATATTTTTTATTTGTACTTTGTAGGTATTTTCGTTTTTAAAACGTCCATGTCCATGTCCATGATCCCACGTAGCCCGGCCGTCACCTCAATTACTTTTACTCCTACATTGGCTTCATTCTTTGAAACCATCGGAGCCTCTCTTCAAATTGTTTTTTTCTTCCAAGGACTTCCTGTACTGGTTTTTGCTCCTTACTCTCTTTTCATAGACTTGTAAAGATCCTACAGCTTGGGATGCTTTAGGACTATCCGATGTTCTATCCAATTCTAAAACTTCGGGGTATTGATCATCAGCCCCTCTTGATATGGTGATTGTTTGTAAGGCGATTGCAACTTTTGCTTGATCAAATACTCAAGTGATTTAACTTCATAGTTTGATCATAAATCAATGACTCTATTAGATCATATTTGGCTGAATATCTTCTATCCCTTTCATGTATCCTTTGAATATGCTTAGAAGCTTCCTTTGATGTTCGAGCACCTAAAATAGTTACGGAAGTATCTTCGTTGAGTCTTTGATTAATAAAGAAAAGAGTTTTCTTGTCCTTCCTCATTGACTCCTTTGTGATTGCGGACTCTCCATCGCTAGGTTTCTTGTAACCTTTCTCTACGATATTACACATGCCTTGTGAGATCAGAAAATTTTCTTTTAAAAGCTCCAAGTTTCATAATTTTATTTGGTCAGACTATACTCTGAAAACTGGAACAGCATGTCTTCCATCCTCAACTTGAAAAACTGATTCAACTAGGACAAAGAAAACATCTTCATAAAAATCACTCGCCAACATAAACATCTTCTAGCTAAAACAATGATGACAATCACGCACTTACGACAACAATGGTCTCCAAGCTCTGACACTACTGTTGGTTCTCAAAATCCACTCTGGTGCCATCGTTGGGTTTTCAAATAACCCTTTTCTATATGAAGAAGAAGTTAGAGAAATAAAATCCAACGATAACTTTATTAATCTCTTTATCTGATCAATGTTTATAAACTATTAGGAGTTTAAAAAAACTTATATAGTTCAGGATATTTAGTTGCTTAAAAAATGGTACTAGGTATTAAAATGAAAAAAACATGATAGTTGAGGGTACTTAAGTGGAAATTAGCCCCAATAAAAATCAAATACTATTATAATTGTAGTAGGATTTGGATTATTATTTCCATCAAGCATAGCCACCAATTTTAGAGATTTTCATTTAGCTCAAGAAAACTGAAAAATGAGAGAGAACCAACAAAAGCACTGAGTCCTTACAAATATGTGACTCATATGCAAGCAATTTCATCTTTGTTAAACAATCCTCTCATACTTGTATATGTCATCTACAAGTAGTCAAGTATCATGACAACATAGACATAAGCGGGTTCATTGGATCATGGGAAATCATGACAGGTAAGGTCGGCCTATAGAACAAGAATGTCATGTTGTCCAGCGGAACTTAGGAGAAGGTAATTCAGAACCTAACAAACTTTAGAAATAACAAAAGCTTAATTAGAAAATACAACATCTGACAACAGGGATCTGCCGAATAGAGATGGATCTACTCTGTAAATTGTCTAGGTGGATACCATGTCTTCCATGTCGGACTATTTTTTGGTGCATTTCTAACCTTTGCAGGAAAATAGTGGAAACAATGCATGAAAAATAAGCAGGATGTTAAGATAAGTAATGTCCGTTTATAAGATATTATCATGTCATTGAAAACGAACGGATAGTAGGCTAAATTGCAACTAAATACCTTGAATTTTCAAGAATTTGCAAGTTGCTATTCTAAGCTATTAAAATTGACAATTTACTACCCTAAACTATTATAATTAGCAACAAAATAGAAAATACCTTGAACTTTTTCAAATTTGCAAGTTCCTACCCTTATGATGTTAACAATGTACCCTTGATATTTTTATATTTCTTAATGGTACCCTACCTTTCTAGTACAGGGTAACAAGTTACAAATCAGTGAAAGTTCAAGATATTTACTTGCTACTTTTAATAGTTTAGGGTAGGTAGTTATGTATTTTAATAGTTTAGAGTAGCATCTTGCAAATCCGTGAAAATTCAGGATATTTAGTTGCAAATTTCATAGACTATAAGTAGAAATATAGAATAAATGCAGAGAAGATTAAAGCAATTCAGACCTCACGATCCATTAGCATGTCCATAAGACGAGTTATGCCACAAGGAATAGAAAGAACTGCTTCCTGTAACCTAAGTCAGTAAGAACAGCAATTTGATTAAGATGACTGAGATTATTGGAAAAACAAGATATAAAAAGCAAAAGAAAAACTATGTATTAGATTACCTACTAGAAGAATGGGTTAGAAGGGCTGTTAGAAGCTGAAGTGTATAGTATCTGACATAGAAGTCGTCCTCTGACTGTCAGAATGTTAATTGTTTATCAAAATCAAGGCATATATTGGGAAAACAAGAACTCTCTGGATACCATAGACAGGGATGAGTACAAATAAAAATTACCAGCAGATTTAGAAGAAGTGAAATGCTCTCTGATTCTCGAGAAAGAAGTTCCGAGTTCATTAAAGCTGGTTGAACCTCATTCTTCTGTGTGTGAGCAGTATCTGTAGGAGTCAGCGCACTGACAAGTGTCTCAAGGGCACCTCGGATCATTTCAACATCATCACGTTCTTCCTTTATAACAGATAAGAGAACAGGAATTCCTGTACCAAAATAAAGAAGCATAAATCACATCTAATGAAATTCTGCCTCAGAATATTAAAAAAATCTCAGACAATAACAAAGCGCTCACCTATAGCCCCGATTGCCAACTGAGCTGAACGGCTTTCTGCTACAAGTGACTGCAACTCAGTCATAGCAGCACGTCTATCATCAGCTAGTACACCATTGTTTATACGATCTAGGTAGCGTTCAACATGGCTGCTGAAAGAGGCCAGTAAATGTGCGCCAAAGATTGAAAAACATAAAACTTTACAAGAAGTAATAAAAAAAATCTATCAACCGATATATGCGAAAGCCACTTCTTTAAAAGCAATTTCTTTATCTATGATGAGTAGTATGCATTGCCAATGGGTGCAACTTCCAAGTAATTTAGGCTTCCTCCACTATGAAAGTTTAGTCAAAACCTTTATGAATGGATGAACTAGTTTGTGCTAGATCGCCACAAAAACATTTTCCCGAAGTAACCCCAGAAAATTGCACTAGATTGCCACAACGAAACCAGATTAAGCTATATAATTGTGCAGCCTCTTACTTCAACAGGCAAGGACTGTTGACAAAGGTCTATTGGAGGTAAGTCCTCCAACTTACACTTACATTTCATTCAGTTATTTGAAAACCTCTCATCAAAGTTTTCTTTCAACTTGCTTTGATTGGAAAAACATGTCATTATATATTTCTGGGAATGAGTACATGTAAGAAGGTTCTCATCCAAGTATTGCTTAAATCATGAAGAGATGTTTCAGGCTCTCAGTGAACTCTGCTTGATAAATGAGATACCTTTCTTTTTAGCTTTCCATTATTCCCTCCATCTTTCTCGAAGTTCTTCAAAACTACAACAGGTAGATCCCAAGTAGCCAATCTGGAATTACAGAAAAAGTAGGAAATATGCATTTTTCAAGCATGTCCAAAGGTGCAGGAAATGTAATTTTCCTTCATAACAGCACTTGGAGGTGATAAACTAGGTCCATCTTCATTAGTATCGGCATCCAAGCCTTCTCACATAAGAGTGGGGTCAGCTATGGGGGGGAAAGGCTCCATAAAATAAATGACACTTCTTATGACCGGTTGTCACCTTAGGTTAACCACTATTGATAAAACCTAGATGATCACTTGCAGTTTAAGCTCAAGCGACCAAGGAGTACCCTCCAAGTTCTCATCCAACATTATAACGTACTATCACTATCACGTAAGCTTAAAGCCAACATGTACGCATAATCTTCAACGAAGTAGGATCTTATTTTTAAGATGAACGAAAAAGATCAACAACAACGAGTGATAGAAATAGAAAAGAAAGAAGAAGAAAAAAAAAGCTAATTCAATATGGTATAAAATGTTGTTAATATTAATAATATATATATATATATATATTATTTTTCAGAGATTGATAAGAGAACAAAGAAAGTAGAGAATTGTTACCGGCCTCCGGGGAAGTCGTGCACGAAGCACTGCTCTAAGAGTTGATCCGAGGTCTATGTGCAGACGTTTCTTGGAAGCTCCTAGTGGTAAAAACCCCTGACTATCGGGTTCTCTTCGTTGCACACAACTCAGAGAGAGAGACCGAACTTAGCTCTGCCCAGAGCAAGGATTTAGAGAACGGAATGTGGTTCGCGAGAGGAATGAGATAGAGGTTTCACGTAGGAGGATTTTCTGTAAAAAATGAAGGAGGAGGAGACTACAATATATAGGCAGTCCCAAGACACAGCCACTGGACATGACAGTAAATGGCTCATAAACAGACCATTAAGGAGCAATTACAAAAGGAAAGAAACGTGAAGGAAAGCTGTCAAATGAGCTGTTACAGAAGCTGTCACAAGGTTCAATGAACCTGGACATAGAGCCTCAACGTTCAAAATTTGAATGAGTCAAATGGTTCAAAAAATAAAGAGCAAAAAGATTTTGGGATCCCAGCCCGAACCCGAAGAGTAAATTGGATCGACATTCGACGCCCGCAAGTGTGGGCACGTACCCGCACCCGTTACGCGCGCCGAACCAAACCGAGCCGAGCTGGGCCGGGCGGCGGCGAGCGTGTGTGGCCCAAGGGGTTCCCCACACAACATCTTTAAGAAGGCAAAGAAGAAGAACTAATATATACATACAAGGAGGGGTTGATCCAACCGATGTGGGACTAAAGAAAAAAAGGAAAGTTGAGCTTTTGCTCAAGCATAGCTAACAATCTTCCCCAAAATGTCAAGTTTTGAAATAGAAGTGACAAAGAAATTAATAGGAATAGTTTCTGGACAGGTATATACTATGCATAGATGAGATGGACTACAGCCTTGAATCTCACTTAGTGACTATTTTCTTTGTCTGAAGAAGTACTTGATGGACTATGCCTTGAATCAGACTTCTTTTACCAGATTCAGAAAAATAGCACACATAGTACGCTAGAGGTTCTGGGTCTAACGGGTGGCGCTTTTGGTTGGCCATGCGCACTAATCCCAAATTCATGAGAGTTGTTTGGGATCGCCCTGTACCATAGTCGCGGCCTTCACGACCTCTCATATAGGTAAGTCCTTAAAGGTTGGTGATAGGTTTCAACCTCGCATATCAGCTTGGACCTAATAAGAGTTTTAAAAACTCATCCTAACCATATCACTCAAGAACACTGTCACCATAGGGATGGGGAATCATTGTACGCATGTACAGCCACTTGGACATTATAGAATGAGATTTTAATCTCAGATCAGTGTTCCATAAAAGTCACCTAAGTCCAGCTTGTTCCTACCCATTGAATCGGCTTCTTGGGATCTCCAGTCAGACTCGGTTGGGTTGCCACTGCTGGTGACTTTACTTATGGGCTTAACCCCATCTCCCTCGATGATTCTAGGATCAAAATCCTAGACAGACCCTTCGTCAAGTGGTCTGCAAGGTTCTTTTCTGACTTTATATAGTCAAGAACCACATATTTGCCCAATAGGCTCTTTATAGACTTGAAGCGCAGCTGCAGGTGCCTGTTCATCTTAGCATTCACAGAATCATGCTTTAGTAGTTCCATAACAGATTTATTATCACAGTTTATAGAAATTGCAGGAACAAAACTAATAGAAACAGGTATATGCATAATAAGGTTTCTTAGCCATTCGGCTTCTGTGCATGTAGTGTCCAAGGCTATCATTTCGGAGTCCATTGTACTCCTAGCTATGATAGTTTATTTACATGAGCCCCAGGAGATTGCAGCTCCTCCTAGAGTGAAAACATATCCAGTAGTGAATTTTACATCATGTAAGTTAGTTACCCAGTTTGCATCTGAATACCCTTCTATGATATCAGGGTGTCTAGTATAGTGCAGCATATAATTTAGAGTACTCCTAAGATATCTAAATACTCTTTCTAATGTTGTCCAATGTAACTAATTTGGGTTACTAGTATATCTACTTAGTCTCCCAATAGCAAATGCAATATCATGTCTGGTCATGTTTGATATATACATGAGAGAACCTATCATCTGAGAATATGTGTTGCTCCATGGAAGAACTCTCATTCTTCTTGAGAACAACACTACTGTCATAAGGAGTAAGGGCAGATTTTTTATCAAAAAAAATCAAATTTTCTTAACATTTTCTCGATAGTGTGCTAAGGATAGAGTATAGCCCTCCTTGTATTTGGACAGTTGCATGCCTAGAATCAAGTTTGCTTCACCTAGATCTTTCATATCAAACTGGCTAGATAAATAGTCCTTGGTATTAGTTATCAATTCTAGTGATGATCCAAAAATAAGGATGTCATCTACATACAAACATAAGATGACACAACTTTCATCTAAAATTTTGGAGTATATACATTTGTCATACTCATTTGGCACGAAACCATATTCTGAGATGACTATGTCAAATTTGTTGTGTCGTTGCTTGGGAGGTTGCTTTAGGCCATAAAGAGATTTAACTAATCTGCAAACTTTCTTTTCTTGGCCTTTAGTAATGAAACCTTCAGGTTGCTCCATATAGATTTCTTCCTCTAGGTCCCCATTTAGAAATGTTGTCGTTACATCCATTTGATGGATTAATATATTATGAATAGATGCTAAGGCTAGAAGGGTTCTAATAGAGGTGATCCTAGCTACAGGAGAGTATGTATCAAAATAATCTAGTCCCTTTTTCTGGATAAAATCTTTGGCTACTAATCTAGCCTTGTATTTCTCTATGGTACCATCGGCTCTAAGTTTCTTTTTGAATATCCACTTACAACCTATGGTTTTACTACCTAAAGGTAGGTCTGCTAGAAACCAAGTGTTGTTCTCCATGATGGAGTTATACTCATTGTTAATAGCTTCTTTCCAAAAAGGGGCATCAGGAGAAGATATTGCTTCTTCATAAGTTGAGGGATCACCCTCTATCAAAAAAGTGAAGAAACATTCTCCTAAGTTCTTTTCAATTCTTTCTCTTTTACTCCTTCTAGGTTCTATATTTTGTTCGGGTTGTGAACTAGATATTCGAACATGAGAGCTAGTGGACGGAGCAAGAGAGGAGTTGGAGGGGGAGGAAGAAATCCTATCTTTGAAAGGATATATATTCTCAAAGTAAACTGCATCTCTTGCTTCTATAATAGTATTGTTAGAGATTTCATTTACTTCTGAGTGAGTAACAAGAAATATATGGCATTGTTATCTGGGACATATCCTATGAATACAGCATCTACAGTCTTAGGTCCAATCTTCCTCTTTTTAGGTTCAGGAATTCCTACTTTAGCCAGACATCCCAAAATTTTGCGATAATGGATCCTAGGAGCTCTACCTTTCCATAATTCATAGGGAGTCTTATCATTAGACTTACTAGGAATCATATTAAGGATGTAACAGGCCGATAATAGTGCTTCTTCCCACAAATTATCGGGAGCACCTGAGCTGAGGAGCATGGCATTCACCATGTCTAACAGAGTGCGATTCTTCATTTCAGCAACTCCGTTGGACTGTGGTGAATATGGAGCAGTTACCTCATGGATTATTTCGTGTTCTTCACAGAAATTGGTCATATCATTTGATGTATACTCTCCACCACGATATGATCTAAGAATCTTAATCTTTCTCTCTAACTGGTTCTCAGCTTCAGATTTATAGATCTTAAATCTATCTAGAACTTCATTTTTGGTTTTGAGACGATATGTATAACAATACTTTGAATGATCATCTATAAAGGTAACAAAGTATTTTCTACCGCCTCGGGTCAAAACCCTATTTGAGTCACACACATCACTATGAACTAGCTCTAGAAGGTCAGAGTTTCTTTCTACAGATTTGAAAGGTTTCCTAGTGTGTTTGGCTTGAACACAGATCTCACACTTGTGTTTATCATCTATTGGAGTCTTAGGAATAAGATCTAAGTTCATCATCCTTCTTAGGGAACCTAGATTCACATGACCTAATCTACTGTCACATATTTGAAGATTCTACATTGGAAACAACAAAGGAAGGATCTGAAATTTTATTCACGGTACTCAAAATAAAAAGACCATCTCTTACAAATCATTTTCCAATAAAAGAGTCATTCTTAGAAAATACTACTTTATTTGCTTCCATAACAATCTTGTACCCTGAAGCTACAAGAACAGACCCACTAACTAAATTTCTTCTAATAGACGGCACATGTAACACATCATGAAGAGTCAGAGTTTTTCCTGATGTCATCTTTAGATCTATTCTTCCTCTTCCTATAATCTGTGCCGCTGAGCCATCTCCTAGAGTTACACCTCCTCCACCTGATTTCTGATAGTTTGAAAAACAGGAGCGATCAAAGGAAACATGAACATTAGCTCCAGAATCCAACCACCAATCGTCAGAATGGTAAGAAATGTTGACTAAGGGTTGATAGCTTACAGACCTGAAGGAACTAGAAGTGTCGTTGAGAAGCATGTTTGCTTCTGGTTTGGCTGGACGTTTTCCTTTGTAAGAAGTCTGGACAGCTTCCTTCTTCCTATGGAAACAGTTGGTGGCTATATGGTTTGTTTTACCACACACAAAACAAAATCTCTTCTGATCCTGAGTTTGACCAAAGTTTCTTTGTTTATGGTGATGATAGTTTTGGTGGTGAGGCTGAGGGTTCTGCTTCTTCTTGAAGAGGTTCCTTTTGGGTTTGTGGTAATGATGAGGCTTGGGTTTGCCTTGTGATTCTACTAGGTTTACCTTAGCTTTAGACTCAGACTTAAGGTTAGACCTTAGCCTAATTTGTTCTTCTGTTCTAATTTTTTTTAGGACTTGAGCAAAGGTAAGGTCACCTTGAGTATAAATAAGGTCTTTCTTGACATCAGACCAAGAAGAATGAAGCTTGTCTATTAAGCAGGTTATTTATATTCAGTGGAGAAGAAAGTGCCTTTGGCTTGAATATGCCTAAGGTATTCTTGAAATTCATGTATTTGGTCATTTATAGGTTTATTATCTACCATAAAGTATCTGTTGAATGAGGAGGAATTGAATCTTTCAATTCCAGCATCATCACAGCTATATTCATCTTCCAGGGCATCCCATAGTTCTTTAGCACTTTTGTATTCAAAGAATATGTCATATAGTGATTCAGACAAAGCGCTTAGAATTCTATAGAAGCAATGGTAGTCTATTTCCTTAGGGGTCTTGGGTCTAGTGGGGCCAGAAGACTTGGAAACACCTATGTCAGACTCAGTGTCATCAGAGTCATTTGTGATTGGTGTGGAACCATCAATGGCTGAGATTAGTGAGCCAAAAATTCATTTGACTTTGTCATCTCTTAAAGAAGGTCCCGTTGAACTTTGTAGGTTTAGCAGTGAAAGTCTCATCATTGCCAGTCATGATTGCTAATAAGAAAAATTCGAAACTGAAAGATATGTAATTACTCAATAACAATGTCCAATAATTTAGAATAATAGTTCAAGAGATTTTGCTAATCAATCTTAAAATCTTTAGTCTATCAAGTGTAGATTAACTTGGGTTAGCTGTAGGGGCCGGTTCCCAGCTAGCGGTGGTCCGAAGACACTTAAATACTGTGTCGCTTAGGGCTATTTACACCCGGTTGACAGAAGGACCATTTCGGCTTGTACCCAAAATAATCTCTACTTTCAAAACTTTAGATTCAAAAGGGATTTGCAATTTCACTAGACTATTTATTTGACCTGATTTCTTTTAAAGGTATTGAAATTAACAATATACTAATTTATTGATTGAATAAAAAAAATACTACAATAATTGAATTACCAAATTGGTATATAGCAAAATTGGATAATACAAATTGGTATGTGACAAATATTGCTAATAAGAAAATTGATAATTATGCCAAATTATTATGTAACAAATTAGGATGGCAGCACTATAACAAAACTGGTATACAAGCAATATGGTATGTAGCAAAATTGGACAATACACAATTTGGTATGTAACAAATACTGTTAATAAGTTAATCGTTTGTTAACAATATTAATTCTTAATTAATATAAGTTAATCAAAAATTAAACAATAAACAGTACCCACAAAATTTAAGTTCAATAATATTAATTTTCTTCTAATTTGTCAAACAATGAATAGTACCAAAAATTGTTCTAATAGAAATGAACAGTGCTTTGAAGTATACAATTGTATTCAATGGAAATTGCTTATGCTACCATATTTATTTTTGGGTAAAAGAAATATGTATATGTAGTCTGTATACTTGACAGCAAGTGAGAAACTAAAATTTCATAGTAAGAAGAAAATTATTTCCGTTAACATAAAAAAAAAACTTTATCAACTCTTAGATTGTTGTTAATATTAATAATATATATATATTATTTTTCAAAGATTGATAAAAGAACAAAGAAAGTAAAGAATTGTTACCGGCCTCCGGGGAAGTCGTGCACGAAGCACTGCCCTAAGAGTTGATCCGAGGTCTATGTGCAGACGTTCCTCGGAAGCTCCTAGTGGTAAAACCTCCTGACTACCGGGTTCTCTTCGTTGCACACAACTCGGAGAGAGAGACCGAACTTAGCTCTGCCCAGACCAAGGATTTAGAGAACGAAATGTGGTTCGCGAGAGGAATGAGATAGAGGTTTCACGTAGGAGGATTTTCTGTAAAAAATGAAGAAGGAGACTACAATATATAGGCAGTCCCAAGACACAGCCACTGGACAGGACAGTAAATGGCTCATAAACAGGCCATTAAGGAGCAATTACAAAAGGAAAGAAACGTAGAGGAAAGTTGTCAAATGAGCTGTTACAGAAGTTGTCACAAGGTTCAATAAACCTGGACATAGAGCCTCAACGTTCAAAATTTGAATGAGTCAAATGGTTCAAAAAAGGAGCAATAAAGAGGAGCAAAAAGATTTTTGGATCCCATCCCGAACCCGAAGAGTAAATTGGATCTGCATTCGGCTCCCGCAGGTGTGGGCACATACCCGCACCCGTTATGCGCGCCGAACCGGACCGGACGGCGGCGGCGGCGCGAGCGTGTGGTCCAAGGGGTTCCCCACAACATCTTTAAGAAGGCAAAGAAGAAGAACTAATATATATATACATACAAGGAGGGGTTAGCCCAACCGATATGGGACTAAAGGAAAAAAGGGAAGTTGAGCTTTTGCTCAAGCATAGCTAACATAAAATATGAAGAATTATATCAAGAAAGGTTAACTAAAGTGCTTATCCCTGCCTCTACGACAAGCAGGTTAACTAAAGTGCGCGAGGGAGGGAGGGAGGGGCAAGGGTTTGTCCTGGTGCAGGCAGGGGTGTCGTATAAATTAGGGATAGCACTTTCAGGGATTCAGTTAGCCAGGTCCGTAAAAGGGTTATGTTGCATCAATTTCCCGGCAACGGCGACATAGTTACTGCTACTTGTAATTAATGAAAGTCCATTTCGGTTTCCGAATAGAAATTGGGTACCTCTCTTCCCTGGACCCAGAATCGCTGTCGTTTCCGAATAAAGCACCGAAAACTCTACCACCAACTCCCTGCACCAACCAACCCAAAGAAATAGCGATCAAATACCAGAAAAAGAAAGATCGCAAATTGCCCAGTACCGATAAGTATCGGCGGGGTGGTACGAGACTGACCTGCATATCAGCGGCGGCGAGGCGGCGAAGCGGCTGTGGCGGAGATGGAGATGCAGTCCCCCTTCTGAACGAACACGTAGTAGCACGAGACGAGATCTAAACGGGCGATAGGTAGCTTTACAAGAAATTGGTTCAAATTGTGGGTCGAATCGGGTCTGGTTCGGATGAGATCTGCTCGGGTCGGGTTGGGTCGGGTCGGGTCGGGTCGGACAAATCGCGCTGACTATTGGTGTTGGAGGTTAAGAGAGGGAAGTCAAAAAAAAGACAAGAAGAAGATGAGAAAGAGGCTCGTGTAAGGATAAAATTTTTGAATGTCCGTTTGGATAGATTTTCTGAAAAAACTCTGCTACTATGTTAGCACATGTGCTAGTTCTGTGCTAGTATGCAACGATTCTACGGTCGGACATGGAGGGGGGAAGAGAGGGGGGAGAGGGGAGTGAGGAAGGCACTTGGGCGATCGCGGCGACGCTGCGGCCAGACACGGAGCAGGAGAGGAGGAAGGAGGAAGGGACGGAGCCACCGTTTACTAGCACAGCACTACCCAAACGACTTTTTTGTTTCTAAAACTTTCTGAAAACAGTTTTCAGAGAAGATGTTATAAAGTTATCTTTTGGATATAGAGATTCTGAATTTGTGTTTGATTTTTTTAATCTGAAAAATAATTTTCTGAAAAAAATAGTGAATTATTTTTGTAAAATATTTTCGGAAAATAATTTTTAAACTATGTTCATTCTGTGTTCTCAAAAAAATTGTTCCTGTGTCCAACAAAAAATTTGTCTTTGTGTTCTTTTTTTTTTCCCAACAAATATATTTCTGTGTCCAACAAAATTTTTGTCCCAGTGTCTGTCCCCAAGAAATTTGTTAAAATTATCCTGAACAAATATTCTCCGTGTCCAGAGGATCGAGGAGACATCGTCGACGGTGATACGGGACTCCCGGAGGGAGGAGACTGTCGTTGTCAGCGACGACGGAAAGAGGCTGGGGAAGTGGAGCTCGATGGCGTTCCAGGAGTCCTTCAAGGAGGACGTTGTAGTGCCATGTTCCCCCTATTCGGGGAGCACGGCTAAGATATACTTGGCATCATTCGATCGGGACAGATTGAATCAAGATCATTTTCTCGTTATGGATTGGTTTCTTCGGAATCAGGTCCCACATTCAACGGATCATGCCTCAAGGAATGACTCAGCGGTAGAGTCGAGAGGGACCTTTCGTTGGGCTGGTTTCTTTACCCGTTTTCGATGTCGCTTGGTTGCTTTCTTGCTGGCTTTGTGACTTGCGTTTTCTTGAACGGTTTTGGTGGATTTCATTATCTTCGTTCTTTGGATTTCGTATTTCGTATCGAACCCTTCGAGACCGAAGCAGAAGATATTGATCATCTGTTGATGCGTGCAGGTGATCGTGTAGGCGACGCCCAAGCGGAGTCTTGAAGATCTCCCATTTCTCTCTCCTGATTCACCAACTTGTGAGTGACTTTACTTCCGATTAACGTCCTTCTTCCAAGTCTTCATTCCTAATAATTTCACTCGTTTGTGCATTCTGATCAACGATACCAAAAGAATAAAAATGAGTCAACATAAAAGAAGAAGTAGACTTGAAACACTTAATGCTTGTCACTTAAATTTCTATACGGTCATATTGTTGCGTGCTTGTCCGCTATACATGTATCTATTTTGTGTTTGGTTGTAGTTAGAACTTATTCATCTATAATTGTTTAATGAATAGTACATAACTTGTGATTTGATCATATCAGCTAGTAGACTATGTCATCGTACTGTGCTAAAGTAGTTATGTTTGTTGATATCTTGAAATGCTTCATATGTTAACTTAGTATTTAGATCGTCAATGGTCATGAACGACTTGTGCACAAGGTATATGGTTCCTGCGAACGGTCGCCGGGACACCGGGGCCGATTCGTCCCGGGTGGAACAACAATTAGTCGTATCCCGGGTGGAACAACAATTAGTCGTGCTAGCAACTTAGCACGGGTGAGGCAAAAGTTTGTAGCGGGGCTCGCTACCTGCGCTGCAAGCTTCGCCGTCTACCCAGACTATAGTCCATGATGTCTAGTCAAGACAGTGATCCTTATGTATAATTAAAACTGTGCAAACTAACTATGTCTTCGTGGAAGAAAATGTCATGGTAAGTTCTGTACAGGTGGCTCAGACGGTGCATGTAAAAGTCACCAAACGGTGGCACATTTTGTTATGTCATTCCTTTATATCATATATATAAAGAATTGAACTAAGGCAAAATATAAATATCACATAATAATAATGTTGCATGTTCACATGAATATGATGTCAATTTGGTATGTTGGGTTAGCTCGTCCTCACTGGTACTTTTCAAAGTACTGACCCTTGTTGCAGCAGGTTCTCTGAGCCAAGGAGACGTTGAGAGGAGCTGAAGCTTCCCCCAACCTTTCACTGATCTGGCGCATTCGTGTTTGTGACTTTTGGATCCCAAGTACATAATCTCAAGGAGCTCGCATATACCTTTTGAAAGCTCATAGGCGATGGTGCTAACACGCACCCAAGGTGGTTTTGCTCTTTTGAAATATTAGTAAGGGATATAATGTATGGATCGGCTATCTCATTTTGCATCCAAGTTGTAAGCCCGTGCGACATCCTTATTACTTTTGAGTCAAGAGTCTATAACCAGATACTCTTTATCAATAAAGGAAACTTTTCTATATCTCAATGTGTGATATCTCATTTGCGTACTCTATTACATATGTTCTAAAGTATATCATTATGCCTAGGCCTTGTGCACGCGCGTCTTACGCGTGTACGACATCACGCCCGGGGGACGATTATCGATTTAGTGGAAATCGGGGCATAACAGATGCCACAACCGCGAGGAGGAGCTTGGCCAAGTGAACTTCGACGAGTCCTCCTCTCCCAAAGCCGGTGGCAGTTTCGTACGACGAGCCCGTACGGGTGAACACCCGAGATCTGGCTTCTGCGACTCCGGCGAGGAGTGGAAGGTGGCACGGTCGGGATTAGGGCTCGATGGAAGAAGATCCAGGCGGATTTGGCTCGAGCACGAGGAACGGAGCTCCATGAAGCCTTACTGAAGGCGGTGGATTCACAGGGGTGAGTGGAGAAGCAACTCGCAGGGCCGAGGCGCTCGGCCTACCTCCAACGGCCACGAATGTGCGGAAGGATCGAGGCGGCGTCGATCAAGAAGCTCGTCGGATATTGAGGAAGATGTTGGATTTGCTTGGGTGTGTTGCTTGTAAAGCAATACCCATGTGATTCAATAAAGGCATCTCCATTTTTGTAGTCCCACATGGGAAAGGAGAAGTCATTCTCCTTTCCAAATATTGCTCTACCCCTCTTAGTGGGTAAGTAGATTTTGTGGGGGATGGGGTAGATCTCATCCAACCCGCGAGCTGGTGCACGATTTAATGCACATTTTTGACGCGTTTATTAGTTGTGCACTTAGCTCTTTGCGCACCGTAGAATGGACAGGGGTACAAAGATAATTTTACAACTTATTTTATTTTTATTTTTTAATTCCTTGGTTTGGTTTGGTCTGGTGAACTGCTGGTCTTTCGCGAAACTGTTCTCACATAATCCCATTACAGAAAGAGTGGAAAAGGTTACGTGAGAGATATATCCAGGATACGATCCTGAGATCTGATAACAGTAATCTGTTTTACCTTTTTCTCTCTCTCGCTCTTTGTTCGGAACAAAAAATTGTACAAAGACGAAAAAGAAAAGAAAACCACCAGAACCCAAATTCCTCCAGAAAGGGTGCATGGTGTAGTGGATCGAAGGGATTCGTTGTATCTCAGGGATAGATCGTCAGGAACCCGTTGCACTGTTCGTGGGGGCAAAATTATATTCTAAGGACAGCGTGTAACGTGCCTCGAATCCTCTACTTATTTCTTGTCTTTAATCTTATATCTTCCAATTTGCATGCTTTAGGAGTTTATCCAATAATCTTAGAATAGAATTCGTAGCTTCTGTCTACTTTCTGTTTTTTGTTTGTGAAAATTCCTATCTGCATGATGAACACCATCGTAGAAGAACTGTCCGCCAACATTCATAACTCCTCCAAACCGGAGAAGTTTGATGGCCTGAACTTTAAGAGATGACAGCGTAGGATGACCTACTGGCTGACTTGCTTGAAATTGTCTAAGGTTCTCAAAGAACCGAAATCCCTACATGGCTTACACGAACCTGCCAGGACCTATGAATTAGAGTCATACAATGAGACTGATTTTATCTGTCACGGTAAAATTCTCAGTTGTCTTTCTGACATGCTCTATGATATATATTGCACTATCTCCACGTCCAGAGAGCTTTGGGAAGCTCTCGATAAAAAATACTCCAATGAAGGAGCGGGTTCTGAGATTTATATTGTAGACAGATTTTTAGAGTTTAAAATGGTAGATGAGAAGTCTGTTGTTGAACAGAATAATACCATTCAGACTATCATACACGAGATATCTCAAAAAGACATGTCATTTGCTGATAATTTTCTAATTGCTGCCTTCATTAATAAACTTCCCCCATCCTGGAAAAAAAAAATGGTTTAAAACTAAAACATAATAAGGAACCATGTCCTTAGACGACCTGTTCGTTGTAGTGCCCCGCTCCGCGTCAGCACTATGTATCAAGGTGAGTGGGCAGAACTTCGTTCTCTGATTCTTGCACGCCTTAATAATGAATCTGAATATTTTGAATGCTTGTTTGCATAAAGAGAATGATAGAACCTGCCTTGCATGCTAAATAAGATAACTCACCTAGCTTGTCTTTGAAACAAACTTGTCTGCTTAACTAAGAATCCTGAAACGCTTGTCTAAGACTAAGAGTTTGCATGAACATGTTCCACTATCGCTTGTGCTTCGAGAGAACCATATCGTGTGCTTGAATGTGTTCAAAGATAAGGCGGCTTGCCCCGCAACAAAGATATATGGTCTGATGGTTTGTCTCGTCTGCATCCTAAAGTTTATTTGATAGTATTTCATGCATTTGCATCGGTCGGACAATGGCTATTGGGGGAGAGCTGAACCATGTGTCACGGCTGCTACAGAGATAGTGGAAAGCAACCATGTGTCACAGCTGCCAATAGCATCAAATAAATGAGTCATTGGTTAGTTGGATCAACCGCTGCCAATCCTGAGTTACTCGGGTACCGCACTGCATATAAGATAGTTTATTGTGTTGGCTTGGATAGAGGATCGCCCCTAGATATGCATTTGTGTCTAGACTAAGACGATATATGGCAGCTAGCAGTTATGTTCCCGATCACTCCGAGATCACCATTGGGCCGAGCTTGCCATACCAGGAGTAGTCCACGGAGATTCTTGATCGTCGAGAGAAGGTGTTGAGGAATCAGTTTATTCCCTTGGTTCGCGTAGCATAGAGACATCACTCGCCAGGAGAATTCGCTTGGGAGCGCGAAGATGACATGCGCAAACATTTTGCTTATATGTTCGAAGATCAAGGCATGATCTTACTTTGTTCTTTTCTACCATATAATATTCGCATTTCCTTATCGTGCTTTAGCTTTAATTTCGATGACAAAATTCTTGTAAGTTGGGTAAAATGTAATATTTCCTAATTTTCTATTATTTTTCTTTTATAATAATAGGAATAATAGTACGTATGCGGATGACGTACCAATAATTAGTAGTAGTAATAGTTATAATCATACTAATTAAAAATGATAATAATAAATAAATAAATAAAACAAAAACCAAAACACACAACCCTAACAAAGCAACAACAACAACTTGCATTACAAACAACAACAGCCATTACACGGCTGATACAGTAACCCGACCAGACCCATAGCTTCACCCCCTCTTGATACCTATATATATACATACACGTACAACAATCGAAAACCCTAACCCTAACCAAGATCGACCGCCCCAGACCTTCCCTGACCCAGTCGACGCCGCGCGACCACTTGCAGCCACCAGAGCCGACGTCGGAGTGTCACGACCCGCACCCTGAAATTCGGGCACGAGTACGTGGGCACGTCCAGCCTACGCCGCAGTGTCGGCGGTAATACGCTGTCTAGGTCTTACTCACAAGTAATTTTATATCTATCTCATCCACAATAAATAGCCAAGGAAAATAACAGAAAATAGAAATGCTAACTTTTATAAAACAACTTGTGACAACAGATCCATAGTTAATACAAAGCCAGAAGATAAATCGGGGACAAACCCGAGTATATGCTGAAAGGAAATAAATAAGTAGCTACTGCTAACTACTCTGCAGAAGTAGCCTCCTGGGTGGGAACTGGCTCCTCATATGGGTCACCTGCTAACTCATAGTGGCCATAATAGGTAGGGGCAAGGTCCTCATCATCGCCTAAATCAACGGATCCAGTCAGGAAAGGAGCAAAGTACACAATGCACAACAAGATTAAACTAAACATTTATGACAATTGGAAACAGAAACTGATTGTGTAACATATTGAGAATATGCATAAAAGAAACAACAATAACTAAGAGTTAATGCTATAAACAGGAATATGAGAAAGCAGGAGTAATATGAGACAGGAAATGAAACTACAACAGCCAACAAGAACTATAACAAGACAAGAAGCTATGTGTGTGAACTTGTGTTTATTTTAGAATACATAGTTGGCATGTAGGGGTTTATAAGGCTAATCCGGCCGTCATAGACGGCTATTAAACATGAATAATCGAGATTCGGCTGAGGGTACAGTCGCGCACCAACAGCTATTAAATACGGTAGGGGGAAAGGTAAACTACATGCCTTCTAGTATTCTCCCACCCGACACGAAAGCAAGACATGAAAACCAGTATTCAAGACATGAAATTCAGTGTTCTAATACTACGTGTAATCATCTAGGGTACTAGTAGAGCAGGGAATTAATTATCATAATATAAAGATTTAAACTTGAAGTGCAGGTACTTGCCTGATGTTTGGATTCAATTACAGTTTTGTGTCTCGGAGAAATTTCTAGAAATGAGTTCAGATGCTGAAATAAATATTACCATCATGCTCAGAAGATATCAAATAGCTAGAAACGCCTGTCCTTGGGTCCAATTTGGAGACAAGGGCAGAAACGGCAGTTTCGGGTCAAAACGGGATCCGCATGTGGGCCCGCTTTGCACCGAAAAATGTGTCAGGGTCAAAGGTCTCCAAATTCACCAAACTTAGTGTCAATAGGTCAGGAACGATGATACGAACCCAACAGAACTTCCAGAATTGGATTCCGATGAGCCGATCACAAAATCGCCCGTCGAGCGGGGCCTGTGGGGCCCATGACACGCGATTTCGTCAACGTTCTCAGAATCGAACCAAACTTGGGTCACAGGACCAGCGTATCGCTACGAGTCCGATGGCGTAAGTTTCGTTTTGATCCGACGTGTGTACAGAAAGTTAGGGTAAAATTCATAAAAGGCGGATACGGGGCGGTGTTCGCGGATACGCGTTGATCCCGGTGTGCACGTACACCCGAATCGACTTCCGCAAAATCCCACACGTCCGTATCAACACTGCGCACATATCTGTGAAGACCGCGCGCGACCAAGTCGTCCCGTTTGGCGGGGCGTACTCAGTTCCGGGATGAAACAGGGTCTGGTTTTTCCTGTTTTTGGATCGCGGTGTGCGATCACCACAGGACGCGATGCCCCGAGCGGTTTATCCAGGCACCGAGAGGGTCATACAGGCTTCATAACGCAATTTACGAAATTGAAAACGGGACAGCGAGGAGAAATATATGAGTACCTGAACAGGACTCAGAAACCGAATTTTTCTCGTGTCCGTGTCGTGTCCGTGTCGTGTCCGACACGCCGACACGAAAATTGGGAAATTGGGTTAGGGTTAGGGTTTTCTCTCAGGCGGCCAGAGCTGCGGCGGCTCGGCGGCTCTGCGGCGGGGGGGGGGGGGGGGGTCGACCGGGCTAGGGCGGCGCCTGCGGCTGGGAGGCGCGGAGGCGGCGGCGAGGTTCTGTGGAGGAAGGAGGAGGAGAGGGGAGAAAGAGGAGGAGGCTGGGGCGGCTCGCGGCGGCACGGCGAGGAGGTCGGCGGGGAGTGGCGTCGCCGGCGGAGCTGGGAGGCGGCGGAGCAGCGCGGTGGAGGGTGTGGCCGGAGAGGGAAAAACTAGGGTTTTATATAGGCAGCGGGCGGTGGGGGTCGGCCGGCCGAGGCGGAGTAGAGGTCGGCGGCGGGTGCGGGGACGCGTGGCCGCGGGCAGCGCCGGGAGACGCGGGCGGCGCGGGGTGGTCGGCGGAGAACGCGGGTGCCGGAGCGGGTCGCGCGGGGGCTGGGGGTGCTAGCGGGTTGCGGGTGCGGTCGGGCGGGTTCGGCCGGGCGGACCCGACCCGACCCGCTAGCTATACGGGTGGGCTTGGGCCGGTTGGGCCGAATCGATGGGCTGGGCCGAGCTGGAATTGTTGGGCCGGAAATAAAACCAATAAAAATAATAATAAGTAATAATAATTAATTAATAATAATTAATTAACAATTAATTAAATAAATAGTTTTAGGTGATTTAAAAATAGGTCCGGGGCCCGATAAATTCCAGAAAAATTACCCTAAGTCCAGTTTTCCATTTTACACCCAAAAATATTATTTTCATAATATTTTAATATTATTTATTAACAATAAAAAATTATTTAATAATTAAAAACCCTGATTTTAATTACAAAAAATTCCCAAAAAATTCCAGAAAATTGTGAAAAATCCTAGTTTTTTAAAATTCTGAAAATTCAGGGGGTTTACAATCTACCCAACTTATAAAATTTCGTCCTCAAAATTTAAAATTAAGCCATAATCTATTAATCCTTCACGTACATCAATCGCAATCTTCTTGCGATAATTTAAATCCTAATCATGTCCACTGCAATCACTTCATGATTAAGGTGACTACTTGTTCCAATCAAAATTTTAACCTATGGTTATTACTTCTTACTTTCTCAAATTATCCACAGGAAATTTTTAAATTAAGTCCAACTACCACCTTCAAGATTTGCATATGCTTATGAATTTATCTCACGATTCTAATTATCGTAAATTCCTCTAGAAGTGATTCGAGTCCAACAGTATTCTCATTCACAATTGTATGCTTCAAATTTTTTTTTTTTAAATTTTATTCACATCCTCAATAATCCAACTAGGTAGTCCAACCACAAATTTTAATTTGTAATTCAAATCATCAAATTAAAAAATAATTAAATGTAGTCCACCCATGTTCAAGTCTGAAATTCTATAATTTTATCTTCTAAATTCAAATTGATGATTTTACCTTCATTATTCAAAATTTAAATCATAAACCTAAGATATAACTATTGGGTCCTCGATATCAATTCACTAATAATCTTAGTCACTCCTTTAAATTTTCTAAATTAGAATGGCTTGCTTCTTCCAATCTAACCTTACTCGGTCACAATCCAAAGGACATTCCTCTCGAGTTGACAAATGCATCGCTACCCAACTGAGAATTTATCCATTCATCACAAAAGACTATATACCTTAAGAAAATATTCCTTAATATGTTTACTTATGTCATTCAATCCTCGAACTTCAACGCCGATCATATCACATATGATATGTCCTCAATTACGAAAGTTTAATCCTCAAGTATGTGATCGGCCTATGCGGCATATCTAGTACTATCTATGTACCAACTTATACCAAGCACGAGATTTCGTCTTTCCGAAATAGGGGAGACGAAGATCAATAATACGGAGTTCAAGGGTGGGGTGATAGAATAGAAATATCGGGGTCAAGGCATTTTAAAGAATTCAGGTGGAAATTGTTGAGCGATTGTGGATTGAATCCTATCTTGGTAATGCTCGTATTAATACCGTTGTGCTCAGACATGTCTAGGGCAGGTATACTAGTCATCTGTAGATCTCAATCCACGTAAAGTAGTGCGAAAGGTGAATCAAAATGCACTAAGGTTGATCAGACCGTAGTACACTGATTCTGAATAGACACTTGTATTAGTGGGGTTGATCAGGCCTCAATAATACATGTGTCATGAACAAGCCCGATAAAGAGTAAGCTTGCAAAACTAGGCTATAAAATAGCAGCATAAGTCAAGTTCAGCAAATTTAAGTGCGCTAGATGACGATAAAAAGGAGATACAAATCATTGAAGTTCACACAATAAGCAAAATAACAGAAGACTCTACAATCTCTACAGTTATTAAATATAAAAGCATACCAGGTTATTAGCAAGTTTAAAGTTACTAGGTTGGGTTGAGGTCACGAACCAGTAGGCACAAGCTAAAACAATAGTAGAAAACGATATCTACGAATCACTTACGCGCATTAGTTACTCTAAGAGTCTGCACGTTCTTCACGGTCATCGCGTAAGCTTGTCCGTGTTCTGGAGGTGGTGCCCTCTGCTGCGCTGCTGGGGCCTGGCCTGAACTGGAACTTTTGTGCAGTTGTGCGTCTTTGAGCAGCAGGACAGTCCTTCATTTGATGTGCTGCTGATCCACAATATAGACAGGCACCTAGCCTCTTTCTACAATCCTGCCAAATGTGACCTTGTTTTCGATAATAGCCACAAGTGGGAGCTTGTTGGTTCTGTCCTTGAGTTAGATTCATCTGTGGTCGCTTTGCAGCTTTTTCCTGTTGTGCTTGGTCTGGTGCTGACGCATACGGCCGCTTCCGGCTGGACTCGATCCTTGTGGTGCACTCCACAGGTCGCGCTGCAGTAAGAACTTCCTCGTCGAAGGTAATTGCATTTGAACTGCTTAGCTTCCGTGACTCCGAGCTAATTCTGTCGATGAAGTTCTCCGCTTGGTTTTGCCGAGCTTCTTGTTGAACCTTCTGATAGGCTTGCATCATCACGTAGAACATTCGAAACATTTGTTGTTCGTCCATAGGCTGTCCTAGTGGAAAGGAAGGTATCGGTGGAGCAGACTGCATCGATGGTGGAACGTCATCTTGATGGATTCTCGAGGCAGGCTGACTTGCTTGACCGTACTGTGATGATTGGCCTTCACCAACTGGTGTCACATTGTCTTCGTGGGTACCCATAACGCCTTGCGATTTTTCTGCATGAGTCTCGTTGCTGTCTGGTGGGTCCATTTTCCTGCATCCAAAATAAACAATAAGAGGCGCACAGGAATCAAGGCAGGACGCAAGTCAAGGAATTAATTCGAATTCGATATGGATATCAAGAATGTTTCAAGCAAGTGGATGAGATCCTAAAACTTATCATATTCTTATTGCAGGCCTGTTCGGTCCCTAAGTTGAAACCGAACAATTTAGTCGTTGGACCTGCATGGGCCACCATAAAAATGTGTCACGACCCGCACCCTGAAATTCGGGCACGAGTACGTGGGCACGTCCAGCCTACGCCGCAGTGTCGGCGGTAGTACGCTGTCTAGGTCTTACTCACAAGTAATTTTATATCTATCTCATCCACAATAAATAGACAAGAAAAATAACAGAAAATAGGAATGCTAACTTTTATAAAACAACTTGTGACAACAGATCCATAGTTAATACAAAGCCAGAAGATAAATCGGGGACAAACCCGAGTATATGCTGAAAGGAAATAAATAAGTAGCTACTGCTAACTACTCTGCAGAAGTAGCCTCCTGGGTGGGAACTGGCTCCTCATATGGGTCACCTGCTAACTCATAGTGGCCATAATAGGTAGGGGCAATGTCCTCATCATCGCCTAAATCAACGGATCCAGTCAGGAAAGGAGCAAAGTACACAATGCACAACAAGATTAAACTAAACATTTATGACAATTGGAAACAGAAACTGATTGTGTAACATATTGAGAATATGCATAAAAGAAACAACAATAACTAAGAGTTAATGCTATAAACAGAAATATGAGAAAGCAGGAGTAATATGAGACAGGAAATGAAACTACAACAGCCAACAAGAACTATAACAAGAAAAGAAGCTATGTGTGTGAACTTGTGTTTATTTTAGAATACATAGTTGGCATGTAGGGGTTTATAAGGCTAATCCGGCCGTCATAGACGGCTATTAAACATGAATAATCGAGATCCGGCTGAGGGTACAGTCGCGCACCAACAGCTATTAAACACGGTAGGGGAAAAGGTAAACTACATGCCTTCTAGTATTCTCCCACCCGACACGAAAGCAAGACATGAAAACCAGTATTCAAGACATAAAATTCAGTGTTCTAATACTACGTGTAATCATCTAGGGTACTAGTAGAGCAGGGAATTAATTATCATAATATAAAGATTTAAACTTGAAGTGCAGGTACTTGCCTGATGTTTGGATCCAATTACAGTTTTGTGTCTCGAAAAAATTTCTAGAAATGAGTCCAGATGCTGAAATAAACATTACCATCATGCTCAGAAGATATCAAATAGCTAGAAACGCCTGTCCTTGGGTCCAATTTGGAGACAAGGGCAGAAACGACAGTTTCGGGTCAAAACGGGGTCCGCATGTGGGCCCGCTTTGCACCGAAAAATGTGTCAGGGTCAAAGGTCTCCAAATTCACCAAACTTAGTGTCAACAGGTCAGGAACGATGATACGAACCCAACGGAACTTCCAGAATTGGATTTCGATGAGCCAATCACAAAATCGCCCGTCGAGCGGGGCCTGTGGGGCCCACGACACGCGATTTCGTCAACGTTCTCAGAATCGAACCAAACTTGGGTCACAGGACCAGCGTATCGCTATGAGTCCGATGGCGCAAGTTTCGTTTCGATTCGACGTGTGTACAGAAAGTTAGGATAAAATTCAGAAAAGGCGGATACGGGACGGTGTCCGCGGATACGCGTTGATCCCGGTGTGCACGCACACCCGAATCGACTTCCGTAAAATCCCACACGTCCGTATCAACGTTGCGCACGTATCTGTGAAGACCGCACGCGACCAAGTCGTCCCGTTTGGCGGGGCTTACTCAGTTCCGGGGTGAAACAGGGTCTGGTTTTTCCTGCTTTTGGATCGCGGTGTGCGATCACCACAGGACGCGATATCCCGAGCGGTTTGTCCGGGCACCGAGAGGGTCATACAGGCTTCACAACGCAATTTACGGAATTGAAAATGGGGCAGCGAGGAGAAAGATATGAGTACCTGAACAGGGCTCAGAAACCGGGTTTTTCTCGTGTCCGTGTCGTGTCCGACACGCCGACACGAAAATTGGGAAATTGGGTTAGGGTTTTCTCTCAGGCGGCCGGAGCTGCGGTGGCTCGGCGGCTCTGCGGCGGGGGGGGGGTCGACCAGGCTAGGGCGGCGCCGGCGGCTGGGAGGCGCGGAGGAGGCGGCGAGGTTCTGTGGAGGAAGGAGGAGGAGAGGGGAGAAAGAGGAGGAGGCTGGGGCGGCTCGCGGCGGCGCGGCGAGGAGGTCGGCGGGGAGTGGCGTCGCTGGCGGAGCTGGGAGGCGGCGGAGCAGCGCGGTGGAGGGTGTGGCCGGAGAGGGAAAAACTAGGGTTTTATATAGGCAGCGGGCGGTGGGGGTCGGCCGGCCGAGGCGGAGTAGAGGTCGGCGGCGGGTGCGGGGACGCGTGGCCGCGGGCAGCGCCGGGAGACGCGGGCGGCGCGGGGTGGTCGGCGGAGAACGCGGGTGCCGGAGCGGGTCGCGCGGGGGCTGGGGGTGCTAGCGGGTTACGGGTGCGGTCGGCTGAAAATAATGGGATATGCATAGTTCTCTTGGAGATCCAGGGACCTCGGACATAACGTCTTTCGATCGTCATAGGCCTGCAGTATATTATAAGGGGTCATAACGCCTCGCGTCTCCAGCGGAGCTTACGGGCAAATAAGAAAAGTGTAAATGAGTCACATACGCAGGAAAGTTGTTCTTACATTGCATATCACATAGACTGGATAGACGACCATGTTGGATGTTTACTTTCAGTACTTTATTGGCATACTTCTATGTATTTTGTTACATTCCTCTAAGGACCTAGTCCATTTTCAGGTGTAGATGATCAGGACTATCCGCAGGAGTACAAACCGGGACCTAACGCATCATTTTTTGTCTAGGAGGTCTTACCCTCTGAGTACCCATGACTACTTCATAGCTGATGGATCTTTAGTTGTTATTCTCTTTATTGACATTTATTTTATATTGGAGTTCTGTCCTTCTCTATCATTTTAGTTTGGATAAAGTCGATTGGCAGTGGATTTGTCTCCACCCGACTATTATTTCTTTTACTACTTCGTACTTGAGACTTTCAGTTATTTATTTTGATTTTTTTTACTTGTGTTTGTGGATGAGATATAGATGCATGTGACTTGTGTTGACAATATATATACCACTTGTGAATTATTTATTCATATACAGCGTACGTGTGTGCTATAATTTTTCTAATATATTAGAGTGTCATATACATACCGCTGGCATGCTACGTATTTCTAGTCCTACTTATTTTGGGACTGGGGCGTGACAAGGACTCACGCTATCCCCGGAGAGCATTTTTCGAACGCTTGTTGGTCGAAGCGCACCACCAACATCCTCTTGGTGGATTCCAGTTTGGCCACATCAGACTGTGTCACTGTCTTCTCATCAGATGAGACGGATGTCCTCAGCAGAGTCGTCATCTTATTCGCCATTAAAAGTGTGTGAATGAACTTTTCTTAAAACAACGAACAAAGAAAGTATGAAAAAAATTCTAGACAGAATATCTAAGTTCAATATTTTTATCTGGGTCGTGACGATGGAGATCGAGCGCTGCAGCGGCTCCTTTACTCCGTTGACGGTCTGTTGAGGAAATGAGAATGCACTCCTCCGTTTTCTCTCTCTTGAGCTTGTGTGCACGTACGTAGCTCGCGGGGGGAGGGGGGGGGCTTATAGGATATGCTACCCTTACTATTTATAGCCATCCTGCTGACGGGCTATAGGTGTTGCATATGCCTCTGTTTAGTGGCTGCATAGGGCTCCTTCAACATAATGTGGTTGCAACTGTAGCCGCATACTACGGGCATGCTGCCACATAGCCTCGGTTTGGATGTGTTGTTGATATGATCTTGGGGTTGTTTTAAACTCCGTTGTATGTGTGACTCGGTCAGCATGACACATAGTCAACACTGACTGTTTGAAGATCTTTTCGGTTGTAACGGACAGATCTTGCAAGCTGAAGTCGCATAACATCTTGGCCGCATATGTACTCTCGCTTGGCCTTGGTCGGATAGACACTATAGCCGCATGGCATTGTGACCGCATACGTGCTCTCGTTTGGCGTTGGTCGGATGAACACTTTGGCCGCATGATAACAAGGTCGCATGGGTACGTAGCCGCATATGCGTGAGCACGTGACATGACACGTCTGACGAGGCCATCAATGAGTTGATGTGACTTTTCATCTTTTTCTGAACCGTTGTCTTCACGAGTCTTGAGACGTATCAGTGTGATGAGTGATGTGTCAGAGAGTCTGTCAGACATTGAATGTCGTGTCAAGGAAGTTTTATGCGGTCCCCATGATCTGTAGTTGTTTAGGCCGCATAGGGTGTACTATGCGACTTCCAACTCTTTGGTTAATCAGGCAGCATGTGGCTACTCCGCGACTTGGTTGTTCAGGCCGCATGTGGCTCCTATGCGACTTGTTTTCATTTTTGTGGGGACATGACCTTTATGCGGCCTGCATGATTTTTCATGCTTCTATACCTATATGAAGCTTTCTTATTCTCCATAGTCGCTCTGTTCTAATGGGATTGGAGAAGGTTTGGACGACAACGATAAACTTTAGGGTACATTATTTGAACTTTGAAGTAATAAAAGAAATAAATGAAGATAAAAGAGAATGAAATAGTCTTGTTTAGATTATTATGAATTAAAACTTCATGAACCGATACAAGCCATCAGATAGAGAATGATAGCGTGAGGTGTTGTTTGCAGTACGTTGAAGATTTGTGAGCCAACAAGAAGAGATCGAGGTTATGGAATTTGGGTATTGAGAGGAGGATGATGATGAGGATATATAAGCGTCCATCTTATTATCTAGGGCTCTCGCCTGAGTCCTCATTGTCCACGTTCCCACAGGTTGCCAGGATTTTGGATAGATACCATTTGCTTGCTTGCTGCTTTCCTGAATATATATATATATATATATATATATATATATATATATATATATATCATGAGCAGGATCGATCCGGACCATCTTGCTAACTTGACTTGATATTCAGTAGTGTTTAAATTGAATTAGAAACAACAAGGCCAGCTGGTCTTCCTATTTATATATATAGACTGCACTGCATGTAGCTTGAGCCCTCACCTCACCTCATTATAGACTGCACTGCATGCTTTCAATTTTCAAAGGTGGAGGATGTACGCTTCCGACAGCGATTGCATGCATGCATGCTCTGCTCTGCTCCTCCTCAATACTATACATTGTTTATCCCTCATCAGCTAGATAGCTGCTGGGCCCTGAAAGATACACAAACATTTGGATTTGGCTGCTTCATACCAAAAAAAAACCTTGAAAAGTTTTGAACAATTCTTCAACCAACCCCCACCATCACAGCAACAAAAAATTAGAAGGAAAAAAAAAAAAAACAGCGTGCTATCCCAAGCTCTTAAAAATACTTCAGCCTGTTTTTACTCGAGTTTCTTGTGTAGATAACAATTTGCTGAAATTCTCCATTGCAAAATGCAGTCTCACACTGTCAGAAGATAATATTTTCATAACAAAACGTCTGTACACATTAGGCCAAAATACAGTTATACACTTCACACTTGTCAAAATGCAGTAATTTCACAGCTCTTATTCGGTTTTGAATTTTGGACCGAAACCGAACAAATAATTTGAGTATTTACAGAACGAACCCGAACTGAAAAGTCTCCAAACCTAACCGAATCCCTATTCGGATTAGCTCAGTTCTCGATCCAAAACCGAATAATGCTCAGCCCTAAAGGACAGTACAGAAGATATTAGAGGAGAACAAGTTGGGGCAAACTCCTTTATCTACAACCTTCACCTGTACAAACAGTATTTACTGCCTCTAGACATATATCATACAATGTAAGGTAAAGAAAATTCTAGTACACAAAACATATTATACAACTGATGGTTAAGAGATTTGTGGCCACCATTCGCATTCCATAAGGTCGCTCACATATCCATGTCTCTAAGTAAATCATCCTCTTCATCTTCGATAAACAACCCATCACCAATAAAACCATCAACGGCCAAGTTACTGCCCAAACATAGAGAGTATTTCCATTTTCAGGGAGCTAGCTACAGCTATGAAACGATCCAAGCAAGTAGAAGTTGCAAACAACTAGTAATTAGTATTATAGATGATAGAGATCAACCTTAAGCAACAGCACCGAAAGCTAACAATGCGCTTAAGCTTCCTATTGTAGAAGAAAAAGTTGAATGACCATCTGCAAGACACAGATTTAATGTTAGAACTGCCTACTCCAGCAACAAATCAGAGTCGGTTAATAGGATTTACATGGCTCCACTTTCGAGACAAGGGTTCCCATCAAAATCTGGGTTGTAGCTGTAAATTTCACATTCTCCTAGTTTTACAATCTGCATCAAGCCAACATACTAATGAGCAACAACATTAGGTTTCTGAAGACATGACAGTTGTTTGAGATGTTAACCTCATCAATGGCCTTTGACATGCTTTCCAGAAGGGAGCTATCTCCGTTTGTCATAGCCCATTCCTGGAACTACATGAGTTAGTAGTGCAACACTGTTAACTAAAACTAATTGGCTCAGATTGAAGGCACGGAACGAAAAGAAAAAAAGTAGTAGTTAAGGTGTCAACCAACATCTAAATTGTCAAAATGGGCGTCAAAAAGAAAAAAAGTAGTAGTAAAGGTATCAACCTCAGCAGTTTGGTACTTCTGCCTATCAAAAAGCCAACAGCATATGAAAGCACCCCCCACCCCATAAAAAAAGAAAAAAAGATGGCCCAATGACTCAAAAATAGAAGAAGAAAAACACAAACTGGTGTTACCAAGCAGCTTCTGCAGCTGCTTACAAAAGAATGAAAAAAGTACAAAAATAAGCTATGAAGAAAGCAACCCAAATAAGATACACCAAACCCAGCCTAAAAATCTGTCACAATGAAAAAAGTCGAAAATATCATGCACATTTACAAGAAATGTACGAAGTTGAGTCCATGGACTTCTAAACAACCATGCTGCCTAGTCACAGCATGAAAAGCAAGGACAATAGTACAAAAAGTATCTACTTCTTTAGGGCATGTGTGGCAATAAACATACCTTGGCTGCTTCAAACAAATAGTTTTCGAACATCTGCTTGAAGGTGTCCAATTCCTCTTCTTTGAAGAACAGATGAGCCCGTACTGCACTGGTAAGTCGATAATGTGGAGACAAGATGGTGTTACATAAGATCTGAGATTGCCCCCACCAGAATAATTTTATAGAGGAATGGAGAGATTTGAACTCTCAGCTCAACGGCTTGCACCGCCTGTCAAACATTTGACAACACTCCCGAGGCAGGTAAGAAAGGATATATAGTGGGTTGCCAAGCCGCCACAAAAGCTGACATTGACATTACCCAATATCCTTCCCCCATATTTATTATATATATTGTATACATGTATTAAAATATGTACCTGAAATCATAATCTGGATATATATGACCGAGTGTAAGAACCAGATATATCAGTGTTTTCCGGCTGGAATAAAGAAGAGAGGTAAATAAAGTCAATTTAAACAATAAGGAGGTAATATAAACTCTACTCAATTAACATATTCTACCACCTTGATCTACTTGACAAGTACTCCACAGGAGGAGGTTCACTCTCAGAAGACTTCCCAAGGTAATCAAGTATCTGAAGTAAAAAATGAAAAATAAATATCAAGCTGATCAGATTGTCGATGACAAAAAAATTGGGATAAAGATTTTGGTGGTGTTGCTGTTGTAGCTGTGAGCACTGCAATAATGCAATTATGCAGATCATGAGGGCCAAACTTTAAGAGAAGCCTTTCTAGAAAGTACATTAACAGATGTATAACAAGCTAAATGAATAAATATTTTACGATACTATTGATTAGGGTGAAGAAAAAATGCATGGAACAATTCCTACTCTTTTTTTTCTGGAGAGCATGATTGTACAACAACCTGCAAACTAAAAATAATTGCTTAGTGTAGGTGCCTTGTTCAAAACAACATGAAAATGCTACAGTGAAATTCTCAAACATTGCAACCTGTACAAAAATATGTATGGAATATTTTTCACCCTACCAGAGAAGGAAGTGTTCTTTCATACATTGGATAGAGAGGCACATGGTTCTTTCATTGCCAGTCATTGGAAAACTTCAATGATGTTTACGGACAGAAAAATTAACAGAACTGCCCACTACCTTTGAATTGCTTTTAACCTACCAACTTTTTCATCTCTCCTCCTAACTGCCCCATATTTATATCTCCTATGTCCTTTATCCGCTTCCCTCCCTTTCCCATGAGAAAAAAGTAAGAGAGACTGGAAAAATGTATCTTTTGCTCGTGTCCTATTTCCATCTACATATAATTCTTCACAACGGTACCCATAATGAATGAAAAACCTATGTTCCGCTCCTAAGAACACAAAGGTTGAATCTGCAATGGTGCTCCTATACCCACTGATTGATCTTAGGTTGTATGAGCTTAAAAAGCAATTCAAAAGATAGGTCTACCTACCTGCCAACTGGCCAAATAGGCATTGTGGCATGACCCACTCATGCTCACGACCACCTTAGCTAGGAAATTGGCAACAATGTTGAGAGTTGACGCCTAGTCCCACAGCCGATCATAAAACTTTGTCAAATCTTGTATAGAACTTTCTTATGCTCCATTTAAGCGGGCCCCATTCTAATGGGAGAAGGCTTGAATGATGATGATGCTCATATACCCACCGATGTTATCTAATATTTATGTTTACGTAGAAAGTATAGTTGTAGAACCTTTCATGCTATATTCAGTTTTATTAAAAGTGTGCCTAGATGCAAAGCGCATTGAGGTTCGCGCTTGCACCTCGCTTTATTCGAAGTGTGACTTTTCATCTGAAGCGCTGCCTAGGTGCATGCCTAAGGTGAGGGGACAAGGAGCCTAGGTCTAATGCGATCATTGAGTTTTTATGTAAAAATGAAAACAAGCACAAAGTCCCCAAGGCCCAAACCAGACCATTACATAACTTAAAAGTTACTAAACCTTGCCCCAATTCAACTCCAAGTTAGCCTACCTCACCGACTCGACCGCATCCCTTTTCCTTCCCCACCAACCTCACATCTACCACATCGACCTCTAGTCTCAACTCCATCCCACCGCCTTCCTCTTGTTCTGCACCAACCTCGGCCTGACTCCAACAACCTCATCCCGACTCCAACAAGAAATTCGACATATCCTCAACGCAATCATGTGGTCAATATCTCTTCCTTGATGCATGCACAAAATCCAAGACTTACCCTCGACTACTACATCCATCTCAACGGTCGATGTCTCCTCTTAGTTGCAGAAACTGAAGGCATGTGCAAAAATAACTAATACAACGAAAATATGAATGTTTTTATACTTTGTATGTGATCTTTTTCTAAGGTGCACGTTATGGTTTTTAGCTTGCGTGTAGGCTCCAAAGGACCTTTGTGTCTACATGACCTTTTTACCTCTATAAACTATGGGTATATCTTAGCATCATTTCTGTATTTCTGAATAAAATAAATTTAGATATAAAAATTGTATATCTAGTAAAAAAGTTATGTATATCTAAATCATAGTTTAAAGTATCGGCCGATACCGATCCGATACGGCCGATACCGATACAGTTTGGCATGTCCCGATCCGATACCGACCGATACCCGATACTGACCGATACCGACATTAGAGGTCTTTTTTTCAGTCAATTCGGAAAAAAAATTGAATTAAAAAGACCAATTAGAAAGGATGTAAAAGCATAGTAAGGTTGTAAAAACATATAAAAGAGGAAAACTTATCTATCGCATATAAATCAATCAACAAGGATGACTACTATTTCATTCAATACCAAAAATACTAAGAAACAATACTGAAAATACTTTAAATTATGCATAAATGTATAAAATATATTCTTTTAAATGTTAATAATTTACTAATAGTTGTTTGCTTTCCGATACCAAAAAATCCGATACTCTGATCCGAAACCGCCGATACTACCGATACCGCCGATCCCGATACTCATAGGAATGGTCCGATACCGATACTTTGAACCTTGATCTAAATAGAAATTATCTATAGCATTTAGATTTCGTATATCTAAATAGAAAGTTAGAAAGTTAGTTTAGCCGAAATGAGAATGCTAATGGATGAGTGGCATTACATCAAAGGATAGGATAAAAAATGAGTGTATGCATTGGAAGTCAAGAGTTGGCACCAATTAAGGACAAGATGTGAGAAAACCGACTTATGTGGTTTGTACATGTGCAACGTAAATCAATAGATGCTCTGGTAAGAAGCTTAAAATATAGTAGTTACTGGAGCCGCTAGGACTAGATGAACATGGTTTAAAGTCTTAAAGAACGATAAGGATTTTTTTAACGTTACAGAGGACGTGGCTCTTAACACAGCCAAATGGAAGAAGAGAATTCAACAAGCCGACACCATAAATTTGGAGTAAAGGTTTTGTTGTGTTTTTCTTCTTCTTGTTGTTATTGTTGTTGTTGTAATTAGATTTTGCAGATTTGTTGTGTCAGACACCCCATGTTTGTCTTGGAAGCTAGTGTGACCACACCTAAAGACCAATATAATAAGATCCACCACGTGCCCACTCCAGCTCTACCAAAATGTATCTTTGTTTATTTTTGAAAGAAATGTTGAGATTGTTTATCCAGGATTAGTACAACCTAGTTAGGCACCTTTAATTTGTTTACTGGAAACCTTTAAACATCAGTTTTAGACCTCTTATGGTTAATTCCTAATGTTAACAAGAGTGACCATCCAGCAGAGTCAAACAGGGCACACGTGTAACCTCCATTTTCCAAAATCTTAATTTTGAGGATAATTTTATCAAAACTATTTGTTTATTGCTAATTGTATTTGTTAGTTAACATTCAAATTAGTAATGGGATTAGTAATTTGTTAGTTAGTCATCACCTAGAAATTAGTTTCTAGAAGTTTCCAAATTTCTAAGTATCTAGATATTTCAATTCTTAAATATCTAGATATTTTCAATTTCCTAAATATCTATATATTTTCCTTCTTAAATATCTTGATATTCTCATCCCTAACGTATCTAGATATTGTTTTCTAAATATCAATTTTCATTTGAAATATCTAGAGGCAAACTTGTAATTTACTTTCCACCTCTTCAAGTTTAAAATCTATGAGGCTTACAAGAGAAGCTAACCAACAACACCTCATCCCCACACCCCTCTAGGCTATATAACACCCATTAGCTCATTCCACAACACTCCACCACTACAACTTCATCTTCTCCAAATTTTCTTCCATTTCTCAACCCTAATTTCTTCACAACTACTTCCAAACCACTTCAAATTTCTTCCAAGGTGAGTCAAAGCTTGGGAGCACAAGCTAGTAGGAGTAGAGAATCCAAGCTCCATCCCACTTGTGTCCATTTGGTTGAATTTTCATTGGGAGCCCTTCCCAATAGGTATTGTACTCTTCCCTCTAGTTTTTATGGATAAAACTCAATTTAGAACTCAATAGGAAACTCCTCTTGGTTAGGAATAGGTTCTACAAGACTAATGTGGTAGATCTAAGGTTTCCATGGTGAAATAGTGTCATGGGTTGCTAGTAGTGTTATAACCACAATGTGTTTGTATAAATTCTTCAAAGAAACTTTTTCTCTCTAAATTGTAATGTAAATATAGCACTGTGTTCTAATAGATATTCTAAGAGTTTGTGTCAAGAAAATTCATGAAACGCATGGCTAAATAAAAAGTTTTATATATTTTTGTGTCCTATGTATTTATGTGAGTGTGTTGCATATATATATATATATATATATATATATATATATATATATATATATATATATAGAGAGAGAGAGAGAGAGAGAGAGAGTGTATTAGAGAAGGGGGGGGGGGGGGGGGGGCAATAGCAGCAGCAGCTACAGCAACAGCAGTATATGCAGCAGCAGCATCACCATCATCATCTTGATCAAGAGTGTGAGTGTGTATGTGTGTGGGATGAGTGTTAGTGTAAGTGAATGAGTGAATGGGTGAGATATTAGTTAGTATGCGTGTTTAAGTGAGTGTTCAAAGGGAAAAGTGTATAGGTGAGTTAGAAATACCAAAAATTGGTACTGTGATGAGTAGTGTTTAGTGTAGATACGAGATACCAGGAATTTGAGTATTTGAGTATCTCAAATACTAGGATACTAATTTGGTATCCCAACACATATTAAGATATAGAGATTGAGTTTGGTAACTCAAGATACCAAGTTATCAATGTAATGGGTAAGTACCAAGGTATTAAGATACCAAGATATTGAAATAGTATCAATATACCAATAGTACTTGAGTATTAGTTAGTGTCAAGGTATTTAGGATTGGTATGTGATATCCACGATATACCATTACCTTGAGGGTATGGTCAAGGTAAGTATTGGGTAATAAGTAATGTCTAAGGTATTCGGGTATTGGTATAATACTAGTAATAGGGTTGAGGTATTGTTTAGGATACCAGGAGTAAGGTATTAGTACGGTGAACCAAGGTATCAAAATATCAAGGGTAGAATGTGAATCAAATTAGTGTTGGGGTATCCATGAGATGAAAATACTTTGAGCATGTGTCGAGATAAGGTATAGGATAAATACCAAGGTATGATATAAGGTAATGGGTATCTAGGTAGGTAATGGGTATCTAGGTATTAAATATGATAAAGAGTCTAAGTGTTATAATAACCTATACTATATATGAGTTATATAAGCTATTTTGAACTATATATGCTATATTTTAGTATTAAAATAATTATTATGAGTTCACTAGTAGGTAATAGTAAACGTAAAACCAATCATAACTTAACTAGTATAGTCTTGACCTAGAAACCCAATTGAACTTAGTAATTAGGTTTGTTTACGATACCAAAACACCTATTGATATACTTCATTCTAAAATATGTTTTCAAGACACCAATTTCAGTTCTGTCAAATATCACATATACGGACGGGATACCAGGCGAGTACATTCTCTGATTGTTTTCAGAGTATCTTGATAGTTTCTATACTTCATGCTCTAGTTATGCTTTACTTGATTCTCACGCTTGATACACGGATTTATATTATATAGATTCATCTCCAGGATACGTGTTTACATGTGTTGGTCATGTTGTTCATGATGACTTACTCTAGTTTATCTAATTTTATGTTTTCATATTTCTAGAATCATTGTATCCAAACTTGAATCCATGAGTATTTGTCGGAGAAGAAAAAATACTAAGTAGATATGTGATCAACCTATGTTACTTGTTTCACAACTTGACTGATAGCTAATCATGCACTTCACACATGATGTCGTACCATAACTTGAATGATAGCCATCGTTACGATGTGCCGTATACCCTTACCGATCACATATTAAAAATGGTATTTTAAATCACTTAAGATTGTTTAGAGTCTTTTCTTTTGTCATTCCGATACTTTGCTATTATGATCATGGATTTCTCATGATTACCTGTTTTATCACATGTTAGTCATGACATGCTTCTGATTTACCGTCTTTCTTGTATTACATGTCTATTACAGTCTTATAGTCTCTACCATGTATTGGAACTGATTTCATTGATGTACTTGCTCCAATCCTGACTGGATGTTGATATATTAGGAGATGTTGTGCCACACATTCTTGGACTGCAGGATGATGCTAGTTGAGACCGGTCTTGATGTACCATTGACTGTGAGTTGACCTTTGCAGAAATCTAGACTAGTATTCTCTATTTAGTATTATGTTTTAGTTGACCGACCGAATTTGTCTCCGGGTCATTATTTAACTTTTATAAACAATTTTGGATTAAACCGGTAACTTTGGATGAATTAGTGACATTAATTTAGAGTTATCTTTCCTTATTCATTCTTCCTTTAGCATGATGTAATTTGATTACTTATTGATATTGTAGGATTTGTATTAAGAGATGATTCATATTGAGGTCTAAACAGCGTTCTACCGTCGACACTGCGGCATAGGCTAGACGTACCCACGTACTCGTGTCCGATCATCAGGACGCGGGTCGTGACAACACGACAAAGCCTATGAGACAAAACATGGTGATCAATACTCGAACCGGAGAATGGCCACTTAAAAGACGCAAGCCGAGGCATCTACGCTGGACCGATCACACTAACCAATCAGGCTGATCACAGCATGAAAGATAACTTAAGTTGGCCAGGTTGATCAAGCCAACTACCCTAGCTGTCAGCCAAACCATGAACCTTTTGAGTACAAGGGCTAATTTGATCGTTATAATATAATTTTGAGGTATGATGAAGATAATATATTTCCTCCTCAGCTTGTAAATAGCTTTGATTCTGAAGTCCAGAAAGGTAAAAAATGATCAACACTTCAACAGCTATGCATTTCGGTCTTCAATTTCCAAAAGGAAGATATTATGAGGACTTCAAGAACACGTGTCTTTTAATCATCTGCATGCTAGCACTGGTTCTCAAGCCCTTGTATATTAAGAACACGACAAATCTTTATTCCATGGAATGAGCATAGCAAGTGGACATAATATATCCATTACTTCCTAAACCTTGCAGCAATCCGAACATGCTATATTATACGTGAATGCATGTTTCATGTTTAAACTTTTCAGAGCTCAAAAAAAAACATCAAGAATTGCGACAGTTAACATTAACAAGCAAAAAATATCAGATACCTCATGCTCTAAGCTAATAGACAGCTTCCGATCAGACCCCGTATGCTTGCCTACAAGTCAGAGTATATGATCCATTACAATTAACCATATCAGAATATATCCAACAAAGTATAATTTTACACTTACATGAAAAAGCTTCAAGGTTTCCTTTTATAGTACTTTCTCCAAGATTCAAATGGCTGAGGAAAAGATTTATGCTGAAAAGAGCAGATAAGATTTATGTACCACAACAATTTTCTCACAAAAAAATGTCCTAAAACAGAAGTAGCTGGACCAAACTACATGAATTACTAAACTAACATTTTAGAACAAGGGAAATACCTGTCTAGAGAAGTGTATTCCAAAAACTTCATGCTTGACGAACCTTCTGTGATAGAATCTATTTATGAGCCTGAGCCACTTAGATTTAGCATTCACCTGCTTACTGCATATAGAAAAACAGAAAGGAAAAAGGGAACATGGTTCAGTACATGTAAAAAAAGAAAAAAGATGTTTACTTCAAAACATGTTAAAAGGCGAATATTTTTGTTGAACTATTGGCTTTATTCCGACATCATAACTCAAAAAAGTAGAACAATTTACTTCGATAAACCTAATAAACTATGACGCTGAACATAAATGATCCTCCAAATTGAGCTCTATTTACAACTGTAAGTAATCAAACATTAAGACAAACTATCGAGCATTAAACGTTACCAGCAAACCTAGGCAGTAAGTTAAAACCTTATAAAAAATTACGCTTTTGCCACGAGAGAGGCCACGTGGCTAAAGAATGTTAATTTTTAGAGACAAATATGAGACCATATACAAGATTCCCAAGTTAAATTTTCTTATGAAATAGCATAAAGTAATATGTAGCACCATATCCAGGAGGGGCTGGCATGCAACTTTGTAGAGGGAGGAAAATAGATTGAACAGACTATCTACACTATGCATGCAAGACGAATACAAAAATAAAAAATAAAATAAATCATAAATTTGGCGTCGGCTACACGAATCTTGTTGGAACCAGCAGTGCCGATACCGCACTCTGATCCAACGTGTCCGAAACTGACTGCAGCGGAAACTAGGCCAACCCACTTGAAATAACCAACCACCCGTCAAACGCAAGCACCAAGACAGACAAAACAAAGTATATGTTCGGTGACTATGTTACTGGACAAATCCTAATCTATATAACTTCAAGTGAAATTACAAGATTGAATAAACTATATTGAATCATTTATCCAAATATTCAACCCCCTCACCAAAAAGAAGAAGATTACAACTTGAAATCACGCACCCTACCCGTAGTGATTTTCCTGAACGAATATGACGACTCCCCGAACATATCTTATCTTTCTATTGTCTTGGATGACGAGCTCTAAAAGCAAAGTACGAACTTTCTCTTAAATTTTCTGTAGACAAGCACCATAAATCTTCCATGTGTGCTTCTCCTATGCCTCCACCTTCAACCCATATAAATAGGTTGAGAAACCCTATTTTAAATTATAGGAAACCCTAAAATAGTCCACCATCAGATATGGTCGTCCATCAGCATCCAATAGTGCAGATTAAACCTGAACGACGTTCAGCCCCAACAAAACCGAATTCGGTCAAACGAGTATCCCCAAGTTCTGTTTGGAATACACCAAACTCGGACATAACTCGACCAGGACCGAATTCTGACCGAGTTCGGTCCCTTCATTCCAAACTGGACCCAGCATTCTTCCCCTCCAGTCTGATGAGAGGTGCTGACCCCAATGACTTCTTAACTGGACTTCATGTCTGTCGCCCCACAACAAAGTTCCTGCTCCCCTTGTCATTGATCTCCGATCCCCCGAGCTGTTTTGCATCTTCCTTCGTCTCCAGCTCCTCGACCGCCATGTCGACGCTAGTCGCCATACGTAGCCTCCTGAACAACTGGAATCATGCCGACATCAATAACACGGCCAAGACCAAAGTTCCTGACGATCAGCCTCACCGTTAAGTCTTGATTGTCTATTCTCGACTTTTGTCTTCTACCGGAACGTGCTACCGTTTCGTCAAGCTTTTCCACTCTTTGTTGGCCCAACCAAACGGACGGTACGGTTCCATCGAGATTCAAGCTCCTGAACCTGCCTACATTTCGTGTCCGACACTGAAGCTCTTCCGTACACATGCATCATCGAGCAGAACATCATGCATTATGCACGCCATCGAAGACCCACAACTCCCCAGAACTGTGCAAATGGAGATGCACCCGCCTCGGATTAAGTTTGCTGCATATCTTGATCTCCTCCCTGGTTTCGAACTGCTGAAACTAATGTCCTCCATGAAGCTTTGGCAAACTACCCGTCACCAAAACCGGATTCATGGAACAACTCCCACCCAGAGACCGATCAGTAGTCATGGGACCGATAGACTGACACTCAATCTTTAACTCACCTCCATTCGTCGTTTTGTCTCGACGAGAACCGAATCCTCCGTATCCCTCAAATCATCTCGAAGACCCCCCAAGACAAGTTTCTGACGATCCACAAACTCATGTTGAACACCCCTCGAGCCTCCATCTGATGTCTGTGGCATGCTTGTACACCTCAGCGGCTTGAGACTGTACATATCACAATATATATCTCCTGGAGCCAGTAGTTGGAAACCCTTCGTAAGCATACAATCTTTGTCCTCAAACATATTGTGATAGCCATCATCCACCAGTCTCCCTACCGAAACCAAGTTATAGCACAAACTCGACACATGATGAACCCCCTTGAGAACGAACTTCTCGCCAAGCTCCATTGTCAAGTGTACGTCCCCGATGTCCACAACTGCAACAATTCCCTTGTCGTCCATCTTCACACGTCCAAACCTACCGTCTCAATATGACATAAAGATCCTCCTCTGCGGAATGGCGTAATACGACGTCCCTGTGTCCAAGACCCAATCGCCCTCATGACACATGCCACAAGGTTTCTCTGAATCGGTTGATACGATGATGAGATCTCCTATAGCCGTAAAATTTTTATGATCATCCTTGCCTTTAGCCTTATCAGATTTAAGCTCCATGCAGTTCTTCTTAAAATGAACCATTTTGCCACAGTGATAGCAGCCCTTATTGCGATCCAGAGTCACAAGATCCCGAGAACTCCACGTCTCGCCTGTGACTTGAGTCTCCCATTCTCGTAAGAAGCAACCATAGCGGACTCCTGCAATGATTCAACAAACTGCTTACGCCGGATCTCCTCGTTCATCAAACTACTTTTGATTTCCTCCATCGTGACAACTCCATCAGGCGCGGAGTTGCTTACCGAGACCATCAACGTCTTCCAACTTTCCGGCAGATAACTCAAAAGCAGCATAGCCTCAAGGTTATCATCAATCAACATCTTCATCGCAGACATCTGATTGATGATATACTGAACCTCGTTCAGATGTTGTGCCACCGAGGCATCCTCCGTGTACTTCGAGTTAACGAGTTGGCGAATAAAAAATGCCTTGTTGACAGTCGTCTTCCATTCGTACATCAAATGCAGCTTCTCCGACAATGCTTTTGCCGAACTCTTCATGGACACGTGGTGAAATACCGAATCGTCCAGCCATTAGCGGATGAATCCAACGACCTTCCAATCCAATCGTTTTCAGTCATCAGCAACTTTGTCCGATGGCTTGGCGTTGTCGTCCTCCAACGGATCATGCAAATCCTTGCACCAGAGTATATCCTCTATTCTTGACTTCCAAATCGTCCAGTTTTCCCTTGTGAGGGTGATCATACGTGTTCAGTTCTGTAGGCATTGTTGCACCTTCCCTCTCGAGAACAAGAGAGCTCTAATATCATATATTGGGACCAGCAGTGTTGATACCGCGCTCTGACCCAACGTATCTGAAACTGACAGCAGCAGAAACTAGGCCAACCCACTTGAGATAACCAACCACCCATCTAACGCAAGCACAAAGACAGATAAAACACAGTATATGTTTGGTGACTACGTCACCTGAACAAATCCCGAATTATATAACTTCAAGCACTACACCAAAAAAGGCATTTAGAAACAGTTTTTTATGTACCTAATATTTTTAGGAACATATAAAAATCGTTCCTAAAAGTGGCGTTGTAATATTTGGAACATTTATGAAGCGTTTCAAAATGAAGATTGGAACAGTTAACAGGTGTTCCTAACGTAGATTCTAGAACACATAATATGTTCCTAAATTATTTTTTAGAACGCATGTGGAGTGTTTATAAACTTAGATTTTGAAACACATACGATTTCTAAAGAATTTTTTGGAACGTCTTCGAAATGTTTCTAAATGTCATTTTGAAACGTTTGCATCCGTCCCTAAATTTAATTTGTAACAGTTTTTACATTGTTACTTATAGCTAATTTTGAAACACTTTATTTTTATTTCAATGTATTTTTTTAATTTCAATTTTGCAGCCAATTTTTATTTTGGACCAGAAATATGAATATTCATAAACTGAACATTAAAACACATATTAAATGGTGCAATATTTTTTATACATTGCCTGAGTCAACATCCAAGAAGACCATTAAATTAACCAAAGGTGTCAACTTAATATAACTTAAACAACCAATAACATAACCCAAAAGTTAATTCTTTATTTAAAAAATCATCAAAAGTATACATAATGTAAAAGTTACAAATACTCTATAAAATCTAGCTCGATCATAAAAGATAATCTGGTGACAAATTTTAGTTATATGCAATAAACTGGGCCACAAAAGACATAATAAAGCTAAATTTTTAACGATCTATATATAGGTTTTAAATATCTATCTAACTAGTCGTGCACTAGAATGTGTGCTCAAGGTTGAGCGTCCTTAACCATGTAAGGGAGAAGAGCAGGTGCTGGAGCAGGAGAGTGAACTGGTGTAGTAGCAATAGCAACTTGTGTGGCAAAAAAAAAAAGAAAAAGTGGGGACTTGGGAAGCACATAAGCTCAAAAAATCAAGGCTGTATCATGTCGAAAAGCATATCAGCCATCATACACTCTAAAAGATATAGACCAAAATAGGTGTTTATGTCCTATCTGTTGTAGTGCCCCGCTCCGCGATGGCACTATGTACAAGAGATATCGGTTTACTGACTCAAAACGAAAATCTTCCTGAATAGCTCCTTGTTGAACCAGAAGACGACTGATTTAGTTCTATTCGCAGGTACTGTATCGTCCGAAGAAGCGATAGCAGTTCCTCATCCTCAGGAGCCGGAGATCAGGAGTCGATACCTTGAGATGTATCGAGATGTTTAGAGCTGCTTTTGTATAGATGGACATAATGTATGGAACGATGTCATTGTATTCAGAGAAACTCGTGCCTTGAGCTTTGCTCCGTATACTCAGATGGATTGTTGTTAGTAACACTGCTCCTTCGCTGCAAACTCAATCGCTGCAAACTCAATCAGTTCAATGATAATCAAGACGACTAACGTTGTTGCCTTGTGCGAGCGCAACTCCAGGCTCGCACGGCATCACGTCCCGATAAGAACGATCGTCCAGCGGGAGAGCTAGCGTAGTGATTTCACGTCCAGCGGGGACGATAGGGACCGGAGGAGATCGGGACGTGACATAGTGGTATCAAAGCAACTCGATCCTCTGGGCTTACGCCATTTAGCTGCAGTTCATAGATGACGATACATTGATATCGTTGTTGAGTTGAGCGTTTCATACAACAAGTCCGTAAATATTCTCAAAGATGCCAACAAAAAATTTTCTGAATTGTTTTATTGTTTGCTAGATTTTGTTATTGGTCGCTAGAGTTTTCGATTGAGGATGGTGAAGGATAAGGACTATCGCTACTCTGGATATCGAAAGTTTCTCCTTGAGTTTCGAGGATGAAATTTTTTCTCGGTAGGTAAGTATGTAGTGCCCCACTCCGCGATGACACTATGTACAAGAGATATCGGTTTACTAACTCAAAAAAAAAACTTCCTGAAGAGCTCCTTGTTGAACCAGAAGACGACTGATCTAGTTCTGATCGCAGGTACTACATCGTCCGAAGAAGCGATAGCAGTTCCTCATCCTCAGGAGCCGGAGATCAGAAGTCGATGCCTTGAGATGTATCGAGATGTTTAGAGCTGCTTTTGTATAGAATGACATAATGTATGGAACGATGTCATTGTATTCAGAGAATCGTGCCTTCAGCTTCGCTTCGTATACTCAGATGGATTGTTGTTTGTAACATTACTCCTCCGCTGCAAACTCAATCAGTTCGATGATAACCAAGACGACTAACGTTGTTGCCTTGTGCGAGCGCAACTCCAGGCCGCACAACATCAAGTCCCGATGAGAACGATCGTCCCGCGGGAGCGTTGGCGTGGTGATTTCACGTCCAGCGGGGACGATCGGGACCGCGGGAGATCGGGGCGTGACCTAGTATTAATATTTAGGAACAAACAGACTATCTATCAATTCTCTTATTTTCTCTGTGCGGACAAGCCGCCATCTCTTCTATATGCGGACAGGCCGTCATCTCTTGTTTCAGTTCAAGCATTTCAAATAGTTCTATCTTTAAAAGCGATAAGAAAAACATACAAGCAATCTCTATTAAAACAGACATGGCACCGTTCTTCTTTCTCTTTAACTAAGCATGCAGTTCTACTCTTGATTAGCATACAATGGAAACATCTGAACATTCTTTTACTCTTGTTTATTAGCATGGCAGCGGTTCGTTCAATAGCAGTGACAACGTTCTAAGCATGCAACATGTTCTCTATTTAGACAAACATACAAGTTCTCAAGTTAAGCATGCAGGTTCTCGTTCTATCATTCTCATGTGAACATTAACAACTTAACAAACAAGTATTATAAAACTCAGATTCATTATGTATTGCCCTGCTTCCAGCGGACCTTCGGCTTGTGACTCACTTTTAAACTGAGTATCGGAAAAACCTTACGACCCAATCGAGCACGAACGAAGTGCAATGAACATTTCCAACAAATGGATCGGCTTCTATTGAAATGAGTCCAATAATTTTCGTTGAATGTTTTGCTGCTTGTTTTTTGTGTTGCTTTGCGTTTTGTGTTGCTTTCGATGATTGGTTTTCATAGTTCGTTTTTCTCGCTTGCGCATTCATTTCGAATAGTAAGAGAAAGAGATCGAAGGATGCTAACCAAATGTTGTTTAAATTTCAGGACGCATAACCAAGGAGTGATCGCTGCGTGAGGCTTCCCCATTCCCTCGTTGATTCATTAGGTGAGTGGCTTCGGCCCTTCAATGAATCATTTTGTCTGCACGTTTAATAAAAGAATCTCTAGTCCACTCAGTTGCATGTCCCTAAGTTTAATGTTGTCTCACTAATCAAGATAAGCAAAATGAAAGAACTGCATGCTTGTAAATATAGAAGTGTTGCTTAGTTTAAGTTTATGTTGCATGTCCCTTATTCATATACTTCGTCTCAGGAATGTATAGAAAACCTCTTATGGTTTGACCATGTTCATGTGACAAGAAAATGAAATAATAGTGCACCCTAAGGTACGGTCCTTGCGATCTAGTAGGGTGTAGCTATTAGATAAGTAATGAGAAGATGGAAATGTGTGCTTGTGTTCAGAACTGTGCCTTGTAATATTTTATCTGATAGAAGTTCATGTCTTGCATAGGCCTCGGACAACTTGTGCACAAGGTAATAGTCTCTCGAACGGTTCCTGGGGCACTAGAAATTGGTCGGTCCTGAAGAGATTGTGGTAGCACCCTGAGGGACGGTCCTTGAGATCTAGTGGGGTGTTGTGTCCATTAGTGCAGAGCGGAACCCTGCGTCACAGCTGCTAGTGTTCATGTTACGTTGGGGTGATATGCTATGGCCGAGTCACAGGTCCCGACATTCATGCGTACTAGTGCAGAGCTGAACCTTGAGTCACCGCTGCTAATTCATGAGAAAGAACTCTCATAGGCCATCATGTAGTTAGGTAGCATGTTAGGTGCAACCTTCTTGCAAGCCTAACCGATAGATGCCAAGTCCCTTGAGATATAAATGTCAAGTCCCCTGAGATTATATTTATATACAAATTGTGGCTAACTTGTATGTTTGTTGCAGGGATAACGACCGACCGTGGGTAAGATCTATCATTATGTAGCTTACTTTATTGTTTATGTTCATTTGCATGCCTTGCTAAAAAGAACCTAGACAACTAGAAAGATCACTTAATGAGCATGCTACCTTCACAAGTTTACTTAGTTTGGTTTATCAGGTGAGTTTGGCTTCGGTCGCTCGCCGATAGATGTGGGGTACTGAACCACGTTTGTAGGCATCTTCAGGTTCTGAGGACATGATTGTAGCAAGCCTCTTCAATCTGTAGGAGCGTATCCAATCCAGTGGAAATCGTGCTCGTTGCAAGCCAAGCTTCTTCTTTCCAGTCTGCTATTTTCCTTTCTGTTGCAAGTTTCCTTCAAGGTGTTTTTAATTATTGTCCTAGTACAAGAATATGATGTATGGGCATTGTGGCTAGTTTTGGATTTCAAAGAGATGTAAGCCAACTATGACATATTTTGTAATCATCCAAGCAAATGCATTGCAATCCCATTTCAAAGCTATACAAGTATTTTGCTGGTTTAAAGGTCTCGATTTGGAAAAGTTTAAGAAAACCCAATTTCCCATACAATATGTCCATAATACGTTATGAGACTGACATAAGCTACTTTCTTTTGAAGCAAGATGCCGAAAGCGAGTAATCCGGAGACATCACACTCACCAAGAGTGAGCGATGATCAAATTGATAGACTGATTGGCATGTTTGAAAATCAACAAGAACGATTCGATGCCCAACAAGAACGATTTGAGGCTCAGCAGCAGCGGGCTGATGTTCGAGCCGTGGCACAACAAAAACAGTTACTCTTTGACCCAGATAGTGACATCATTTGTCACGCCCCAATCTCCCGCAAGCTCAATAGTCCCCGCTGAACGTGAATCACCACGTTGCAGCTCTCCCGCGGGACAATCGTTCTATTCGGGACGTGATGCCGTACGAGCCTGGAGTTGCGCTCGTACAAGGCGATGTTGTTAAACACCAAAGTTATCATTGAAACACCCAAGTTGCAGCGGAAGTCAAGTATTGTGTACCAAGCACACATCAGAGTAATACGCAGCGAAGCTCTCGATAGGGTCCAAATGAAATGCCCCGAAGGCAATGCCACGAAGGCGATGAAATACTCTTGCTCTTTTCTCTAGCCTACAAAGGTACTTACAGTTCATACATCTTGTCCCGTATATCCAAGCAGCGCCACTACGCCTGCGTACCTGAAATATTGCCCACAAACGTGGGTCAGTACACAGCCGTACTGGTGAGCGGGGTAACCCACTCGTCTAAGCCGACACTAAGTAAAATAGTGAATGCAAACAGTTATATGGTGATCTTTCTAGTTGAATCCTAGATTCGTTTCATGGCATATGAATGACATGTTAAGGAAAGTTGTAAAGCAGTTTAAGCATGCAAGCATTCAACTCAAACCAAACGACAAGCATATGAATAACCAACTCGAAGGATTCTAGTATGCAACCCGTCCTACTCAAGCCATCGTTTGCACGATAACAATCGAACCATCAACCAAACCTCAATATCCTTCCTCGACCAAAACTCGTATTCCATTCTCGAGTGCACACTCTTGCCGAGGCAAGGTGGCCGCGCCTACACGAAAGCCAAACCAACAAAAGAAAAGCAAGCCATCACTTATACTATATGAAGTCAATGGCAAAGCTATAAAGGACATTGATCGGACCAAGATCAATAGGGCAGTCCTACCCGATCCAGGGCTGGGCAGCTACTCCCTCTTGGTGGTATCGGACTACCAGCATTGCGCCCATTCACGCGATGCCCATTGTCTCCTCCATGGCAGAACGGTCCCGGTGCCCCGGTGCCTCATCCCGTTCCAGGAAACCAAACCCTGTGCAACACAGGTTGTCCGTGACATGCAGACACGTAGGTATGACGAGAGGATCGAACATTCTTGCCCCACCAAGCGATCCTAGACTCGTTCAACCAATATCCAACCAAAGCATCCATAACCATTCTTCCAACATATCCAACCAAGGATTCCAAAACCAAACCTCAACATATAGCCCAAGGCACCAAAATATCAAGTTATTCCATAGGCACAATGCCTCTTCTCAACACAGAGTCCAAATTAGGTGCAACACCCCAACTCGAGACAAACTCATGGCACAATGCCCCAACCGTGGCATAACGCCCTCGCCGATGCAGTTGTTCGGTTTCGAACCGCAACTGCTCGCTTTGCAAGACAAAGCGACCAAGTGATACTCGTGCACGGATGCACGCTCGCTAGCCCGAATTCCCGATGTTCCCAACGCCTCAATGTATCATTCCAACATATTCAAGCATAATCCCAATTATCCAACCGACTGCCTCAAATGTATAATCCAACTATCGCTCCAACTATCCAACGCGTAAATCATTTCAAGCCACAATCCTATCCAAGCCAACGACGTACACTCTATGCACGCCTCAGTGTAGTGATTCCCAATGTTTCAGTCCAAGTGTTCAAGCCTTTACGTGTTTTCCATATTATTAGGCATGAAGGAGTAGAGGAGAAAGGAAAGAGCCCACTCACAATATTTGATCCCGTTAAGCATCATGTCCTGCCGATACGGCCAATCCCTTGAACCCGTGGTCCGATGCAAGCGCGATCTACTCAACTGGTATGACCGTGCGAGCAGGCCGTGCTCTCCAAATCATCCGACCGATCGGACTAAGGAAGACGGCATTATCGCTCCCATCCAGCTAATCAGTACTGTTCTGAACGAACACCTGATTTCCATCGAAACCGCTAGCCATCTGCACATTGAAACCAACTCAATCAATCCTTCCCAAAATCCAACAATTCAAATGTAACCAGCATTTGTTTTATTCAATCCGACTTAGCGTAACGTACCGTGCGGTTGCGGGGCGTTACATAATATACCACTTAGAATCAGGTTCGTCCACGAACCGTGCTGGTACCCATTCCTATCACATGCCGCTTGTCCAATCCATAGATCGGCTCTATGCAACTCACATATTCACGATCCTGACTCCGCATCTCGTTCTGCTGAACGCTCGTACAAATTTCACGAATTCCCACATCCTCCTTGCAGTTCAATACGAATTTCTCTTATCGCTTAGTTTTGGATCGTACACATATTTAAGACGTCCCTAAAATACATGCATTTCAGCCGAGCTTTGCGATAGCAAATTTGAACAAGTTACAAGGGTATCTTTATGTTCGAGGCATCCATTTGCTTTACTCCCAATTGAACCAAATCACAATTTCCATTCCAACATATTCGCTTGAGCGCTAGTCTCAAATATGATGAGTTCCCACCAATTCAATCAGTTCGTGTTCCAACTCAATCCATCCAACTATTTCTGAATTCGCACTAGCAACATCTCGAAATATATCTTATGCACTGAACGATCATCTCAACCGATACTACCCCAACTAGGCGACTTACCCAAATATCAAACTTTGCTTAGATCAGCTCAGTCTAACACCTTTTTCCTCGATCTCAATACCTCGCTTGGTGAACATCTATATTGAGGTTCGTGTGATCCACGAGGATCTCGCCGCCACGCCAAAGGGATAGTGTCGCCACGATTTCAACGTGGACACACTCGCCACAATTCCTAGGTTGCGCATGAAATAGTTCTTCGCGCTGCTTCCACTGCCTCGAAGCATAGGATATCACCTTTGCCTTCTGAACGAGCACGCTTCCCAGACTAAGTTCCGAGACATCTTGTAAATCGGAGGCACGTCTGTCCCTTCCAGTATTCGCAAGGATTTGATCTGAACGAGCCGCTGCTTTAACTTTACGAGCTAGTTTTACAGTCGTCAATTCATATGAATGATATTCCCTTCCAGGGCACGATAAGTCAGAGGCGATGCCATCGATAAAAATCTGCGACTCTGAATCTCATCAGTTGACTAGGCTACTTCCACCATCGCTCCGATCTTCCGGCTGCATCTTCAGCTGAAGACTATCCCAAGGGTCTCTCAAATCCAACACTCAGTCAATAAGCCAAATCTAATTGCTCACATCTGCCCTCGACGCATTCCCAAATACGCCGCCTCAATGGTCGTTCTATGGGTTTACCATATTCAATCTCTGATTCGACGGGCAAGTCGCTAGGGTCAGATGTCCCGAAGCTACGCTCGATAATTGTAAGTCATCACGATGGACAGTTACTATGAACCATGCTATATCTCATCTGCAAATCCGAACCAAAATCCAACCATTCCATCCGAGCGAACTTCCGAATCTGAGCACCGTGCTCGTTGAAACCGTCTTCCATCAATCCGTCGTTCTGCCCTGAATCCATCAAATTTTCGAATTGCATGTTCGATTCTCGCACTACCACTTACAATGATTCTCGAAATTCGAGACTTGCTTAAATTCATGTCCGTTTGCCGCGTCCCACAATGCACGTCCAACTTACTCGAGCAGCACAGTGATTCGTTCCGACGTTGCTCCCACATTTAGCTATCTTTAAAAGTCCGTCCGCCACAATCTTAGCCTTTAGTTGTTGCCACAATCCGTCCACGTCTTCCGGAGAATCCGTCTACCATCGTTGCACCATCTTGCCCAAAATTTCATTTCTGCTAAACCTGAGTCGACTTCTCGAGCAACAATATCCAAAATCTTCCAAGTTTGTGTGAATCCATCGCATTGTCCCTCCGAACAAAGATCGTGTTTCATTACTCAACCAACAGCTCAAATGTGTTGTCCAAAATCGTAGTTCGTGCTCGTTATCCTTCCATTAACCCATCGCTTCGCTCAAGCGTCTTCCAACTGTTCGTTCCGATCCCGTCCATCTCTTAAGCCCAACGATACTTCCATTTGCACGAGTCCGTTCTCGATTTCTCAACTCAATATTCGCTTGCTTCATTTTCATTCTTCCCAACTCAACCGACGTGTACCAACCAACTTGTATTCCCGTTATCCGAGTCCGTTCAGGCAATTCACATTGATGTCCAACCAAAATATTTTCAATGCCTTGCTCAATATGTGGTATCCCATATACCACTCCGAATCAAGTCGCTACTCGCATTACGATTTCTTGCAGAAATCCAAAATCCGTTCGAACCATCCCTCATGCGTGATCATGCCTTTCCCAATTCGAGTTTGACACAAAACTCAGGCAATGCTTGAATTATCCAACTATTTCCATCAATCTCGCGATGTAACTCGTGCTATATCCCGTTCTCAGTGCATCCAGCTATTTTCAAACCGTCTGATACTTTCGCTACACGAGCAACCCGTGCAACGATTGTCTTCCAAGTAGTCCAACCCAATACCCAATGATTCCACACATTTGTTGTACGAGCAACTCGTTTCTGGTATTCCCAAGTCAAAATCAAACATACTCAACCGATGCGCCACAGCCAAAATTCCAACTTCTATCCAACACAGTCGCTACAGGAGCAACTCGTGCAACGATCCATTCTCATCGAATGCTCCTACTCAAAACATGCCGCATAACCAAATCTCGTATGCCAACCAACTGATCCATTGAGGCAATCAGAATATCCCTGAACGACAAGCCAAGCCAACCCAACGAAAGCTCTCAACTTGTTGCACAAATGCAACAACGCCACCCAACTTGCTGCACGAATGCAACAACGCCTAACGAGGCTAAGCGATCTAACGAAAACCAACCAAGGCAACACAACCAAGAATAACATGCAGCCACAACCAGCAATATATAGACTTATTGCATGAAACATCCAATGCGGCACCGAGTAGAGCCAAGAGCTAAACGACACGCAGAAGTTATTTAGAGTTTGTGATGAAACGAAGGACCAAGTCCGAAGAAATGAACCGGACGCTCTGATACCAATCCGTCACGCCCCAATCTCCCGCAAGCTCAATAGTCCCTGCTGAACGTGAATCACCAGGTTGCAGCTCTCCCGCGGGACAATCGTTCTATTCGGGACGTGATGCCGTACGAGACTGGAGTTGCGCTCGTACAAGGCGATGTTGTTAAACACCAAAGTTATCATTGAAACACCCAAGTTGCAGCGGAAGTCAAGTATTGTGTACCAAACACACATCAGAGTAATACGCAGCGAAGCTCTCGATAGGGTCCAAATGAAATGCCCCGAAGGCGATGCCACGAAGGCGATGCCACGAAGGCGATGAAATACTCTTGCTCTTTTCTCTAGCCTACAAAGGTACTTACAGTTCATACATCTTGTCCCGTGTATCCAAGCAGCGCCTCTACGCCTGCGTACCTGAAATATTGCCCACAAACGTGGGTCAGTACACAGCCGTACTGGTGAGCGGGGTAACCCACTCGTCTAAGCCGACACTAAGTAAAATAGTGAATGCAAACAGTTATATGGTGATCTTTCTAGTTGAATCCTAGATTCGTTTCATGGCATATGAATGACATGTTAAGGAAAGTTGTAAAGCAGTTTAAGCATGCAAGCATTCAACTCAAACCAAACGACAAGCATATGAATAACCAACTCGAAGGATTCTAGTATGCAACCCGTCCTACTCAAGCCATCGTTTGCACGATAACAATCGAACCATCAACCAAACCTCAATATCCTTCCTCGACCAAAACTCGTATTCCATTCTCGAGTGCACACTCTTGCCGAGGCAAGGTGGCCGCGCCTACACGAAAGCCAAACCAACAAAAGAAAAGCAAGCCATCACTTATACTATATGAAGTCAGTGGCAAAGCTATAAAGGACATTGATCGGACCAAGATCAATAGGACAGTCCTACCCGATCCAGGGATGGGCAGCTACTCCCTCTTGGTGGTATCGGACTACCAGCACTGCGCCCATTCACGTGATGCCCATTGTCTCCTCCATGGCAGAACGGTCCCGGTGCCCCGGTGCCTCATCCCGTTCCAGGAAACCAAACCCTGTGCAACACAGGTTGTCCGTGACATGCAGACGCATAGGTATGACGAGAGGATCGAACATTCTCGCCCCACCAAGCGATCCTAGACTCGTTCAACCAATATCCAACCAAAGCATCCATAACCATTCTTCCAACATATCCAACCAAGGATTCCAAAACCAAACCTCAACATATAGCCCAAGGCACCAAAATATCAAATTATTCCATAGGCACAATGCCTCTTCTCAACACAGAGTCCAAATTAGGTGCAACACCCCAACTCGAGACAAACCCATGGCACAATGCCCCAACCGTGACATAACGCCCTCGCCGATGCAGTTGTTCGGTTTCGAACCGCAACTGCTCGCTTTGCAAGACAAAGCGACCAAGTGATACTCGTGCACGGATGCACGCTCGCTCGCCCGAATTCCCGATGTTCCCAACGCCTCAATGTATCATTCCAACATATTCAAGCATAATCCCAATTATCCAACCGACTGCCTCAAATGTATAATCCAACTATCGCTCCAACTATCCAACGCGTAAATCATTTCAAGCCACAATCCTATCCAAGCCAACGACGTACACTCTATGCACGCCTCAGTGTAGTGATTCCAAATGTTTCAGCCCAAGTGTTCAAGCATTTACGTGTTTTCTATATTATTAGGCATGAAGGAGTAGAGGAGAAGGGAAAGAGCCCACTCACAATATTTTATCCCGTTAAGCATCTTGTCCTGCCGATACGGCAAATCCCTTGAATCCGTGGTCCGATGCAAGCGCGATCTACTCAACTGGTATGACCGTACGAGCAGGCCGTGCTCTCCAAATCATCCGACCGATCGGACTAAGGAAGACGGCATTATCGCTCCCATCCAGTTAATTAGTACTGTTCTGAACGAACACCTGATTTCTATCGAAACCGCTAGCCATCTGCACATTGAAACCAACTCAATCAATCCTTCTTCCCAAAATCCAACAATTCAAATGTAACCCGCATTTGTTTTATTCAATCCGACTTAGCGTAACGCACCGTGCGGTTGCGGGACGTTACAGCATTGGCGACGAATAGCAGTAGATCTGGGACCCCTGCGATATTGGTGGTAGCAGCCACAGTAGCGCCTCGAGGAAAGGGACTCACAGAAGCTGATAAGCCATAACCGACGGCCAGAAAATCTACCTTTAAAGGTGCTGAGTTTCTGAAGTTGAATCCTCCAGAGTTCAAAGGCAGAGCAACACCGGATGAGATGATGGACTGGGTTGCCAAGTTGGAGGGCTTATTTGAGTTTGCGGGGATACCGGCAAACAAGAGGGTATCGTGTACCGCCATACAGCTGCGGTTACGTGCACACGACTGGTGGCAGATCAAGAAGCTGGATCTCGCCACAAAACGTCAGGATGGGAAGATCACTTGGAAAATGTTTAAGGATGCATTCTTGGGACAGTATCTCCCACCGGCTGTCAGACAGAGAAAGGAAGACGAGTTCATCGAACTTAAGCAAGGGAGCATGTCCGTCGAAGATTATGAGTCGGAATTCTCCAAGCTTGCTAAGTTCGCTAGCTCGATGATTCCTAACGAAGAAGCCCATACACATCGGTTTATAAAAGGCCTGAATGACGACATTAGGAAGGATTACATCATACATTAAAGATTTTGAGGCAACAGTTCAGAATGAACAATTCACACCACGAAGTGCTACCGAGAAGGCGGCGGCTACTCTAAACTCTCCTACCAAAAGATACCATGACGGGGAGAGAAAGGTCGATACTGAGAAGAAGGCCGATAAAAATCGATACCGTATGAAAGGGTGCAGTTACTGTGGTCGTCATGGTCACACTAAGGAAGTTTGTCGTTCTTTTAATAGAGAGTGCTTCAGTTGTAGACAAAAAGGTCATGAGATCAGGGACTGTCCGACCAGGAAGCCCGAACCCCAGAATCGAAACAACGGCGTTGAGCGTGAGCAGAATCCAAATCCAGTGCCATCTCCCGGCAATAGGCGGCCTGATCAGATGGGGAGGGCTAGTGTGTTTAATCTGAAGCAATTGCAAGACGAGATGGATCACAATGTTGGTGAGTCAGATTCCTTTGACCTCTTGTTGCCTTGGCTATCGATTCCTTGATCTCTTAAGTTTCGAGGACGAAACTTTTTCTCGATGAGGTATTATGTAGTACCCCGCTTCCAGCGGTTCACTAACGTAATACCTTCGGCTTGTGACTCAGTTTTAAACTGAGGATCGAAGAAACGTTACGACCCAATCGAGCACGAACGAAATGCAATAAACATTTCCAACAGATGGATCGGCTTCTATTGAAATGAGTCCAATAGTTTTCGTTGAATGTTTTGCTTCTTGGTTTTTGTGTTGCTTCGTGTTTTGTGTTGCTTTCGATAATTGGTTTTCATAGTTCGTTTTCCTCACGTGCGCATTCATTTCAAATCGTAAGAGAAAGAGATCGAAGGATGCTAACCAAATGTTGTTGCAATTTCAGGACGCAAAACCAAGGAGTGATCGCTGCGTGAGGCTTCCCCATTCCCTCGTCGATTCATTCGGTGAGTGGCTTCGGCCCTTCGATGAATCATTTTGTTTCCACGTTTAATAAAAGAATCTCTAGTCCACACAGTTGCATGTTCCTAAGTTTAATGTTGCCTCACTAATCAAGATAAGCAAAATGAAAGAACTGCATGCTTGTAAATATAGAATTGTTGCTTACTTTAAGTTTATGTTACATGTCCCTTATTCATATGCTGCGTCTCAGGAATGTATAGAAAACCTCTTATGGTTTGACTGTGTTCATGTGACAAGAAAAGGAACTAATAGTGCACCCTGAGGTACGGTCCTTGCGATCTAATAGGATGTAGCTATTAGATAAGTAATGAGAAGATGGAAATATGTGATTGTGTTCAGAACTGTGCCTTATAATATTTTTTCTAATAGAAGTTCATGTCTTGCATCGGCATCAGACAACTTGTGCACAAGGTAATAGTCTCTCAAACGGTTCCTGGGGCACTGGAAATCGGTCGGTCCGGAAGAGATTGTGATAGCACCCTGAGGGACGGTCCTTGAGATCTAGTGGGGTGTTGTGTCCATTAGTGCAGAGCGGAACCCTGCATCACAGCTGCTAGTGTTGATGTTACGTTGGGGTGATATGTTGTGGCCGAGTCGCAGCTTCCGACATTCATGCGTACTAGTGCAGAGCTGAACCTTGAGTCACCGCTGCTAATTCATGAGGAAGAACTCTCATGGGCCATCATGTAGTTAGGTAGCATGCTAGGTGCAACCTTCTTGCAAGTCTAACTGATAGATGCCAAGTCCCTTGAGATTATATTTATATACAAATTGCGGCTAACTTGTATGTCTGCTGCAGGGATAACGACCGACCGTAGATAAGATTTATCATTATGTGGCTTACTTTATTGTTTATGTTCATTTGCATGCCTTGCTAAAAAGAACCTAGACAACTAGAAAAATCACTTAATGAGCATGCTAGCTTCACAAGTTTACTTAGTGTGGATTATCAGGTGAGTATGGCTTCGGTCGCTCGCCAATACATGTGGGGTACTAACCCACATTTGTGGGCATCTTCAGGTTCTGAGGATATGACTATGGCAAGCCTCTTCAATCTGTAGGAGCGCATCCAATCCAGTGAAAATTGTGCTTGTTCTTTCCAGTCTGCTAGTTTCCTTTCTGTTGCAAGTTTTTTTCAAGATGTTTTTAATTATTGTCCTAGTAGGACATTGTGACTAGTTTTGGGTTTCAAAAAGATGTAAGCCAACTATGGCATATTTTGTAATCAGCCAAACAAATGCATTGTAATCTCATTTCAGTATTTCAATAAAGAAAGTATTTCCTATCAAATGTGTTCAATCTTTTGTTTTCTGCAAATAAATATCTATGTTGCTATATATATCGTCTATTTTGTGTTTTGTGCAGGTATTATGCCTTGTGCAAGCGCAACTTAGGCTTGCACGGCATCACGTCCAAGCAAGGACGATTGGGTTCGCAAGGCCAATGCAGCGAGGACGATCGGTCGTTGCGGGATCGGGACGTGACATGTGTCCATGCAATATTGGTTGAGACCAGTCTTTTGAATCGGCCAGAGTAACATTTTGTTCAGAAAAAAAAATGCTCTTCAAAAGTGTCCAAAATAGGTGGCTATGTCCTATCTGTGTCCATGCAATATTGATTGAGACCAGTCTTTTGAATCTACCTCTTCAAAAGTGTCCTCAGCCTTTGATGAAACCTGCAAGAAACAAATCTTGGTGATTATCTAGCAACAGAGAAAAGAAGACTTAGTTTTGATGCTCTAGAAAAACTGTGCATACTAATAACAGTGACCAAAAATAAAGAAACGAGCACAAACACTGTCAATTTGAAAGCCATGGCAAAAATCTCAGTATAGAGAAGACTGGCTCAACCACATGACCTCACATGTAATGTGGTCTGGGAACAAGCACCTCATCTCACTGGCAGTTCCAACCAATAAATCTCGTGGCACTAGGACATTCATGTGTAGTGATCCGATCTTAATAGATCTCATTCATTTCTAGACCATAGCTTTATGAAAATTTAAGTCACTCGAAAAGTTGTGGGGACTTGAATTTACATCTACACTGCCAAAAAGGAACAGCACACCTAAATATTCAGGCAAAATAATTGCTGGGCACACATTTATTTCTGGAAATATGTGACAAAATACAGTTAAATTGGCTTTAAACTTCTTGTGATCAAATTGACAATAACAACATAATAGCACTAAACCAGTCTATGTATGATTTGAATAAAAATCAAGTACAAGACTCTTACTATATTTACAAAAGCATTGCAGAAAGCTGTACTTTCAGCTATATTATGAACTCTTCAAGTTCTAGAGGAAGAAATAACTAGAACCCTTACAGAAGCATGCTTCCATGTAAACATGTCAGGTTTACATTTGCAACTATAGTAAAGCCGATTCAAAGCCGATTCAAAAAACAGGATCTACTACTACAGCTTTAGTTTGGAAAAAAAAAAAACTCAGTAAAGCTGATTCAAAGCAGGATCTTCTACATTAACAAAAACTAACAAAGCTGATTGGAGGCAGTAATGCACGAGTTCTCAGCTTCTCATACAATGGTTGGAGTTCAAAGTTCCTACAGCAACTTCTATTCATAGTTCATAGTATCAGCCAATACGGACGATACTTTTAAAAAACACAGAAAATACTTAAAAATTATGCATAAGTATAGAAGATTTGCTTCATTATCTATATCTTGAGGCAGTAATCGTATATCCTCCTTTATTGTAATGGAAAAGCCCAGATCCTACTATTCCAATATCAAATGGAAGTTAACAGAATGCACAATCAAATTGTTGGTCTGAGTCATAAATTTTATTATTTCGCCTATAGGTTTATCTTCGAACTATATTTGAAGACATCTATATATATGCTTGGAGTGAAGTGATTAGTGCGGGTAAGTGTATAAATTTGAAACAATAGTTGAAGAGGTTTCATCCTTCACCATACAAATTTATCAACCAGGTTTTTGAACGAATTACTAGCCTTTTGAAAGCTTAGCAGCTGCATTTCTGGTCATCGACACAATTCATTCCTAAAAATGTTATGTTCTCTAGGCTTGATATTCTTTTAACCCAACCTTTATATTTATTCTTCTACTATTTTGCTTTCAAAATTCCAACTTGAAGAGAGGCGAATCTGATCAAAATTATTGATATATGGATCAAGGAGTAGTTAAACAAAAAGTCAGTGATAAGAAAAACATGGTTACAATAAACGCTGCCAATGCCATTAGTAATAATAAAATGATGTCTTCTCAATAGTTTTGAGTATAAATGTAAATATGAGGAAACCTTGTTCGGTTTACCTTATAAGTTATGCTAGTGTTGCCTACATCTAAAATCTGCAACCATACGAATTTCTACAATTTCAATTAGACAAAATACTTGTGACCTTGGAATTGATACCCGACGGCCAAGGTGTAGTAGTTAGTATTTGTTGTGCAAATGTGTATCTGTAGGGAAATGTTAAACTTCAGTTTAGATCTCTCTTTAGTGGCATTTTGACTGTAAGATATACATTTAGTTCCAAGAGACATTAAATGTAGTGCATTAATATGGAGATGAGAAGTCCAAAAAAAAAAAAAGATGAATTGCTTCTATCAATGAATGACCAAAGCCAAACATACAAGTATCGAGTAAAAAGCATGTTGGCATATGAGTATATCATATGAGTATCCAGTAGACATGAGTATCCAGTAGACATATGAGAAACTAGATACATATGAGTATCTAGTAGACATACGAGTATCCAGTAGACATGAGAAACTAGATACATATGTGCCACTTAAGTAGAAGTATGATTCATGCTTTATATTAAGGCTAGTGATAAGGGCACTACACATTTTACTTGGGGCTAGTCCATTGAAAATTTACCAAAAATTACAAGTTTGTCATCCTAAAAGTTACTTGGGGCTAGCCCAAATTTTCAAATTTTTATCATTGATAATTACAAGTTTGCCACTCCCAAAATTCACTCGGGACTGTTATAATCAGGACTGTCAAAATTTTGACAGTCCTACCACTTGGAAGGACTGTCAAAATTTTGACAGTCCTACAAATTGTTAGGACTGTCATAATTTTGACAGTCCCACAAGCTATGTGGACTGTCAAAATTTTGACAGTCCTAATTTTAACCCAGTGAAAATTTTATATAAAGCTAGGACTGTCAGGATTTTGAGAGTCCCACAAGCTATGAGGACTGTCAAAAATTTGACAGTCCTAAAAATATATATTGATTTTTTAAGACTGTCAAAAATTTGATAGTCCTAAAAATATATATTAATTTTTTAGGACCGTCAAAATTTTGACAGTCCTTCCAATTGATAGGACTGCCAAAAGTTTGGCAGTCCTAAAAATATATGTTAAATTTTTAGGACTGTCAAAATTTCGACAGTCCTTCCAATTGGTAGGACTGTCAAAATTTTGACAGTCCTAAAAATATATGTTGATTTTTTAGAACTGTCAAAATTTTGACCCTTCCAATTGTTTGGTAGGACTGTCAAAAGTTTAACAGTCCTAAAAATTTTATTTAAAACATGCTAAGAGAATAAGGATGCTTGAATGCAAAAACCTGACATAAAGTATTTCTATCGAGAATTCCAATCCGGATCTTGATCTTCCAATTGAACTGAGAGAATACATAAAGTACTGAGAGAAACCTGACATAAAAGTATTTCTTATGCTAAAATAGTGCATATTTGTCTGCCTTGAAAATACCCAGGAAGAATCCAAATTACTCTTCAGCAATAAATATTAAAAAAACACATGAAATTGTGAAATTTTAGTTTGAAAAGTTGGCTGCTCATTTCTGTACCAGATAAAGCTACTTGTCGCATTAAGAAGACAAGAAATAAGCATAAGCAACTATGAAAAGTTGTACCAAACAGTCTTAAAAAGGACTGAAATTGCCATTCTCTACTCGAGGCGCAACAAATTAATATCATTAATATCATGAAATATTTCAGTTCCACTTATACTAAGATTCAGATGGCGGAAGATCCTTCCTGTAGCACAACATTGTTCCCTCCCATTGCTCTGGCGCCACAGAATCTCAGAAATGTCGATGTTAGAAGCAGTGTGCGTAGCCTCCAGACCTCAGAGCAAAACCATGGGCACAAGATTTTTAGATCATGATTTTAGACTGTCAATGTCAAAAAATTTAGGACTGTCAAATTTTTAGATCATGATTTTTAGACTGTCAATGTCAAAAAATTTAGGACTGTCAAAAGTTTGACAGTCTTAAAAATATATGTTGAATTTTTAGGACTCTCAAAATTTTGACAGTACTTCCAATTGGTAGGACTGTCAAAATTTTGACAGTCCTAAAAATCAACATATATGTCAAATTTTGACAGTTCTTCTATTTTTTTCTTTTTCTTTTTTGGTTTCATGTGTGCTATTATTTTTCTTTGTTATTGTGTTATTATTCATGTCTTCCGGCGGCAGAGTGGAGGACCTGGTGGTAGCGACGGAGGAAGGAGGAGAGGGAGGAGCGGCGGACGCCGAGGGTGCCGAGGTAGTCGAGCACCGAAAGGAGGTACGAGACGGAGGAACGGGAGAGGAAGGAGGAGGCGGGAGGCGGGGGAGGAAGCAGAGGCGTCGACGGCGATGGCGACGGGAGGCGGCGACGGGAGGCTGGGGTGGAGGACGGGGGAGGAGGCGGAGGAGGAGGGCTCCGACAAGAAAGTGAGGAGGGAGGAGAACTCCGGTGGAGATTAGGAGGGTTTGGCTAGTATGAGTAAACTATTGGGCTACTATGAGTAAACTTTGTTCATTAATGGGCTAGCCCCAGTCCTGGGCTAGCCCTTAGTAAAGTTTGTAGTGCCCTAATCAAAAGCCTATATTAATCCAGAGAGAAAAATACTACAGCTCTCATATGAGTATCCAAGACCTGAAAAAAAAATCATGCTCAAGCTTCCAGTTAGATTAATAGGACTAAAGATGAAAGAAACTAGATACATATATCCAGTAGACATATGAGAAACTTGATACATATGTGAATATTCAGTAAAATCTAAATATACTTATATTAATCCAGTGAGAAAAATACTACAGCTTTCATATGATTAACCAAGACTTGGAAAAAATCTACAAGGAATATTAGCAAAAATAAAATTAAACATAGTAAAGGAGATACCCTTATCAAAATATAGAACCAAAATTTCAAATGCACTTCGATGGAAACCAAAATGTACCTAAAAACCAGAATGAAGAAATATAATAAGAAACATGTGACAGATTTTAAATGTAGATCTATAAGGAATACGAAGAGACCAAAAATGAGTTTTCTGTTACTTGGAGACTATTCAACATCATCTGTACTTAATTTTCTATTAGTTCACATAGCCTCAATTTGTAAACCCTAGCTATAACATGAATTAGTCACATTAATCCAAAAAGAAACATGTTTAACAAGAGTCCAAATCTATAGCCTCAATTTATAAACCCTTGATATATTGGATTTGGGAACGATCCTCCAGACCGAGGCTGAAACCCTAGCTATCACAAATCATGCAATGAAACCCTAACCATTATGTAAGTAATCATAATCAAGTCAGACAGAGAGCGGACATGGGGGCAGGGGCGGGCGCGCGCGCACGCGGGGGGGAGGGGGGGGGGGAAGAAAGAGCGCATAGGGGCGGGGGAAGGAAGTGAGGGGAAAGAGAGAGAGAGAGAGAGAGAGAGACGGAGACGGAGACGGAGACGGAGAGGGTGAGGGGGGGAGGGGGGGTGGGGGTTGGAGCGACTAACCAGCGAAGGAAAGGGGCCTAGAGACCGCCGGTGGGGTGGGGGAAATCCGATCGGGGGCTACGCTCGCAATCCAAAGAGAAAGAGGAGAGGGAGAGAATTAGATCAGAATAGATGAGGCTGGAACACCTCTCTTATTCTCTTAAGGGATTGTTTGGTAAACTGAATTTTTTGGAGTCCGGATTTTAAAATTTTATGGATTTGGAACTAAAATAAAAAAATTCTATTTTTGATTAGGTCTTAGATTTGAAATTGAAAAGTGGATAATAATTATTTCGATTTTTTTCATTTAAAGTAATAATATTTATTAAAATTATAAAAAAAGGAAAAAGTTGGGGAAATTTGCGTGGAGGAGGATGACCCGCCAACTGAGTTGGCGGGGTGCTGAGTTGGAGAGCAACTCGCCAACTGAGTTGGCGGGGCGCTCTCCTCGAGAGGCCGCTCGCCAACTCAGTTGGCGGGTCTTGCTGAGTTGGCATAGAACCGTTGCAATCTGCTCTGCTCGCCAACTGAGTTGGCGAGTAAGGATCCGTTTCCCGACCGTTCCACAACGGCTATTACATTCTCCCTCTATAAATTACCTATCTCAACCAAATCATCTCACACTCAATCTACTTCCTCTATTTCCTCTATTTCCTCTCTTCCCTCTAGCAAAGTCTCCAACACTCTCTCTGTCTCTCTGCTTGCAGCTAAAGTTCATTTGAGTTTTCTGTAGCAAAAGTTCTCAACCGTCATGGATCGTAGCGTAAGAATTGTATGCTCGCACGACGGTAAAGTAAATGGATTAAATTACGAAGGAGGAGAAAGTATAATTTTTTCAACTTATCCGAATATTAGTTTTGAAAATATACGTAATCATATTATTGAACGTTGTTCTATTCATTATGATTTTATTCTGAAGTCTATTTTTTTTTTCTAATTGTTTTTTGATAGATAGTGAAGATGCGTGAAATTATATTCTTGAGATTAATTCACAATCACGGTATATAAAAATATATGTTATTAAAGTAGCAGCAACCTTAGATAGTAGAAATAATGAATATTTTTTTGAATATCAGCATGTTAGTTCGGGTGCTAGTTCTTCTCAACAAATAGTTTCATTTATCTAAGAAGGTCATTCATCAGATGAATCTAACCATGATGATGATAGTGACAACGACGATGGAAATAGTGATGATTTAGTTGAAAATGTAAATTATACGGTAGATGATGATGTTGTAAAAGCTATCACTGATGAATTATTTAAGGGACAATCATTTCCTAGTCGTTCTCACTTTAGAAGCTTTATAAGTAATTTAGCAATTAAATATAATTTTAGTTGTTCAGCTAGTGTTATGAATAATGCTCGTGGAATTATATATAGTTGCGATCAACCGAATTGTAATTGGAGAGTATATGTCAAATCTATTGGAAATGGCGATATAGTTAAAGTTAGTACATTAGAAAATCGTCATTCTTGTTTAGGAAGACTTAGTACAGGACGTCATCGACTAGCTACCGCTTCATGGATTAAGACCATGATAATTGACATTATTAGAGATAACCAGTCATACAGTCCATCACAAATTGTTAAAGATATATATAGGGAGCACCGTATACAAGTTAGTTATTCCAAAGCATGGAGAGCCCGAGAGACAGCATTAGCTGAAATTAATGGTAGTTATGATGAGGCATACGCTAGTCTTGAGGAGTATTGTTATAGAATTATGGAGACAAATCCAGGTAGTACATGTTTTATTGAAACTGCCGAAAATAATAGCTTTCAACGAATTTTTATTTGTTTTAAGTCATGTATTGATGGATTTTTAAGTGGATGTTTACCAATTATTAGTACTGATGCTACATTTCTTTCGTCTAAATATCAAGGTATCTTATTTATTGCTTGTGCTCACGATCCTAACTATCAATTATATCCTATAGCTTATGATGTTACTGAAGGTGAGAATAGTGATTCTTGGTCTTGGTTTTTAAATTCTCTTAAAATATCTTTTGAAAGTTGTTTTAATGATTGGAGTCCAATTTCATTTATATCTGACAAGCAAAAGGGATTAATAAATGTTGTTCGTGCTATTTTTTCTGCATCTCCTCATATTTTTTATATTCAATATTTTAAACAAAACATGAAAAAAGTTACAAAAGAACCAGTATTTCAACGCTTGTTAGACTCGCTTGCTAGATCATATAATAAAACGGATGCAGAAAGTGTGTTTGATATAATTAAAGCCGAGAACATAATGTTGTATGATTGGCTTATTGGTGTAAACGATGAAAGTCGTCGATTTGAACATTGGATAACAGCGTATGCTACTTGTCCTAGATTAGATATTAACACTTCTAATCTTGCTGAATGTTTCAATAGCTGGATTAAGAAATTACGAGATAAGCCAATAACAATACTTCTCGATGGTATTAGAGCCAAGATTATTACACTTCATGACAATCGTAGAAAGTTTGCTGAAAATATAGACACAGATTATGGGCGGATAGCCGAGGCGTCAGGGGGAGAGAAGAGAGCGGCCCGCCAACTGAGTTGGCGAGCTCTCTCGTAGACAGTGCCCCGCCAACTCACTTGGCGAGCGGCCTCTCGAGGAGTGCGCCCCGCCAAGTCAGTTGGCGAGTGGTCCCCCTGTCTGCTATTTCCCCCAACTTTTCCCTTTTTTTATAATTATATTATATTTTATTACTTCAAACGAAAAAATTCGTAATTATTTTTCAAATCCATATAATCATATATTTCTAATGTAGGTAATAATTTATAATTTTATTAATTAATATTTTATTATAATTTTAGTTAATAATTTATTAATCTTAATTAATAATTTGAGTATCGTCCCATTTACCAGAATGGTATCTAACAAGGATAGCATGATCTTTGTTTTTGGGATCTATCTGTTTGAGTATACCACCATAACCAATATTGCTGGCATCTGTTTCGACAACTTTAAACCAGTCAGGGTTGGCAAGGTGTAAGCAAGGAAGACATTTGACCTTTTGCTTAATAAGCTGAATAGCTTTAGTGTGGTTGATACTCCAAGGAGTAGGGTTTTTTCTCAACCTTTTATATAGAATTTTTGTATCTATAGCAATATTTTTATAAAAATCAGAAACATAATTTAAAGCACCCAGAAATCTCTGTAATTGCTTTATGTCGGTAATTTCATCAGAAAATTTCGAAGCAAATTCGATACTCCTGTCAATGGGTATAATAGTGTTATTGACAATGTTATGTCCAAGAAATCTTATTTCTGTTTGAAATAACTTCATTTTTGGAGCAGAAATAACAAGACCATTTTTTATAGCTAAATGTTTAAAAACATTTAGATGCTTAAAATGCTCTTCAATAGTATTAGAAAATATAAGAATATCATCAATATAAGAGAGAATAAAACTAGAATATTGAATAAATATCTCATTCATAATATTCTGAAATTCAGAAGGAGCATTTTTTAAACCAAATGGCATAACATTCCATTCATAGTGCCCGAATGGGACTGTGAAAGCAGTTTTGTATTTATCTTTTTCATTAATTTGAATTTGCCAGTATCCTGACTTTAAATCAAATTTAGAGAATATCTTTGCATTAACAATTCTGTTAAGCAAATCTCTTTTGTTTGGAATTGGATATCTTATCCATTTAAGGACTTTGTTAAGAGGTTTGTAGTTAATAACTAACCGAGGAACACCTCTTTCCTTTTCAGCATTGTTATTGACATAAAAAGCTGTACAACTCCATGGAGAGTACGACTTTCTGATAAGTTTTTTATCAAGAAGATCTTTGATCTCTTTTTTACATAATTCAAGGTAATTATTGTTCATCTGACAAGATCGAGCCTTTGTCGGAACATCTCTTTCATTAAAGGATTCTTCATATGGAAGAGAGACAATGTAATGCTTTCTATCCCAAAATGCATTGGGAATATTACTACAAGTTTGACGAACAAATTCATCATTAACTTGTTTTATTTTATTTTTTATTTCATATTTTTCAAGCTGCTCTTTAATAGATAGCTGAAAATTTTCTTCTTTTATAAAGTTTATCTATTTATTTTTCAGATCAACTTCTTTAATTTCATTGAGAATCTTTACCACAGGATTTGTGATAAAATCAAAGGTAATATTTTCTCCCTTATAACAAGTGGAAATACCTTGTTTATTTATTTTCTTTATAGGCATAAGTTTTTCTACAAAAGGAGTTCCTAGAATAACATGCTGGAATATTTCTTTTACAACAATAAAATGCAAGGGAATACATGCATCATTTTTACAGATATGAACATCTGTAACCTTAAAAGGTGTTGTAGGAGCTTTATTATTTGCAGCACTCAAAGTTTGAGTAGTGCGTTCACAATATTTTAAGGGAATAATTCCTTCTTTGACACAGTTCAGATCTGCACCACTGTCAACAAGGGCAATAAGATTATAAATCATATATTCATTGTTTATAATTAGATCAATTTTTATATACCATTTGTGGGTAATAAAAAGATCTATTTTAGATAAAAAGGAATGATCAATAGTTTTTCCTTTATTGGTTATAACAACAGATTGAACCTGCTGATCAATTATGTCATCATCATGCTCGTTTTCACTATCGATTAAACGAGAATGTTCGATCATTTGTTTTTTGAGAATAATCTCATTATAGGATTTAACATCCTGTTCAATGAGAGCAAGTCTTTGTTGAGTTATCTCGTCATTAGACTTTAACTCTTTGACTTCATTCTTCAAGGATTTTAATTCTCTTTGAAGGTCGTTTATTGAGACAGTCTTTGGATTAATCCCTTTTCTTCGAGATAAAACCTCTGTCATAGTATATGGAAACTTGAAGAAGTTTCTTGAGTATCATCTTGCAAAATTTTAATAATTTTTGCTTTCACATTTTGGCTAATAGTATCAGTCAAAAGTGATTCAAGGATTTCTTTTTTATCTTGACTGGTCAATACATTAATTGAAAGACCATTCATTTCGATGATAGATTTATAATAATCAACTTTACTATTAATAGTACATGCTTTGCAATCGCAATCAGTACCACAATCAGTAGCAGATTTTATTGAATTAATAGATTCATCACTTGATGAATCAGATTCATAATCAGAATTGATCATGATCTTTAGTAGAGTCTTTTTCAACCCTTCGTCTTCGATCATATCGATCTTTTGTTTGGTATTACACCTATTCGAATAGTGGCCAAGTTTTCCACATTAAAAGCATTTAACTTTTTTATTCGAACTTGTGTTTTTAGAAAACTTTTTCCTAGTGGAAAATCGTTTTCTATTATTATTAGAAAAATCTTTAGGATAATTCCTTTTAGAAGAATATCTCTTCTTTTTATAAGATTTTTCTTTAGAGAATTTTCTTTTGCTATCAGACGGAGGCTTTATAGTTTCCATAGCAAATTGGCTACAAAACTCTCCCAATTGTTTTCTCTCAGATAACCTTTGAGATTTCAATTGATTTCTTAACTTAAGGTCATTACAAAGGGCTAACCCTTCTTGAATACAGACATTCACAAGGTTACCATAGGTGAAATCACTATATGGTATTATACCATCATTGTTATTGCGTATTTGTTGTCTAACCTTTTCTGCAAACAGATTAGGAAGACCATCAATAAATTTAGATTTCCAGTGAGCATCATTGGCATCACTTAACTGCATTACTCTATTTAGAAAAGTATCTTTATACCATCTAAAATGGGTAAGAGTTGGACAACGAAGATTTTGGAGTAAAGTCCTGGTGCGTTCACCATTGTCAGAGACTAAACCCGTAAAGTGATCACAAATAGTGCTAATCAAAGTGATAACACTATCTTCAATTTCTCTATTATTTTCAATTTTGACAGCATTAGCAATAATTGCTTTCTGCTCAGGTGATAAACAATGATCTATATAAACAATGATCCCACCAGCCTTTTAATACTTCGGTAAAACCGCAAGTAATAAAACTAGCAATGATTTTGTCAGTATTTTTGTTTGTTCGGCAAACCGTAGCAAACATGAGCATACGATGTAACTGATCACAGATCTGTTTATCAGAACATCCATCTATATTCCATTCATAGATGTTTCCTCCACTATAATTATTTTGAATGATATTATCATTCTCTTCATACAAAACATCCATAGGAGTTGGACGTTTATAATAATATTTTTGAATATTAGGCTTCTTGTGTTGCTGTTGCATAGGCAGAATCATATTAGAAGTCTGTTTGATATTATCTTCAATGTCTTCAAAAGAGTTTTGAAGAGCATGAATCTGAATAGGATCTAACTGATCATCAGAATTTTGATAATAATTTTGGTCGGATTCAATATCTGAACCATCAGCCACGGAAGAATTTCCGTCAAGAACTGCAATAATATTCTGAGTAGAGCTTTCGCCCTTTTCTTTAGGAGAATGTTTTTCAACTAAAGAAGTATTCTGAAGCTTCTCAATTAAGCTTTGAATATCTTTCTCAATAACTTCTGGAGAAGATAATTTAAAACCAGTAGTATCACTAGTAGGTTTTATTGGTATATTACCTACCTTTTTTGAGGTAGAATCTTTGGGAATAGCTTTTGGTAATTTTAGGATAGAATTGACCTTGAGAAGAACTTCGTCAAGGGCCGTTTCCATTCGAACCAATTGAGAACCAATGGTTTGAATATAAGCATTAGTATAGTTATTCTGCTTCACGATTTTCTGAAGCTCTTTAATTTGTTCTTCCTTATGATCGATAATTCGAATAAAGGAAATAGCATCAATCTTTTCGGTATTAACCAAAAGTTTGAGTGATTCATTAAGTGGATATAAAGCACGGATACGTTTTCCCGTATCAGTGATCCAATTTTTATAACCCTCTTCTAGCATGTTAATGCTAGCGAGTTCTTGGTTGATATAGTTCTCAATAAACCATTTATCAAACCATTTAATTTTATTTATCTCTTTGAGATGAGCATAATATTTATCTTTGAATTCGTACCTTTGATCAAGGGTATAATTCTTTTCGAACCAGGCTTTAAATTGAATTTCTTCATCATAAGCCTGAACAATAATTTTTCTAACATTTTAATCCTGAGTCCAATCCCAATAGTTAGGATCGTCAGTAAGATTATCATTGGTCAATGTTATAATATTTAGAGAATGAGTGCCAAAACTAGCATCAGAAGAATAAACTGGATCAATAGGATCAGATTCAGTTTTATATTCTGGCTTGGCAATGTTATTTTTTATTTTCATATATTTAATGTCATCATCTTTCTCAGATGTCTGAGAAGAGTTTTCTCCCTTTTCAGTAACTGAAGGGGAACGAAAACTAGAGGATGAGATTCTAGCTTTGATTTGTGGAGTAAATCTAACTTCCACATCTCCATCTGGAGTTTGGATTATTTGATCTAGCTCAGTATCCATTATGGGTCTAGGCGGAATCGCCTGACTTAATACCCATCTATCAGGGAATTGGATTTCATTCCATTTGATAATTTTATTAGCAGCAACGTTTGATGTCAACAGATTTGTTTCAATCAAAGTTGTCTTACCTGGTTTGGTAAGATGTCTAGCTTTAGGAGCCAAAGTAGACAAAACTTTAAAGTGTATTCGATAGAGTATAGCAATGGTTTCTGAACCTTGCTTAAAGTTATATCCATAAGTCTTCAGATTAAAAGTTACTACATCCAGTAAATTTGTATCTGTAAGGGATAGACTTAGATTGGGATAAACATTAAAGTAGACTGGTCCATGACAAAGACTAGTCTGCATAACGCCCATAAGAGATGGTTGCCAATCAAGACATCTAGCATCTCGTAAAGAGGATATGAACGAAGCATTTAAACCCTTAAGAGTAAGGGGTTTTAACGCAACCTGTACTAATCCAATATGGATAAAATTATAAGCATTATTCCCTATGTAGGGTTCAAGATCTTCTTCAGAAAAAAATCTGATTGAATGCTCAGTATCATTGACCTGAACGGTCCTTTCCATAGTTTTTATGGCAATTGATGACTTGAAATCAAGCCAACCAATTTTATAGATATCCTTTGGCTTAACCCCGGGGATAGTCCATTTATTGAGTTCCTCCAGATCTGAAGGAAACTCGCTCAATTGAGCATTTTTGATTGATTTGCCCTTTAACAGGGCCTTTTTATTGTCTCCAATAGACAATGGATTACTCATCAGAAGATGAAGTAGGAGGATCTTCTACTCACTGTTCCTGCAAGAGTTAGTAAACAATAAAATGGGAAAATACTATTAATATTACTATAGTATGGATAATAAAAATTTTATAAGTAAAACATAAAAGTTTTTAGAATGCCTTCATAGTTAACCTGGTCATAGGTATGACTGTCAACGAACTTTTACGGCTGAAACGGCCTACCCGGCCAACATAGCCAATGCGACAAATTGTCATATGAACTAGACCTTGGTTAATCCTAGAAGTAGTCATTCTAAAACTTAAATGGATTACTAATGAAAATTTCTTTTATCCATATAATAGTAAATAATAATAGTATTTAGATATGAATTACTTAACTAACAATCATTACAGATAACAGGGAGTAGAATCACCTCAGCTTTGAGCCTTCATGGCTCTGATACCAAATATCAGAGTTATGGGGAGGAGATCTTTTAGTAGAAATACTAAAATTTTATTAAGATCTCAAGATCGTTACAAACTCACGTCACAAGTTTACAAGAGGAATACAAGTAGAAGTAGATTGCAGAAGATAAAAAAATTATCACACTCCATAATGGGGGACTCCCCCTAAATTTATACATAAATATAACGCTTCAGAATGAAGCTACCAGAGGCTAGCTGTCATCGCACTCGGGAAAAGAAGATGCCACCTGTTCACCATTAAAGATTGTCGGCAGAAAGAAAGATTCTTTTTCTGCTTTTGCTTTAAGAGGAGAAAAGCTGTTCGTCCACCTGTCCAAAGTAAAGACGAATACTGCCAAATAGTCTGGTGCAGTCACCAACATGCAACAGTGAGTGGCTATCCCATTACGAAAAAGTTGCAAAAAAGCCATCCTCGGAATAAGTGATCAGAGGAGGATGGGACCCACCCCAATCAATCAAAGTTTGTCGTCATTGATGGGGTCAAGAATGGTCTAATAGAAATCATCAGCGGACATGTCTTCCAGGTTCGTATCCGAAGTAGTGCTGGAAATGTCCATATCAAAATTAGCATCAAATTGTGCTTTCAAGAACTGAAGGCACTTCTTCTTTAATTCATCAGCAGAAATCTTAGGATTCTTCCTGATTAGGAAATCCTTAAGTTTGGTGATTGTTGTCACCAAATAGTTCATTTTGGACTCTTTTGTCCAACTTGGATTCATTTTCTTTGATGGATGCCATAACCTCCATCAATTTTTCTTTCTCATCGATTCTTTGCCACCATTTCACAAGGAATTTTCGTGACAGGATGGGAATATTATTGGAATCCAACTCACAGTTGATAGTCCAACGGAATATAAATGGGATTTGGACAACAATAAAATACAAGGGAATACATGCATCATTTTTACAGATATGAACATCTGTAACCTTAAAAGGTGTTGTAAGAGCTTTATTATTTGCAGCACTCAAAGTTTGAGTAGTGCGTTCACAATATTTTAAGGGAATAATTCCTTCTTTGACACAGTTCAGATCTGCACCACTGTCAACAAGGGCAATAAGATTATAAATCATATATTCATTGTTTATAATTAGATCAATTTTTATATACCATTTGTGGGTAATAAAAAGATCTATTTTAGATAAAAAGGAATGATCAATAGTTTTTTCTTTATTGGTTATAACAACAGATTGAACCTGCTGATCAATTATGTCATCATCATGCTCGTTTTCACTATCGATTAAACGAGAATGTTCGATCATTTGTTTTTTGAGAATAATCTCATTATAGGATTTAACATCCTGTTCAATGAGAGCAAGTCTTATTAATCATAATTTTAATAATTAATTAATGATTTATTAATTTATAATTTATTAATTATAGCTAGAATAATTAATTAATAATTTTATGCATAAAATTTTTATTTTATTCTTGATTAATCATTTATTAATCATAATTAATAATTTACTAAATCATAATTATTAATTTATTAATTTATATTTTATTATAATCTTTGTTAATAGTTATCAATTTATTAATCACAATTATAATATTAATTAATAATGTATTATTTTATAATTATATCAATTAATATTTATTATAATCTTAATTATTAATTTATTAATCATAATTATAATGATTAATTTATATTTTTTATTAATATTTTATTATAATTTTTATTAATAATTTATTATTCATAATCATAATTACAATAATTAATTTATAATTTTATGCAATGATATTTTATTATATTCTTAATTAGTAATTTATTAATCATAATTTATAATTTATTAAATCATAATTACAATAATTAATTAATTTATAATTTTATGCGTTATTATTTTATTATAATCTTAATTAATAATTTATAAATCATAATTAGAATCTTAATTAATAATTTATTAACCATAAAGATTATTATTAATTAATATTTTATTATATTCTGAATTAATAATTTATTAATCATAATTATAATCAACATTATAATCTTAATTAATAATTTGTAATTTTATTAATTAATATTTTATTATAATTATAATTATTAATTTATTAATCATAATTATAATCATAATTAATATTTTATTATAATCCAATAGTAAAATTTATTCCTCTATCTAAACAATGGATTTGGATTTTAACCAAATCCAATGACAAAATTCTAGTTTATCAAACAATGGATTTGGATTGAAAATTCATGATTGTACCAAAATTCAAATATTGGATTTCCAAATCCAAAATTCAAATTCTAGTTATCCTAATTACCAAACAAGCCCTAAGCATCACGTGAGGAGGGGGTGGGTGTTGAGCACAAAATAAAACAGTTTCAGAGTGTTCCGTAAAATAGAATATGTATTTATTTTAAAAAATGTTACGCCCCAGAACCAGAATACTGGAGAGCGGAGCTGACAAAGCCAGCTACGTACATCAGAGTACTAATGTAAACCCCCTGAATTTTCAAAATTTTAAAACTGGAATTTTTCACAATTTTCTGGAATTTTCTGGGATTTTTTTGAAATTTAAAAACAGGGTTTTAATTATTCAATGATTTTTAATTGATATTAAATGATATTAAAATATTATAAAAATAATATTTTTGGATGTAAAATGAAAAACTGGACTTAGGACAATTTTTCTGGAATTTATCGGACCCCGGACCTATTTTTAAATGCCTGAAAACTATTTATTTAATTTATTAATTAATTTTCTGGATATTATTATTATTATTATTATTAGTATTATTTTTATTTTATTTTTAATTTTTTAGGCCCAGCCCAAACCCTCGGCCCAGCCCAACCCGGCCCGCTGGGCTATCGGGTCGGGTCGGGTCGGTCAGACCCGAACCCGCCCGCGCCCGTACCCGGATCTCCCCCCCCACGACCCGGCCAACCGCCGCTTCGTGCGCCGCCTCCGCCGCGTCGTGCGCCCCGCCGCGCCCACGACGCCGCGCCTCACCCCACGTCCACCCCCTCGCCCGCCTTCCCCGGCCTCGCCCTCGCCGTGCCTCCCCTTTAAATACCCCCTCGACCTCCCCCTGGCCGTCGACCACCACCCACCGCCACGACACTTCGCCTCCGCCGACGCCTCACCCGCCTCGCCCCCTCCTCCGGCCGGCAGAGCCACAGGCCACCGTCTCCCCCGCCCGTCGACAGCAACGGCAGCAGCCGCAGCAGAGCTCTGCGCCGCCTGCGCCGCTCCGCCGCGAGCCCGGCGCCGCCGTCCCCTCGCCGTCCCCGCGCCGCACCGCCCTCCGCGCTGTGCCCCCGAGCCCGGCCGCCCGGCGCCGCCTCAGCGCCGTCCCCGCCGCCGGCCGACTCCCCAAACCCTAACCCTAATTTTTTTGTGTCCTGTGTCCGGACACGTGTCCGGACACGTGTCGGACACGGTTTTGCCCTGTTTCCCGGGTCCCCTTCAGGTACGTGTAACTTTTTGCTCGTAGCTCCGTTTTTGATTCTGCAAATTGCGTTGCGAAGCCTGTATGACCCTCTCGGTGTCCGGACAAACTGTTCGGGGCATCGCGTCCTGTGGTGATCGCACACCGCGATCCAAAAACAGGAAAAAACCAGACCTCGTATCACCCTAACTTGGTGTACACACGTCGGATCGAGACGGAACTTGCGCCATCGGACTCGTAGCAATACGCTGGTCCTGTGAGCCAAGTTTGGTTCGATTCTGAGAACGTTGACGAAATCGTGTGTCGTGGGCCCCACAGGCCCCGCTCGACGGGCGATTTTGTGTTCGGCTCATCGGAATCCAATTCTGGAAGTTCCGTTGGGTTCGTATCAGCGTTCCTGACCTGTTGACACTAAGTTTGGTGAATTTGGAGACCGTTGACCCAGACGCATTTTTCGGTGCAAAGCGGGCCCACCGGTGGACCCCGTTTTGGCCCGAAACTGTCGTTTTTGCCCTTGTCTCCAAACTGGACCCAAGGACAGTCGTTTCTAGCTGATTGATATTTTCTGGATCTGATGGTGATGTTTGTTTCAGCAACCGGAGTCTCGCCTGCAATTCCCGCCGAGGTCAGAACTGCAAACATAGCCAGAACCACAGGCAAGTGTACCTCGCCAAAACGTGCAGTCTTGCTAAATAATTCCTGGACTTAGTTATACATCAGAGGGCAAGTATACATTGCCAAACCCTGCAGCTTGCTATATATTTTCTTGGTTTAATTTTGCAACAGTAGGAACATAAAGTCTGTCAATCCTCAGATATTTCTGGTTATAGTGTTTTACTTGATTTCTGGTAGACTCCCATGTAACTTGTTTAACTGCTTAACCCAGGACACCTGACACTATTCATGTGACGGAATTACCTGACATATACTGGGTGATTCCGTATAGATTACATTTTCATGTCATTTCCCGTTTAAATGCTTAGATTCTAGCCTGACTCGTTGCATTAGTTCAAACTTGCGTGACTGGTACCTGATATATTCTGGAACTGTGACGTGAGATTTCATGGGGTGGGGAGAGTATTGTCATATCAAGGCTGAATATAATATAATATAAATACTTATATCTGGCGGTGCCTTAGACTCTGATACAGAGCTTGGGTTCCTTACTGGCTCCTCGAGATAATACTGCTATGGTTTCTTCGACACTGATCCTGTAGTAGTCAGCCTGAGTATGACTAAACTCTCACATGCATATCACTAGCTGGTTTACATATTTACCCTGCTGTTTCATTATTGCTGCACTGCATATGTTTTGGCTTGTGATTTCCGTACCTTGTTATGTCCCCTGAGGACCTGGAATGGATTATGTCCCCAGGTATAGCCGAGGAAAACTTCCCCGAGGTGTACGGTACAGGAGCACTCCTTGGAGCAGAACCCGGAACCGAGGACGAGATAGTTGCAGAAGACTTCTCCTGAGCATTGCCTTCAGCTACACAGTATTTCCTTTTCAGCATTTTATTTCCATTCTATGTTTCCTTAATTGTAACAGACTAATTCTCGGAGTTGTTTCCCGAGATAATCTTATTTATTGCTTATTTATTTCCATTGCAATATTTCTGGCATTACTCTGTGTTTATCCTGTGGATGAGATTAGAAATACCTGAGACTTGTAACATTCTACTGTTAGACTACAGCTTAAGCATGCCCTGATGGATCCATTAAATTGGGTTGTCCATCAGTGCGTGCTGCTGGCCATTGCGCACGTGCTCAGTCCCTCGGCATTTTGGGACTGGGGCGTGACATGGTTTTTGTGGTGGCCCATGCAGGTCTACGACTAAATTGTTCGGTTTCAACTTAGGGACCGAACAGGCCTGCGATAAGATAGGATAAGTTTTAGGATCTCATCCACTTGCTTGAATCGTTTTTGATATCTGTATCGTATTCGAACTAACTTGAACTTGCATCTTGCCTTGTTTCCTGTGTGCCTCTTATTGGTTATTTTGGATACAGGGAAATGGACCCACAAGAATGCAACGAGACTTCCGTCAGGACGCCACAAGCTACAGGTGTCACCTACGACGACGACGTGACACCAGTCGGAGGAATCCCCACAACTCAACAGAGCCAGCAGGCAGGTCAACCTACCTCCCGATTCCGACGCGATGACATTCCACCTCCGCCGTAGTTCGTCCCACCAATGCCCGTGTTCCCACCAGGACAGCCAATCGACGGGCAGCAAATATTCCAAATGATCTACGCGATGATGCAAGCACAGCAACAAGTCCAACACGAGGCTCAGCGTCGTGAAGCTAATTTCTTGAGGGACAGCATTGTAACTGCACTGGAGCAGGCCAACCTACCAGCTCGACGGCCAACTACAGGCTCAATCACTGACTTCCGCCAACTGAAGCCCCGCACTTTTTTGGAAAAGAGGAGCCCACAGAAGTTCATGAGTGGCTCACCAACATACGACATCAACTTGAAGCAGCTGAACTTCCACGGGAACGCTGGATGACAGCCGTCAGAATGCAATTGACGGACAACGCTCATCACTGGTGGCTCTCCGAGGAGACACGGCTCGGACCAGACCGAGTCACTTGGGAGGAGTTCTCCAAACTCTTCCAGGAGATGTACATACCTGCCATCGCTCGATCAGAACTGCGGGACAAGTTCAATCGCCTCACTCAGGAGGCTATGACGGTGGAAGAGTACAACGCTGAGTTCATTCGGTTGAGCCGCTTCGCCCCAACACTGATCCCGACTGAGGAAGAGAAGGCCGAGAAATTCTTCGACGGACTGAACATTGAGCTGCAGAAACTAATTGGGTCCGTCGCACCAACATCATACTCGGACGTTCTTGCTGCGGCTCGACGCATAGAGCGCGTCACTAAGAGAGAGACCAGACTGAAGCGGCCGTCCCCATCCGCACCAACCAAAGCAGCACAAGAGGAGTCTGCAAAGCGTCAACAAGTAAGCTCGCCACCAGCAGCAGCACCAAAAGCCTTCTACCTTCCTACCTGTTACCACTGCGGCAAGATAGGCCATGTCGAGAAGGAATGTAGACGTAAACTCGGACTATGCTTAGGCTGCGGATCCAGACAGCATGCAGTAAGAGACTGCCCTGAGCGAAGAGAAGGAGCACCAAGGGCGAACCAGCAAACTCCACCAGCACCTCGAGCAGCACCCTACCAGCAAGCTCAGCAGCAGCAGAGGAATCTACCTCAAGGACGAGGACAAGCTTACGCGATGACTGTGCAGGAAGCCGAAGCGAGTAAGTGATTTATAGTTATCCGTTTTTAGTCTTGTTATAGTTCGTGCCTATTGGTTCGTGACCTCAGCCCCAACCTAGTAAATTTGCAACTTGTAATCATAACCTGGTTTTCCTAAATAGTTATAGTTTTAACTAGATTTTCCTGGAAAGTGTATAACTTTCAATTTGTTAGGGAAACGGTATTCCCTAAGTATCTTGTGATGTATTTTCAAGCGATGCTTGCGACCGTGTCATCTCTGCTGACCGGTTATTCTTTGATTGCGAGGACGCAATCCTCTTAAGGGGGGTATATTGTAAACCCCCTGAATTTTCAAAATTTTAAAACTGGAATTTTTCACAATTTTCTGGAATTTTCTGGGATTTTTCTGAAATTTAAAAACAGGGTTTTAATTATTCAATGATTTTTAATTGATATTAAATGATATTAAAATATTATAAAAATAATATTTTTGGATGTAAAATGAAAAACTGGACTTAGGACAATTTTTCTGGAATTTATCGGACCCCGGACCTATTTTTAAATGCCTGAAAACTATTTATTTAATTTATTAATTAATTTTCTGGATATTATTATTATTATTATTATTATTATTTTTATTTTATTTTTAATTTTTTAGGCCCAGCCCAAACCCTCGGCCCAGCCCAACCCGGCCCGCTGGGCTATCGGGTCGGGTCGGGTCGGTCAGACCCGAACCCGCCCGCGCCCGTACCCGGATCTCCCCCCCATGACCCGGCCAACCGCCGCTTCGTGCGCCGCCTCCGCCGCGTCGTGCGCCCCGCCGCACCCACGACGCCGCGCCTCACCCCACGTCCACCCCCTCGCCCGCCTTCCCCGGCCTCGCCCTCGCCGTGCCTCCCCTTTAAATACCCCCTCGACCTCCCCCTGGCCGTCGACCACCACCCACCGCCACGACACTTCGCCTCCGCCGCCGCCTCACCCGCCTCGCCGCCTCGCCCCCTCCTCCGGCCGGCAGAGCCACAGGCCGCCGTCTCCCCCGCCCGTCGACAGCAACGGCAGCAGCCGCAGCAGAGCTCTGCGCCGCCTGCGCCGCTCCGCCGCGAGCCCGGCGCCGCCGTCCCCTCGCCGTCCCCGCGCCGCACCGCCCTCCGCGCTGTGCCCCCGAGCCCGGCCGCCCGGCGCCGCCTCAGCGCCGTCCCCGCCGCCGGCCGACTCCCCAAACCCTAACCCTAATTTTTTTGTGTCCTGTGTCCGGACACGTGTCGGACACGGTTTTGCCCTGTTTCCCGGGTCCCCTTCAGGTACGTGTAACTTTTTGCTCGTAGCTCCGTTTTTGATTCTGCAAATTACGTTGCGAAGCCTGTATGACCCTCTCGGTGTCCGGACAAACTGTTCGGGGCATCGCGTCCTGTGGTGATCGCACACCGCGATCCAAAAACAGGAAAAAAACCAGACCTTGTGTCACCCTAACTTGGTGTACACACGTCGGATCGAGACGAAACTTACGCCATCGGACTCGTAGCAATACGCTGGTCCTGTGAGCCAAGTTTGGTTCGATTCTGAGAACGTTGACGAAATCGTGTCGTGGGCCCCACAGGCCCCGCTCGACGGGCGATTTTGTGTTCGGCTCATCGGAATCCAATTCTGAAAGTTCCGTTGGGTTCGTATCAGCGTTCCTGACCTGTTGACACTAAGTTTGGTAAATTTGGAGACCGTTGACCCAGGCACATTTTTCGGTGCAAAGCGGGCCCACCGGTGGACCCCGTTTTGGCCCGAAACTGCCGTTTTTGCCCTTGTCTCCAAACTGGACCCAAGGACAGTCGTTTCTAGCTGATTGATATTTTCTGGATCTGATGGTGATGTTTGTTTTAGCAACCGGAGTCCCGCCTGCAATTCCCGTCGAGGTCAGAACTGCAAACATAGCCAGAACCACAGGCAAGTGTACCTCGCCAAAACGTGCAGTCTTGCTAAATAATTCCTGGACTTAGTTATACATCAGAGGGCAAGTATACATTGCCAAACCCTGCAGCTTGCTATATATTTTCTTGGTTTAATTTTGCAACAGTAGGAACATAAAGTCTGTCAATCCTCAGATATTTCTGGTTATAGTGTTTTACTTGATTTCTGGTAGACTCCCATGTAACTTGTTTAACTGCTTAACCCAGGACACCTGACACTATTCATGTGACGGAATTACCTGACATATACTGGGTGATTCCGTATAGATTACATTTTCATGTCATTTCCCGTTTAAATGCTTAGATTCTAGCCTGACTCGTTGCATTAGTTCAAACTTGCGTGACTGGTACCTGATATATTCTGGAACTGTGACGTGAGATTTCATGGGGTGGGGAGAGTATTGTCATATCAAGGCTGAATATAATATAATATAAATACTTATATCTGGCGGTGCCTTAGACTCTGATACAGAGCTTGGGTTCCTTACTGGCTCCTCGAGATAATACTGCTATGGTTTCTTCGACACTGATCCTGTAGTAGTCAGCCTGAGTATGACTAAACTCTCACATGCATATCACTAGCTGGTTTACATATTTACCCTGCTGTTTCATTATTGCTGCACTGCATATGTTTTGGCTTGTGATTTCCGTACCTTGTTATGTCCCCTGAGGACCTGGAATGGATTATGTCCCCAGGTATAGCCGAGGAAAACTTCCCCGAGGTGTACGGTACAGGAGCACTCCTTGGAGTAGAACCCGAAACCGAGGACGAGATAGTTGCAGAAGACTTCTCCTGAGCATTGCCTTCAGCTACACAGTATTTCCTTTTCAGCATTTTATTTCCATTCTATGTTTCCTTAATTGTAACAGACTAATTCTCGGAGTTGTTTCCCGAGATAATCTTATTTATTGCTTATTTATTTCCATTGCAATATTTTTGGCATTACTCTGTGTTTATCCTGTGGATGAGATTAGAAATACCTGAGACTTGTAACATTCTACTGTTAGACTACAGCTTAAGCATGCCCTGATGGATCCATTAAATTGGGTTGTCCATCAATGCGTGCTGCTGGCCATTGCGCACGTGCTCAGTCCCTCGGCATTTTGGGACTGGGGCGTGACAACTAATACTCCGAGATGCGGTCATGGCTGTCTAGACATGTGAGAGTTTTACTCTACAATCCAACAATCATTCATGGGTCTAGGGTCCTAGGCGTCTCAATCTCAAAATACGAGTTCATTATTTCTAGAATAATGCATATATTTTTATTATCCACATGTTTTCTCTTTCCTATTCCAGGAGATTGAGTTGAGTAAGACAAATTGGAGTACTCTGTTTGAGCCTTACCACTTCTTTGAAGCATATAAGAATTATCTTCAGGTTGATATAGTTGCTGCAGATGTCGATGATTTACGAATATGGAAAGGCTGGGTAGAATCACGTTTAAGACAGCTAACCCTGAAGGTATTTCCAATTGATGTCACTCTTACAAGATTCGACTAACCACCTCTGCTTGTTAATCTATTTGATCTTGGCACTATGAGTTGGTAACAAGACTCATCTCACATGCTGCCTTTAGTTGTAGTTAGATTGCTGAATTTCTTATTCACTTTCATTTCCCTCCCTTATTTTAACAGATTGAGCGTGACACTTTTGGGAAGCTGCAGTGCCATCCATACCCAAATAAGTATGAAGACACTTCAAAACAGTGCTCCCACTGTGCTTTCTTCATGGGCCTACAAAGGAAATAAGGGGTGAGAGTTGAAGAAGATCAGCAATTTGATATACGTGGTACGGTGGATAAGTTTAGGCATTCGGTCAACATGTACATGTTCTGGAAACCGGGGATGGAAATATATGTGCCCCATGTTCGTAGGAAGCAGATTCCATATTTTGTGTTTCCAGAAGGGTACAAGCAACCTCGGCCTCCAAACTCACAAGTCCTGGTGGTGATGATGGGGATGGTGAATGTGAGAATAGGTCTTCTGGGAGACGATTGAAAAGGAGGAATGCTGATTCTGATAATTCAAAATTAAACGGGCATCTATAACCCCGGAAAGGGAGAAACATGCTTCACCCCAATCTGGTAGTGGTGGTTCAAGTGATGCTTCCTATGCTAAACTAGAGGTATCACCTGATACTCTGCAATGCCATGATGTAGACGTAGATAAAAAGCCCACAGTGGTTTCCTGTTCTACAGAAAAGCAGATCCATCATGTGTGGATAAAGTGTACAGTGGTGGTTGCATTGTGGCTTACTTCTATTTCCATTTATAATGATATGACATTATCATGGTAGGTCTTCTGGTACTCTTGTCGATTGTATTCCTTTTTTCCCAATCCTTCTTTTCTTCAAGGTGTATGGAGATGGATTCAATAGCCAAGGGTTATATGTTCTGTCCTAATGTCTCTTAGAAATAGGTATTAGGCTTAGATTTGGTTAGGTCTTGTCTCTCTTGGTGCTTTTGTGATTGTTTTTAAAGTTGTGCACTTGAAATACAACCTAATATGATGTGGGATTGGTATATGGCTCCTAATCGTTTGCGTTACTATTTTTTTTAAATTTCTTTTATGGCAGAAATTTTACACTTTCTTTTATGTTTGTGATTATGTGCCTTCTTTTATGGCAGATTTTTTTTTTGCTTTCTTTAATGTTGTCATATGAATATAGTCTCTATTGAATTACTTGGTATTTTTTTCTTAACTAGGTAGTCTGAAATGGAGTGAAAGAGAAACCTTGTAGCTATATAAGTATCTTATTCAAAATGTAATGGATCCGCTAGACTATTCACTAAATCTATGGTGTGGCTTCTTTTTGATGCTCATGTGGCTCATTCATTATATGTGGCATTCCAACAGTAGGGCCTTAAAGGGCCCAGCCCAATCCATCCTTGTATGGTAGGTAGGGTTAGTAGGTTTTTAGTGAAGGGTTTGAATAATTAATTGTATTCAATTTTGGTCAGGGGAAGGAGGGGAGTCATGGTAGGTAATTGAAATGAAGTGGTAGTACGTACGTGTCTCTCCCATAATCTCATAACGAAGTATGTCAGTTGTGTTTCTGTCACGCCCCAGTCCCAAAATATTGAGGGACTAGACACGTGACAATGGCCAGCAGCACACACCGATGGACAAACCCAATTTAATGGATCCATCGGGGTGTACTTAAGCTGTAATACAACAATCGGGGTCTATTAATCTCATCCACAGAATAAATACATCAATATCAACAAAAGAAAATTTAAACATCATCAAATCACAAGTAATTAAATCGGGGGACAACCCGATAACAAGTGTAAACCCCCTCGACCAGAAATTAGGGTTAAATTACTAAATTAGCCTAATTAGGGTTTACTTACATTAATTACGATTTAATTATTAGTATTATAATACTTGTGCAACGATTGATTATTTTAGGATGCTACCTTAGCTGTTGCCCTAAAACCAATTCCACGTTTTTGACCTAGACACGTAAACCCATCATATTAAACTAGGAACAAACCCAGGATACCGATTTTCGTGCCAGATTTTAGACGCACAAAAGTCGTTACAAACGTCCGTGCGCAAATTATTAAATTTGCGTAATTACGTTCGCTGCCCGTTCTAAATTAAATGGAGACCCAACCTCAACCAGTTTTGACCAACCCAGACCACGATGATATTGTACACGGAGCCTACTACACCAAGGACCCTTGTCCAACCAAATTTAGACTCCCGGTTTTTAATTAAATTAAATTAGAAATACCGTTACATTAATTACGAATTAATTAATGTGGAGACCTAACCTAAATTATATTGGACCCAAATCCAAACTAAACCCACATGCACACCCACAAGCCTCATACAAAACACCAAACACCATCATAGACCAATGAGGAACACCAAACATGGTGTTTTATTTCATTAAATCCCTAATACAAATAAATTGCGCAAATACCAAATTGTTAGGGGCCTAATTGCAAAATTGCAATGAGGTGTCCCCCTCTCAATGGCCCAAACCATCATGGAGAAAAGTAATGCTCATGACCAATCATATGCAATTAATTTCCTCCCTTTTCTATGTACCTACAACACTTTATGTAGGGCACATCTTGGCCCTACATTTAAATTGGCCTATTCCTAGCCCTCCACCCATCTTGATGAACATCCCCACTCCCCAAAAAAAATGTGCCCAGCCGGCCCTAACCCCTAGGCAGCCCCCCTCACTCTCTCTCCTACTTATACATCATTCTACCTCATTTGGAAGGCACACAACCCAAGGAAATACCTAAAACCAACTAAACCCTAACTATCCTCACCACCAGCCCGATACTACTCTCCCCCCCCGAGCTCGACCACCGCCACCAGCCTCCACCGACCGCCGCCATACCACTCGACCACCTTCGCCAGTCCCCACCCCACCTGCCACCAGAAACTCCGGCCCCCACGACGCCGGAGCAGCCCGCCCGACCGCCCCCACCGGTCGTCACCCCCCCAGCCCGCACTGTGTAGCCGACGACCCCGCAGCCTCGTACTCCTCCACCCCCATACCTTCGGCCACCATTTTTCACCAGAGCCTCCCCCAGCCAGTCCTCCACCACCCCACAAAATTTCGGCCGAAGGCGTCGACGCACCGAAGAGGAATCGAGCCCGCAGCGTCGACGAGTCGAGAACCGCTGCTGCTGCCCGCGACCTCCCCGAGCCTCGCCGGAGCGCCGCCCGGCCACCCCCGCCGGCGACGACTGACCAGCTCGACCCCCTCGACCTGTCGAGCATTTAGGTACATTATTTTATGTGTATTTATTTAGATTTATACATGTAATGTTCAGTACAAGTTTATATATAGGTGAATGTCGTATATTTTCGTATTTAAAATACGTATTCTATAATATACTGTATATTAATTATTAACAGCATATGTATTTATTGAGTTCCAGTACAAATTCCATATTATATATATATTATAATCTTTGTGTTAATTTAAATTATATTGTGTAAGTATGTATATATGTATGTATATATGTGTGTACGTATATATGTATGTATGTATGTTATTTTGTTAAAATACAAAGAATATTAAATATCTAATTATTTATAATATTAATTACATTTCTGTAAATAAATCAAGTATTATTAATATATGTATTTATATTAGGTATGTATGTATGTATGTATGTATGTATGTATGTATGTATGTATGTTATTTATAAAATGCAAGGAATATATAATAATCTAATATTTATGGTATTAAATACAAGTATGGAAAATAAAGTATTATTTTTGTATATACTGTATTTCTATAAAAATAGGTATGTTTTGTATATAACATAAATATATAAGTACGTAGTTTTATAAATAAAAATGTATGTATATACATAGAATAAATATACATGAGTTTAAATATCCTGTTTTTATTTGAATCCCTAATATGTATATATATATTAATATATAAGTATATAATTGTATATTTCAAGTTACCATACTATGTATGTATATGTATTTATTGAATATAACATATTTACCAGCGTATTGCTAAATAATACATAAATATATTTTTGGAACTAATAAACAAATATATTATTTAACATATTTAAAAATGATTGTAGTGTGTATATAAATACTAGTGTTAGCTAAATATACATATAGCCCAGACCCTGTGACAGTTGTAGATACGGACAGTGTGCCCTAGTCGTGGTATTATAGCAACTAATTTAGACATTACTATATCCTATATAGGATTGCTGGACACTACTGCCGAGGCATCAGGAGCAGGGCTTTGGATTTCGCAGCTACCCGGGACAGGCAAGTATACCTTGCTGGATTACTGCTTTAAATTTAAATGTTAAATATTTCAATTATACATGAACTGTGCGTGTCCGAGAATGACTCGGGTGCGGTCGACATTGCGTCGATGAGTAGTGTACATGTCCTAGTTGCTAGCTGACTCACCCACTGTGAGGATATTTTGATATCTTCCTTGACCATGGCACTATACACGTATCGTGATGGTACACTCATATTGGGATGCGGGTCCGCGTACCCGATTCGCTATCGGTACGTACGACATGCATCACGGACTAGCTTGTATTCTAGAATAATATAGTTAATTGAGACTTGGCATCTAGATACGGTACACTCAAGTCGTGCATTCGACTTGCGTATCTACATTGGGCGGGAAGGACAACTGACAAACGTATGGGATACCCCCACCGAATTCCGTGGTATCCAGAGGAACCATAGACCCGGTGACTCCCTATATTCAGACACCGCGCTCTACGAAGTGTTACGGACGTATGTATACATAGCAGACACCACGCCTTAGAGTGTGGACGTTATACTTATATACAGATACCTCATTCTTCGGAATGATGGACGATTACAGATACCACACTCTAGAGGACGTTGGACGTTATGCCTACACCTACTTATACGTTCCTAGGTTGTCCTTATATTGCATTCACTTAGATGGTTAGCACACCCCTCCTCTTTACTTTTATTTCAGTACTATATCCAGCATGCATATTGTATCTTGTTACGTCCCTCTGAGGACCTGGTTATCTTCCAGATCTGGACGAGGCCTTTTATCCCACAGTTTACGGGCCAGGTGTAGAGGCGAGGTTTGCTTTTGACGAGGAGCTGGAGGTACTTCCATCAGAGTACCCCTGATCAGATTGGTAGGCCTTCCGCCTATGACTGGAGCTCCTTACCTAGTTAGATGTTGTTCCAGTCTCTCCTTATCAGTACTTTCATTTCAGATATTCAGTACTTTATTTTAGACTATCAGTACATTGTAGTGGGTTTGTTTCCACCAGACTTATTTCAGTTGTACTATGTCAGTCGACTATGTTTCTTATATTCCAGTCTTTTATTTCAGTATTTACTTGTTATCTGTGGATGAGATTAGACATTGCCTGTTGTTGTTATTAAACTTGTTAGATTTAGGATAGCGTAGCACACTTCGTCAGGGTCCATTAAATTGGGATATCCTCGGAGTCGTGTCAGCTGGCCAATGCCACGTGGCCTGGTTCCATAATATTTTGGGACTGGGGCGTGACATGGTTTTAGTGGTGGCCCATACAGGTCAGAAATACCAACATCAATCGCTTGTGGTATGGAAACGTGCCCAGCGAGCCTGCAGTAGGATATAAATTACTAGGTCTCATCCACTTGATTACGCCTTTGAACCTCTTCCGTACTTTTAAAATATCTGCATCCTGTTTGATTTATTCCGTACCCTCTCTAATAAAGTTCTATCTCTTACAGCGAGATGAACCTTCGGAGCCGACGTGAGATACTTGGTACCGTAGTGCCACCTGCAGCACCGAGAGAGGATACGACTCGGGGACCACCCAGAGAGCAGCCTCAGCCAGAGGCAGAGGTGATCCCTCAGGCCCCGATGATGCACTGGCATCAGATCTCTCCCGACGAGGAGACACAACAGCCAGAGGGCCAGGCATCACAGACGATTCCGAGGCAGTACTTCGAGGGGCAGACCTCGAGGGCGACACCGATGCCGCAGTACGAGAGGCCGGCACCCGAGGAGACACCAAGGAGACAGCAGGAGGTACCGCTTCCACCACCTCCACCGTTTCCACCTCAGATGCCACCAGCGGAGGGACAGACCCAGATGATGCAGTTCTTCCAAATGATGATGCAGGCCCATATGCAGCAGACGGAGACTCTGAGACAGGGTCTGATGGCCGTACTAGAGAGGGCACCTGCCCAAGCACCAGCACCAGCACCAGCACCCGCATATGTCCAGCAAACAGGCACTGTAAAAGGCTTCAGAACGATGGGCCCGGGAACCTTCTCGGGTAAGGAGACGGCTGAGGAGATCTCAGACTGGGTCTCCAACACTGAGATGCTGCTAGAGGGTTCGCAGCTACACCCCGATCTCTGGATGACCGCAGTGAGGGCCCAACTCACAGGCAACGCCCATCACTGGTGGGACTCTATGGAGCGCAGCATTGGCCGACAGCAGACTTGGGAGGAATTCCTAGAGCACTTCAACACGAAGTATTTCCCAGCTACGGTGAGGAACGCCCTGTACTCCCAGTTCCTGCACCTGGAGCAGAGGAACCTGACTGTGGACGCCTACGACGGAGAGTTCAGCAGACTCAGCCGATTCGGAGCAGCCCTGATCCCCAATGACCTGGAGAAAGCCAGGAGATTCCACCATGGCCTCACTCAAGAGCTGCAGAGGTACACTACTACCCAGTCGAGGATCTCTTATGAAGAGGTCCTATCAGAGGCGAGGATCCAGGAGGCTATAGGAGGAGGAGGAGCGAGACGTTCCAGCGTGAACGTACCAGCCAGGATCCAGCAAGGAGCCGGAGGACCGATCCGCCGTCCAGGAGCACAGGCGCAGCAGAGGACAGCGCCATACCAGCAGAGGGAGCTTCCGACCTGTCACTTCTGTGGCAAGAGGGGACACGTCACCCGAGACTGCAGGAAGAAGCTCGGGCTCTGCATGGTCTGTGGAGCCAGCCAGCACCTTGCTAGAGACTGCCCCCAGCGCAGAGACGCAGCACCCCAGACTGGACAGAGGCCACCAGCAGCACCACTGAGGATACCACCCCCAGCAGGAGGACAGCGTCCACCAGCTACCGGAGGACAGCAGAGAGGACCACCCTTGGTTCCACAGGAGGCACACTTCAACCAGGCCCGCCAGCAGGCAGGAGGGCAGAGGCGCGGACAAGCCTTTGCCTTAGCATCTATTGAGGAGGAATCAGAGGGAGAGGCTATAGCAGGTACAATTTTAGTTGCATCATTACCTGCGACTGCACTGTTTGATTCTGGAGCTACATTGTCATTTATATCTAGTAGATTTGTAGCAATGCATAGAGTAGCAACTTCCCCCTTACCTAAGAGTTGGAGAATACTTACCGGAGGAGGCATCGTACCGGTTACCAGCACCATTAGAACGTGCTCAGTAGTAGTTTGTGGTAGGGAGATGAGAGCGCGATTGCTGGTACTCCCAATGCCAGCTTTTGACGTTGTTCTGGGCATGGACTGGTTAAGCCAGTACAATGCCGTACTAGATTGCCGGAAGGGTAGCGTTACTTTTAGACTGCCAGGACAACCGGAGTTCGAATTCATGCGAGGCACCATCGAGCGAGGAGTAGGACATGCAGCTGGAGCTTACATGGCGATGGAGACGGCACCCCCAGAAATCGTTGCAGAGTTCGAGAATGTTTTCCCGGAGGAGTTGCCAGGCCTACCGCCTGATAGAGAGGTGGAGTTCACCATTGAGCTAATACCTGGAGCAGCACCGGTATCATCAAATGTGTACCGGTTGGCGAAGAAGGAGCTTGACGAGCTGAAGCTACAGCTAGAGGAGTTGCAGATCAAAGGATTCGTTCGTCCTAGTGCATCACCCTGGGGAGCACCAGTGCTGTTTGTACCAAAGAAGGACGGGACATTCCGGATGTGCATTGATTACAGAGCCCTTAATGCTCTGACTATCAAGAACAAGTACCCGCTACCGCGAATCGACGATCTGATCGACCAGCTGACAGGAGCAGTGGTGTTCACGAAGATCGACTTGAGATCGGGATACCATCAGGTGAAGGTGCGAAGGGAGGACATTCCAAAGACAGCATTTAGGACTCGTTATGGTCATTACGAGTTCTTAGTGATGCCTTTCGGATTGACAAATACGCCTGCTGTGTTTATGAACCTGATGAACCTAGTTTTCCATGAGTATCTGGACCAGTTCATGGTAGTCTTCATCGACGACATCTTAGTGTATTCGAAGAGCCACGAGGAGCACGGAGAGCATTTGAGGCTAGTGCTAGAGACGCTGAGACGAGAGAGGCTTTATGCCAAGCTGAGCAAGTGCGAGTTTCTTCTAGATCGTGTCGCATTCCTTGGACACGTTATCTCGGGAGATGGCATTTCAGTAGATCCCGCGAAGATATTATCTGTAGAGACGTGGCCGACCCCTACCAACGTCACGGAGGTGAGAAGTTTCCTAGGACTTGCCGGATATTACCGGAGGTTCGTGGAGAACTTCGCAAGGATCGCAGAGCCGATGACCCGCTTGACCCGCAAGGATCAGGAGTTCACCTGGACAGAGGAGTGTCAGACGGCGTTCGACGAGCTGAAGGAGCGTCTGACTACAGCACCCATCTTGACCATACCTTCTGGACCCGGAGGATTCGTGATCTATAGCGATGCATCCGGGAAAGGATTAGGATGCGTCTTGATGCAGCATGGAAAGGTTGTGGCCTATGCCTCTAGACAGTTGAGGACCCATGAAAAAAACTATCCCACCCACGACTTAGAGCTTGCCGTAGTGATATTTGCTTTGAAGCTTTTGGAGGCACTACCTTTACGGAGAGCGCGTGGAGATATTCACCGATCACAAGAGCTTGAAGTACGTCTACACACAGAAGGATCTGAACCAGAGGCAGAGACGTTGGCTCAAAGTGATGGCAGACTTCGAGATTGAGCTACAGTACCATCCGGGAAAGGCTAATTTTGTAGCCGATGCTTTAAGCAGGAAGCCCATAGCATTTTTCCTGACTACCCAACAGCATCTGTTGAGAGATCTAGAACAGTTGGGTATCGAAGTCATCATGCCCGGAGTAGACGGCCAGATGTCGAGTTTCCAGGTGCAATCGACATTGGTGGAGAGAATCAAGGCTGCTTTGTCGACGGACGCCAGATTGCAGAGGCTTCGACAGAGGACAGAGGCTGGAATACAGACGGGACTGCGTATACACGAGGACGGGACCTTGAGATGTGGAGATCGTCTCTATGTTCCGAATGGAGAGCTACGCGAGGAGCTAATGACGGAGGCACACAGTTCGACCTATTCTATACATCCAGGAGGCACGAAGATGTACCGAGACCTGAGGCAGTACTACTGGTGGCACGGGATAAAGAGAGAGATAGCCCGCTTCGTGGCTAAGTGTCTGGTGTGTCAGCAAGTCAAGGCTGAGAATCAGAGGTCTGCCGGATTACTTCAACCGCTCCCGATACCGGAGTGGAAATGGGAGCACATCACCATGGACTTCGTCACGGGTTTCCCGATGAGTCCTAGCGGTCGCAATGCGGTATGGGTAATCGTAGATAGACTCACCAAGTCTGCCCACTTTTTACCCTTCAGGGTTGGGCAATCTACGGAAGTCTTGGCAGACATGTACATGAGGGAGATTGTACGATTTCATGGAGTGCCAGTCAGTATCGTGTCTGACCGGGATACGAGGTTTAAATCGTACTTTTGGAGGAGTATACAAGAGAGTCTTGGTACCCGCCTTAAGTTCAGTACTTCGTACCACCCGCAGACGGATGGACAATCCGAGCGCACCATTCAGATGCTGGAGGATATGTTGAGGGCTTGCATGCTTGACTTCAGCGGTTCATGGGAGGACCACTTGCACTTGGTCGAATTTTCCTACAACAATAGCTATCAGGCGAGCATTCAGATGGCTCCCTATGAGGCATTGTATGGTAGGAAATGTCGTTCCCCCGTATGTTGGAGCGATATAGGCGAGAGGCAGATTCTAGGGCCAGAGTTGATCGTCCATACAGTGGAGAAGGTGAAGAAGATCCAGGGGCATCTACGAGCAGCACAGGACAGGCAGAAGCATTGGGCTAATGTGCATCGACGACCCTTAGAGTTCCAGGTTGGAGAACATGTGTTCCTGAAGATTTCATCTACCAGAGGAACCATCAGATTTGGAGGCAGAGGGAAGCTGAGTCCGAGGTACATCGGACCCTTCGATGTGCTAGAGCGCATCGGAGAAGTTGCTTACAGATTGGCCTTGCCGCAGACACTGGAAGGAGTTCACGATGTCTTCCATGTATCTCAGCTGAGGAGATACATACCGGATCCGAGTCACGTGCTTGACTACTCGGAGATCACCATTGGTCCCAGCTTGTCATACCAGGAGGAGCCGGTAGAGATCCCAGACCGAAGCGAGAAGGTACTGCGAGGCCAGACTATCCTCCTAGTTCGTGTCGCATGGAGGCATCATGCACCAGGTGAGTCAACCTGGGAACGAGAGGACGATATCCGGCAACGTTTTCCCCATCTCTTCGAAGGCCTAGGTATGTGATAGTATTTATTTCATTCAGCAGTTATTCTATATGTCTGTTTTTAATTTCGAGGATGAAATGCTCTAAGGAGGGTATGTTGTAAACCCCCTCGACCAGAAATTAGGGTTAAATTACTAAATTAGCCTAATTAGGGTTTACTTACATTAATTATGATTTAATTATTAGTATTATAATACTTGTGCAACGATTGATTATTTTAGGATACTACCTTAGCTGTTGCCCTAAAACCAATTCCACGTTTTTGACCTAGATACGTAAACCCATCATATTAAACTAGGAACAAACCTAGGATACCGATTTTCGTGCCAGATTTTAGACGCACAAAAGTCGTTACAAACGTCCGTGCGCAAATTATTAAATTTGCGTAATTACGTTCGCTGCCCGTTCTAAATTAAATGGAGACCCAACCTCAACCAGTTTTGACCAACCCAGACCACGATGATATTGTACACGGAGCCTACTACACCAAGGACCCTTGTCCAGCCAAATTTAGACTCCCGGTTTTTAATTAAATTAAATTAGAAACACCGTTACATTAATTACGAATTAATTAATGTGGAGACCTAACCTAAATTATATTGGACCCAAATCCAAACTAAACCCACATGCACACCCACAAGCCTCATACAAAACACCAAACACCATCATAGACCAATGAGGAACACCAAACATGGTGTTTTATTTTATTAATTCCCTAATGCAAATAAATTGTGCAAATACCAAATTGTTAGGGGCCTAATTGCAAAATTGCAATGAGGTGTCCCCCTCTCAATGGCCCAAACCATCATGGAGAAAAGTAATGCTCATGACCAATCATATGCAATTGATTTCCCCCCTTTTCTATGTACCTACAACACTTTATGTAGGGCACATCTTGGCCCTACATTTAAATTGGCCTATTCCTAGCCCTCCACCCATCTTGATGAACATCCCCACTCCCCAAAAAAAATGTGTCCAGCCGACCCTAACCCCTAGGCAGCCCCCCTCTCACTCTCTCTCCTACTTATACATCATTCTACCTCATTTGGAAGGCACACAACCCAAGGAAATACCTAAAACCAACTAAACCCTAACTATCCTCACCACCAGCCCGATACTACTCTCCCCCCCCCGAGCTCGACCACCGCCACTAGCCTCCACCGACCGCCGCCATACCACTCGACCACCTTCGCCAGTCCCCACCCCACCTGCCACCAGAAACTCCGGCCCCCACGACGCCAGAGCAGCCCGCCCGACCGCCCGCACCGGTCGTCACCCCCCCCAGCCCGCACTGTGTAGCCGACGACCCCGCAGCCTCGTACTCCTCCACCCCCACACCTTCGGCCACCATTTTTCACCAGAGCCTCCCCCAGTCAGTCCTCCACCACCCCACAAAATTTCGGCCGAAGGCGTCGACGCACCGGAGAGGAATCGAGCCCGCAGCGTCGACGAGTCGAGAACCGCTGCTGCTGCCCGCGACCTCCCCGAGCCTCGCCGGAGCGCCGCCCGGCCACCCCCGCCAGCGACGACTGACCAGCTCGACCCCCTCGACCTGTCGAGCATTTAGGTACATTATTTTATGTGTATTTATTTAGATTTATACATGTAATGTTCAGTACAAGTTTATATATAGGTGAATGTCGTATATTTTCGTATTTAAAATACGTATTCTATAATATACTGTATATTAATTATTAACAGCATATGTATTTATTGAGTTCCAGTACAAATTCCATATTATATATATATTATAATCTTTGTGTTAATTTAAATTATATTGTGTAAGTATGTATATATGTGTGTACGTATATATGTATGTATGTATGTTATTTTGTTAAAATACAAAGAATATTAAATATCTAATTATTTATAATATTAATTACATTTCTGTAAATAAATCAAGTATTATTAATATATGTATTTATATTAGGTATGTATGTATGTATGTATGTATGTATGTATGTATGTATGTTATTTATAAAATGCAAGGAATATATAATAATCTAATATTTATGGTATTAAATACAAGTATGGAAAATAAAGTATTATTTTTGTATATACTGTATTTCTATAAAAATAGGTATTTTTGTATATAACATAAATATATAAGTACGTAGTTTTATAAATAAAAATGTATGTATATACATAGAATAAATATACATGAGTTTAAATACCCTGTTTTTATTTGAATCCCTAATATGTATATATATATTAATATATAAGTATATAATTGTATATTTCAAGTTACCATACTATTTATGTATATGTATTTATTGAATATAACATATTTACCAGCGTATTGCTAAATAATACATAAATATATTTTTGGAACTAATAAACAAATATATTATTTAATATATTTAAAAATGATTGTAGTGTGTATATAAATACTAGTGTTAGCTAAATATACATATAGCCCAGACCCTGTGACAGTTGTAGATATGGACAGTGTGCCCTAGTCGTGGTATTATAGCGACTAATTTAGACATTACTATATCCTATATAGGATTGCTGGACACTACTGCCGAGGCATCAGGAGCAGGGCTTTGGATTTCGCAGCTACCCGGGACAGGCAAGTATACCTTGCTGGATTACTGCTTTAAATTTAAATGTTAAATATTTCAATTATACATGAACTGTGCGTGTCCGAGAATGACTCTGGTGCGGTCGACATTGCGTCGATGAGTAGTGTACATGTCCTAGTTGCTAGCTGACTCACCCACTGTGAGGATATTTTGATATCTTCCTTGACCATGGCACTATACACGTATCGTGATGGTACACTCATATTGGGATGCGGGTCCGCATACCCGATTCGCTATCGGTACGTACGACATGCATCACGGACTAGCTTGTATTCTAGAATAATATAGTTAATTGAGACTTGGCATCTAGATACGGTACACTCAAGTCGTGCATTCGACTTGCGTATCTACATTGGGCGGGAAGGACAACTGACAAACGTATGGGATACCCCCACCGGATTCCGTGGTATCCAGAGGAACCATAGACCCGGTGACTCCCTATATTCAGACACCGCGCTCTACGGAGTGTTACGGACGTATGTATACATAGCAGACACCACGCCTTAGAGTGTGGACGTTATACTTATATACAGATACCTCATTCTTCGGAATGATGGACGATTACAGATACCACACTCTAGAGGACGTTGGACGTTATGCCTACACCTACTTATACGTTCCTAGGTTGTCCTTATATTGCATTCACTTAGATGGTTAGCACACCCCTCCTCTTTACTTTTATTTCAGTACTATATCCAGCATGCATATTGTATCTTGTTACGTCCCTCTGAGGACCTGGTTATCTTTCAGATCTGGACGAGGCCTTTTATCCCACAGTTTATGGGCCAGGTGTAGAGGCGAGGTTTGCTTTTGACGAGGAGCTGGAGGTACTTCCATCAGAGTACCCCTGATCAGATTGGTAGGCCTTCCGCCTATGACTGGAGCTCCTTACCTAGTTAGATGTTGTTCCAGTCTCTCCTTATCAGTACTTTCATTTCAGATATTCAGTACTTTATTTCAGACTATCAGTACATTGTAGTGGGTTTGTTCCCACCAGACTTATTTCAGTTGTACTATGTCAGTCGACTATGTTTCTTATATTCCAGTCTTTCATTTCAGTATTTACTTGTTATCTGTGGATGAGATTAGACATTGCCTGTTGTTGTTATTAGACTTGTTAGATTTAGGACAGCGTAGCACACTTCGTCAGGGTCCATTAAATTGGGATATCCTCGGAGTCGTGTCAGCTGGCCAATGCCACGTGGCCTGGTTCCATAATATTTTGGGACTGGGGCGTGACATGGTTTTAGTGGTGGCCCATACAGGTCAGAAACACTAACATCAATCGCTTGTGGTATGAAAACGTGCCCAGCGAGCCTGCAGTAGGATATAAATTACTAGGTCTCATCCACTTGATTACGCCTTTGAACCTCTTCCGTACTTTTAAAATATCTGCATCCTGTTTGATTTATTCCGTACCCTCTCTAATAAAGTTCTATCTCTTACAGCGAGATGAACCTTCAGAGCCGACGTGAGATACTTGGTACCGTAGTGCCACCTGCAGCACCGAGAGAGGATACGACTCGGGGACCACCCAGAGAGCAGCCTCAGCCAGAGGCAGAGGTGATCCCTCAGGCCCCGATGATGCACTGGCATCAGATCTCTCCCGACGAGGAGACACAGCAGCCAGAGGGCCAGGCATCACAGACGATTCCGAGGCAGTACTTCGAGGGGCAGACCTCGAGGGCGACACCGATGCCGCAGTACGAGAGGCCGGCACCCGATGAGACACCAAGGAGACAGCAGGAGGTACCGCTTCCACCACCTCCACCGTTTCCACCTCAGATGCCACCAGCGGAGGTACAAAATAACTCATGCCAAAATAAATGCAGTACAGCAATAAATAAAACAATAGGGTAAATATATAACCAGCTAAGTGATATGCAAGTGAGAGTTTTAGTCATACTCGGGCTGAGACTACTATAGGATCGGTGTCGGAGAAACCTATAGCAGTATTTTCTCAAAGGGACCGTACATGTGTCAAAGCTCTGTGTCAGAGTCTAAGACACCTCCAGATAACAATATATATATATATATATATATATATATATATATATATATATATATATATATAATCATCCTTTTGTATGGTAAATCTCTCCCCACCCAATGTAATCACACGTCTCATGTCCATGACACGCAAGATCATATCTAATGCAACAAGTCATAATGAGATCTAAGCATATAAATAAAGAATATGTCATGAAACCTGTATCCTATACAGAATCACCTAGAATATCTCAGGAAGATTCTGTCTCATGAATAGTGTCAAGTGTCCTGGGTTATAACGTACTTGATAATGTAAGCACGGGAATACAAAGGGTCACGATATCCATCTCTAGGTGACGTTACACAACTCCGCGTACGGTGTTGGCACCCGACTATTAATCGGACGCTTCGTAAGTCACACGGTCCTAGGTTAAGCATGTACAAGATATAAATAAATCAAGGAAATATGTAACAAGAACTACAATGTTGGCAAGGTACACTTGCCTGGGGTTCTGGCTCCAACTGTAGCTTTGGTCTCAGTGGGATTTGCAGGTACTCCTCTGGTTGCTGAAATAGACATCACCATCAGATTCAGAAAATATCAAATAGCTAAAAATGCCTATCTTTGAGTCCAATTTGGACACAGGGGCAAAAATAACAGTTTTTGGTCAAAGCGGGGTCCACATGTGGGCCGCTTCGTACCGAAAAACGTGTTTGGAACAAAGGTCTCCAAATTCGTCAAACTTAGTGTCAACAAGTCCAGAACGATGATACGAACCCAACGGAACTTCCAGAATTAGATTCCGATAAGCCGATCAATAGTCGGGTGCCAACACCAAACTTGGGTCACAGGACCAGCATATTGCTACGAGTCCGATGGTGTAAGTTTTATTTCGATCCGACGTGTGTACACCAAGTTACAACGAGATCCAGAACAGGCCAATACGGGGCATTATCGACTGATACGCGTTGATTCTGGTGTGCACGCACATCCAAATCAACTTCTGCGAAATCCCGCACGACCGTATCAACGGCGCGCACCTTTCGACGAAGGCTGCACACGACCAAGTCGTCCTGTTTGGCGGGGTGCACTCAGTTCCGAGAGAAAATGGGGTATTTATTTTCCTGTTTTTGGATCGCAGTTCGCGATCACCACAGGACGCGACACACCGAGCGGGTTGTACGGACATTGAGAGGGTCACACAGTCTACGCGTCACAACAGACAGGACAGAAAATAGGGCAATAAGGAGAGAGAAAACGCTACCTTAACAGGGCTCCGTGGAAACCGAATTCTCGTGTCCGCGAGTCGACGCGACACAGTGTCCACTGTAGCTAGGGTTAGGGTTCCGGTGCTGGGGCTGCTGGGCACGGCTGTGGAGGAAGGCGGAGGCGTCTCGTCGGGGTCGGCGGAAAAGTCGGTGAGGGTGGAGACGCTCGGGGACGACAGAGGATCGTCGGGGCTGCCGGGGACGATGGCTGAGATGGATGGCAGGGAGGGACGGTGGAGGCTGAGGGTTCTGGCGGAGAAGACAACTGCGAGGGCGGGCACGACGTCGCACTGGTGGCGGTGGCACTGCGGCTGAAGGAGAGAGGGAGGCAGAGCGCTGGCGGTTGGAGGCTCGAGCAGCGGAGCTAGGCAGATGCAGAGGGGAGTGGGCGGTGGTGGTGAAACAGGCGGAGGCGGAGGAGTAGGGATTTTATAGGCGGAGAAGGAGGCGGACGGACGACCGATGCGGGAAGGGGAAGAGCTAGGCGGTTACGGGCGGAGGAGTCGGCTGGGGACGCGAAGCGGTGGCGGCGACGTAACGGCCGGCGGCGGGGAGCTGAAGCGGTCGGGGGAGAATGGGGCTGCACTGTAGCACGGGTCGGGTCGGGTCAGTGGGTCGGGTAGGCGGGTTTGACCCGGATCTGACCCGCAGGGTTTGGGGTCGGTTCAATTGAACCGGGTTCGGTTCGGGTTAGTTTGGTTCACTTGAACCGGGTTTAATTCAGGGTTTATTTTGGTTTATTTAAAACTTAGTTTCTAGGTCTTTAAAAATATTTCCGGGGTCCAATAAATTTTCGGGAAATTACCCTATGTTTAGTTTTTCATTTTACACCTAAAAATATTATTCTCATAATATTTTAATATTATTTAACATCATTTAAAAATTATTTAATTTCAAAATACCTTAATTTTAATTAATAAAAATTCCAGAAAATTGTGAAAAATCTATTTTAAAAATCCTAAAAAATTAGGGGGTTTACAGTTTCCTCCGCCTTACATTGTGGACATCTTCTTGTAACACAATAAAACATTTTTAGCAGCAGATTTTTATTTATTCTCGGTCTCACTCCAATCCATATAAGTGGTCCTACTATCTATTCTATCATCGGTATGCTTCAACAGTTGGAAATTTGGCGTTAGTGAGGGAGGGCAAGTAGCTGTTGGCCGGGAATCCTGAGTTAGAGAAAAATATGATTGATGATTCTTTCGTAGCGCAGGCAGCCCATGCTACAAGAATGAGAGGTGGGAAGGGAAAGAGGAAACAGATTTGTTTGTATCAAAGTGAAACAGAAACATTGTAATTGGATGGGGGTGGAGAGAGATAGATGGGAGACTTAACAGGAAGCAAGCAAGCAAGCAAGGAACCAACCTAAATCCGACAGCTTGTTAGTCTCGTGCTCCCCTTTTGTACAAATAAGAATAGGTGAAAATGGATAAGTGCATTATATAACTAAATTGATAATAGTTTATTAACTTATTAGGAATTATTATTAATATTAATATTTAATTTAAAATTTTGGACAGAAACTCAAAGTTGTACTCGTCCGTATTCAGCTAAATTGTAGTAGCTGATAAAAAAATTGTACTCTTCCAAACAATTACACTCCGAAAAATAAAAATAAAAATAAAAATACTATTTGTCACCCAATTTTTTGGACGATGTTATCTTTCATTATGTGACAACTGACATGATAAATTTTAAAATTTAAATTAAAAATTTTGGGTGATTAATTTTTGAGTTAATTGTATTTATCCTCCTATTTCATATTTATATCTCCACAACCTTCCCATTTTTAATTTTATTGTTGTTACCCCCCAAAATTCTTGCATTTAGGAAAAAAATTTGTTGTAACATATAATCAACTCATATATATTGTTGTAAATATGGATGTCCAAAGGTCTTCCATAACTTATGTAACTTATGGCGTTTGGTTACTATAACCTAACTTATGGCCTTTGGTTTCTATAACCTATGGCCTTTGGCATTCTATTGTAAGTCTATAAAAGGACCATTCTAGTTGAGTGTTGAATATAGGAAAAATTATTCTTCTTACATTTCCTATCTTGTTCTTCTCTATTCTATAATCTATTTTATAACACGTTATCAGCACTAGATTGCTCTAGGAAAATCGTAAGTCAGCATACACCTTGCATTATATTTGATCTTTTTTTTTGAATGCTTTATATTCATTTTAGCTTAATTGTGAATAAAATTATGTGGGCTTAGACCCTTGGATATGTTTTAACTTCCAGGACATATATGTCAGTGTATCTTATTTTACATCCATTTAATTGGTGAAAATAGTTACATAGCTTTTCACAGCAAGAAGTCCTAACTTTTCATGTATATTTAGCTATCATGTTGGATACTTCTTCCATAATGTTTTAATGTTCACGCATAATTATTTTTATCTAGCTCTGTAGGGTATGTTTAATGTCCATAAGTAACTATTTGCCATTTCAATCATGCATCTGGTTTGCATTAGTCACACAACACCTACATATTCAATTCATAGTAACTGTTTTTTTTCTCTTTTGCTAAATGCTCTATTTCCTTTAATGACTGCACTTGTTTAGAATGGTCATGCATTCTTTCAAATATTTTTATTTTGCATTGTTCTGATATATCATTACTCCATATGCATTTGAAAGAAAATGTTTGGCCAGAAATCTAGATTGAATATAAGGCTTAAAGCCAAAATAGAATATGTTAGGCATAAAGCCTAATTAATAAAACTCAAATTTGTAGATTTGTGTATTTTTATTATATTCTAAAGTAATACTTGTTTTGTATTCAGTCCTATGGCAAACATCACCAAACTTGAGTTCGCTGCTCTTGATTTTTTCGAAAAAATTATTTAACTTGGGTTCTTGATGCTGAGATCCATCTGAGTGCAAAGAATACAAGGGGCTGAAATTCGAATATCTTGGAGTAAAAGACCCAGCTGTTTTATGAAAAATGAGGCAAGCGAACAAGACAAGCCAAGGCAATAATTTGCATTCGACATCACCTCCATGAAGGGCTGAAATTCGAATATCTTGGTGTAAAAGATCCAGCTGTTTTATGAAAAAACTTGGAGGAACGTTATGATCATCCAAAGAGTGTGATACTCCCAAATGCTCGCTATGATTGAATACACCTGAGGTTGCAAGATTTCAAAACGGTGAACGAATATAACTCTACAATGTTCAAAATCGTGTCTCAAATGAGATTGTACAGAGATAATGTTACAGAAGAAGACATGTTGGAAAAGGCATTCACTACATTCCATGCCACGAACATGCTCATGCAGCAGCAGTACCGTAAAAAAAGTTTTAAAAAATATTTTCAATTAATCTCATGCCTACTTGTTGCTGAACAAAATAATGAGCTCTTAATGAAAAACCATAACTCCCACCCTACTGGATCGTAGACATTCCCTGAAGCGAATGCAAGTAACTATAGACAAGGACGTGGTCGCCATCGTGGTCGTAATTACGGTCGTGGTCGTGGTCATGGTCGCGATTATATTCGTGGTAGAACTCGACACCAAGGTGGTCCTAATTATTATGCCTTCAACAAGAAGGTTGGGCCATACCACTTGAAGTGGAACAACAATGGCGAAAAACAAGAAAAAAAAATGGTACGAAAATAAATTCTCTGAAGAATTATGAAGAGGCCTGCTATAGGTGTGGAGCAAAATAACATTGGTCACGTACCTGTTGTACACCAAAGCACCTTATTGATTTTTTACCAAACATCTATCAAGGGTTAAGGAAAAGAAAAAGAGATCAATTTTGCATATTTCAATAAAATTGTTGATGATGAAAATGATCCAATGGAATTTACTCATTTGGATGTTAATAATTTCTTAAACGAGTCAAGTGAAGGAATTAATGGGATTAAGTTTTGGGGTGATGATGCTAATGATGGCAATGGAAAAAATAAAAATGATTGAGTTGGGATTTAGACTATTTGAACTTTATTTTCCTAAGTTTAATTTTAGTTCAATGCTTGTATTGTCATGTTTTTAAGTCTTCATTGTTATAAGTTCGAATTAATAAATTAAGTTTTATAATGTTTCTTACTCAATTTTTTTTTAGAAATATGAAAAATAATGATGAGTGAACAACTCCAACAGTGGAGATATATGTCTGGTTGACAGTGGATCAACACACACAATTCTTCGAGATCGAAAATACTTTTCAAACTTAAAATTAGCAAAAGCAAATGTTAGTACAATTTCTGGTACTACAAAACTAATTGAGGGCTCTGGAAGAGCGAACATGATATTACCGGGTGGAACAAATATTTTGGTAAAAAGAGGCTTTGTATTCTAGCAAGTCAAAAAGAAATTTGCTAAGTTTCAAAGACATACGTCTCAATGGTTTCTATATAGAGACTATGAATGAGGGGAATATGAAATATCTATGTATTACATCAAATGATTCATGCCAGAAGCATGTGAAAGAAAAACTCCAGTTTTCTCATCAAGATTGTATTATGCAAGCATAAGTGCCATAGAATCTAACCCTGTGATAAACTAGAAGTTCAATGATCCAAAAAATTTTATGCTTTGGCATGATCGACTTGGCCACCCTGGATCCAGTATGATGCATCGAATATTTAGAAACTCACGTGGGCATCATCTAAAGAACCAGAAGATTCTTTTACCTCGTGATTGTATGTGTGTTGCATGCTCACAAGGGAAATTAATTGTAAGACCATCTCCAATGAAAGTTAATCTTGAGTCCCCTATATTTTTACAAAGAATACAAGGGGATATTTGTGGACCTATTGACCCACCTTGTGGACCATTTCGTTACTTTATGGTCTTGATAGATGCATCATTTAGATGGTTACATGTAAGTCTACTGTCAACACGAACGGTTGCTTTTGCCAAACTTTTTGCTCAGATTATAAGATTAAGGGCTCAATTTTCTGATTATTCCATTAAGACTATTCGTCTTGATAATGCCGGTGAATATACATCTTAAGCATTTAATAATTATTGCATGTCAATTGGCATTAATGTTGAACATTCGGTTGCACATGTGCATACTCAAAATGGACTTGCATAGTCTTTTATTAAAATGTTGCAATTGATTGCCAGACCTTTGTAATACCCCGTTCCGTTCAAGCGAACTGCCGTCTCAATCGACAATCGTGCAGCTGTCCCGACCTGCTTTGCCTCGATCAAGAAGCAAAGAATATCCAGACTTGTCCCTACAGGAATCCGGCTTGGACTTTCAGAGGCTCGCTTAGACGTATCGCTCTACCGAGGCGAATCATCGCTAAGGTGGGTGGCTACGGTGAACTTGTCTTTGCTTAGCCAGCACACATAAAATCCAGAATCATATATGCTAGTCGCTAGGTGAATCACCCCCTGCATGCTAATAAATCCAACGCACCTAGCTAAGGGAATAATCCCAACCTGTATTGCTATGCTAGAACATAGAAAATGAAATACTGCTTATATATGTTCAGACCCTCGCATGCTAAGTCCCTTAACGGTTTCATCTCTCGGACTACCTTCGGGCCCGAGCAAACGTGCTGATTATGTTCCTTAGAACGCATGCTTGTCTGCTTGATTGTTACCGTATTTTCATCTAAACCACGGGAGACTACTACGTAGTCGTTCCGTGCCTGAATGAACCCGCAAGTATTCGGGACCGATAGGTCACCAAGGCAGTTCCCGATCCAGGGGACTGTATCATGCCAAGTAAAAGAATCATGCTCCTGTGGCAAGACTCATTCAGGTAATTGGATCTCCCTGCAAGTCTCCCTCGTGTGCGGGCTTACAGCAGCCCAGGAGACTGTGCATATCCAATGTCACGCCCCGATCTCCCGCAGGCAAATCGGCCGTTCCCGCTAGGCGGGAACCACCCTCGCCAGCGCTCCCGTGGAACGATCGCTTAACCTATCCGGGCGTGATGCCGCACGAGCGTGGTCCACGCCCGTGCAAGGCCATGGTTCATTGGCTGGCGGCAAGAGTTCTAAGCCACAGAGTCGCACAGATTGTCCGAGTGCAGCGGAGTTTAGGAACGCATAGCGATCGGTAACAGGTTCACTGAGTCGACAATATAGCGGAAGCATCGAAACAAGTAAAGTAATCTCTTTATTGATATGAAACATGTATTACAGGCGGCGTATAGCCGAGATTACAAGTCGCTCAAGCCTCTCTCTCTGAAACAGTAAAAGCGTGCCAAGTGGCTACAACTGTGGAATGATTTGTACAGGCGATGGTCAGGCGGTGTTCACAACATTATGTCTTGTATATGCGCTTCAGTCCCGGACGCACCGTTGCAAGGCTTCAGAGGGAACTCCTAGCCTTAGCACGTACGAAGGAGGCGTCCGCACCGCACAAGGTTCTCCCGCACCCTGCATATCAAACTGGTGGATTATCAGTACATTGAATGCACTGGTGGGGAAGCTACTCGCCCGCTCGACAAATCCAAACACGTAATACAGGTTCCGTGCATAACTATTAAGTTGTCTTTCTAGTTGCCTTAGGATCAGTTTCATGCAAACATTGAATAGCTTAACGTGTCGGGCAGTGCGCCGTGCGATATTTGAGGAAACACGGTGAGACTTACCAACTTACCATTTCTCCTTTCCTGTCCAAGGCAAACATGATTAATTCAAGCACGGGCAAGCATAAATATTCAGGAGGCATAGCATATGCAAACAGGAGGGTTCTTATAACATGATCGTTCAGGTGTTAAGTTATTCATTGATGCTATGCAATGACTCGCACGCGGATAACCGCTAAGCGAGGATGACTCGTTATCTTTTGTTTCACAGGCAAGCACACAACAGGTTAAATACACACGATAAACATACGATGCATTGTAAGCCATATTCACACGATAATCACACGAGGCATTGCAAGCATATACACACGATGATCACTGGCTGATGCCATAATGGACTAGTCAAGGACGTGAATAACATGCAACGAGAAAACACGAGGAGTTCATAAAACACGATACGTTGCAAGTTACCCAGTCCGCACACGATTGACTATAAATACGAAGTCTGCCCGGATCGGATCGGTGCCAGTGCCCCAGCACCGTCCGCAGAACTTATATCCTTGTGCACAAGTTGTCCATGATCGAACACGATTGTTAATTTACACACGAGCACACGAGATTCATTTAGCTATTGGATATGCACAGTCTCCTGGGCTGCTGTAAGCCCGCACAGGAGGGAGACTTGCAGGGAGATCTGAATACCTAAATAAGTCTTGCCACTGGAGTATGATTTATTTAGCTATTGGATATGCACAGTCTCCTGGGCTGCTGTAAGCCCGCACAGGAGGGAGACTTGCAGGGAGATCCGAATACCTGAATGAGTCTTGCCACAGGAACATGATTCTTTTACTTGGCATGATACAGTCCCCTGGATCGGGAACTGCCTTGGTGACCTAACAGTCCCGAATACTTGCGGGTTCATTCAGGCACGGAACGACTACGTAGTAGTCTCCCGAGGTTTGGATGAAAACACGGTAACTATCAAGCAGACAAGCATGCATTTCTAGGAACATAAGCAGGCACGTTGCTCGGGCCCGAAGGTAGTCCGAGAGATAAAACCGTTAAGGGACTTAGCATACGAGGGTCTGAATATAAGCAGTATTTCCTTTTCCATGTTCTAGCAAGCAATATGAGTTGGGATTATTCCCTTAGCTAGGTGCGTTGGATTTATTAGCATGCAGGGGGTGATTCACCTAGCGACTAGCATAAACATTTCAGATTTTATGTGTGCTGGCTAAGCAAAGACAAGTTCACCGTAGCCACCCACCTTAGCGATGATTCGCCTCGGTAGAGCGATACGTCAGAGCGAGCCTCTGAAAGTCCAAGCCGGATCCTGTAGGGACAAGTCTGGATATCTTTGCCTCTTGATCGAGGAAAGGCGGGTCGGAACAGCTGCACGATTGCCGATTGAGATGGCAGTCCGCTTGAGCGGAACAGGGTGTTACATCCAATAGCTAAATGAATCTCATGTGCTCGTGTGTAAATTAATAATCGTGTTCGATCATGGACAACTTGTGTACAAGGATATAAGTTCTGCGGACGGTGCTGGAACACTGGCACCGATCCGATCCGGGCAGACTTCGTGTTTATAGTCAATCGTGTGCGGACTGGGTAACTTGCAACGCATCGTGTTTTATGAGCTCCTCGTGTTTTCTCGTTGCATGTTATTCACGTCCTTGACTAGTCCATTATGGCATCAGCCAGTGATCATCGTGTGTATATGCTTGCAATGCCTCGTGTGATTATCGTGTGAATATGGCTTGCAATGCATCGTGTGTTTATCGTGTGTATTTAACCTGTTGCATGCTTGCCTGTGAAACGAAAGATAAACAATTCATCCTCGCTTAGCGGCTATCCGCGTGCGAGGTACTGTATCGCATCAAGAGCAACTAAACACCTGAACGATCATGTTAAAATGACCCTCCTGTTTGTATATTCTTGCCTCCTGAATGTTTATACATGCCTCTGCTCGAATTTATACTGTTTGCCTCAATGTTTGCCTTGGACAGGGAAGGAGATGGTACGTTGGTAAGTCTCGCCGTGTTTCCTCAAACATCGCACGGCGCACTGCCCGACACGTTAGGCTATTCAATGTTTGCATGAAACTGATCCTAAGGCAACTAGAAAGACAACTTAATAGTTGTGCACGGAACCTGTATTACGTGTTTGGATTTGTCGAGCGGGCGAGTAGCTTCCCCACCAGTGCATTCAATGTACTGATAATCCACCAGTTTGTATGCAGGGTACGGGAGAACCTCGTTCGGTACGGATGCCTCCAACGTGCGTGCTAAGGCCAGGAGTTCCCTCTGAAGCCTTGCAACGGTGCGTCCGGGACTGAAGCACATATACAAGACATAATGTTGGAGCGTCGCTTGACCATCGCCTGTATAATCATTCCAAATTGTAGCCACTTGGCACGCTTTTACTGTTTCAGAGAGAGAGGCTTGAGCGACTTGTAATCTCGGCTATACGCCGCCTGTAACACATGTTTATATCAATAAAAGAGCTTGCTTTACTTTAACTTGTGTTCCTATGCTTCCGCTATATTTGTCGACTCAGTGAACCTGTTACCGATCGCCTATGCGTTCATGACTCCGCTGCACTCGGACAATCTGTGCGACTCTGTGGCTTAGAACTCTTGCCGCCAGCCAATGAACCATGGCCTTGCATAGGCGTGGATCACGCTCGTGCGGCATCACGCCCGGATGGGTTAAGCGATCGTTCCGCGGGAGCGCTGGCGAGGGTGATTCCCGCCTAGCGGGAACGGCCGATTGCCTGCGGGAGATCGAGGCGTGACAATCTTTACTTTTAAGATCAAGTTTACCTACTTCTGTTTGGGGACATACAATATTACATGCAGCTGCATTGGTTCGTATTCGACCAAGTTTATTTTATCATTATTCACCATTGCAACTTGTATCTGGCTAGCAGACTGATATTTTCTACTTAAAAGTTTTTGGTTGTGCAGTTTATGTCCCCATTTCTCCACCTAAACGTACAAAAATGGGCCTACAAAGACGTCTTAGAATTTATGTTGGTTTTGATTCCCCTTCTATAATAAAATACATTGAGCCACTGACGAGCGATTTATTTAAGGCAATGTTTGCTGATTGCCATTTTGATGAGTCAATTTTCCCGTCGTTAGTGGGAGATAAAATATAACTTCCTATAGAACGGCGTAAAATTACATGGTATGTACCATCTTTTATTGACCCACGCACAAATAGATGTGAGCAAGAAGTAAAAATGATCATTCATTTGCAAAATATCGCAAATCATTTGCCAGATGCATTCACTGATATTAAGAAAGTGACTAAATCTCATATACAAGCCATAAATACACTAGCACGGATTGATATCTCTGAAGGACAATATGATGACACAATAAAATCGTGCATGAAACATGGACGTCTTGTTGGCACTAAAGATAAGAACCCTCGAAAGAAAATGGTACAAGTAATTCCTCCTGAAGAGAAAATAGTTTCAAAACAGAAAGCACTATAGAAAATTTAACTGATTGGTATAAAGTAGCTCCTGAAGAGACACATGACAATGAACAAATTTCAGAAGAGGTCTCTTTAAATTATATGAGTACAAGAGAAAGCTGGGATAGAAAGAAAATTACTATAGACAATATTTTTGCTTATAGTGTTGCATTTGATATTGTTAATGAGAATCCTGAACCAAAATCTATTGATCAATGTCGACATAGAAATGATTGGCCAAAATAGAAAGATGCGATAGAAGCTGAATTAAAATCCCTAGAAAGTCACAAACTATATGGACCAGTAGTCCAAACTCCTGAAGGTATGAAACCTATTGGATACAAATGGGTATTCGTAAGAAAATGCAACGAGAAAAATAAAATTGTGAGATAGAAGGCACGACTTGCAGCACAAGGTTTTTCATAAAGACCTGGAATCGATTATGACAAAACATATTCTCCTGTGATCGACACAATCACATTACGATACTTGATCAGTTTAGCAGTTACGGAAAAACTTGATATGCGGCTTATGGATGTTGTTACCTCATATTTATATAGGGCGTTGGATAATGATATTTATATGAAAATCCTTAAAGGATTCAAATTGCCTGAAGAAAATAAACAAAGGACTCATGGGTTATACTCAATAAAATTACAACGATCCCTATACGGATTAAAATAATCTGGAAGAATGTGGTATAACCGTCTTAGCGAATACCTTGTTAGAGAATGCTATATAAATAATCCAATTTGCCCATGTATTTTTATAAAAAGATCTAAAATTGGATTTTCCATTATTGCAGTATATGTTGATGACTTAAATCTTTTAGGAACTCCCGAAGAGCTCACAAAAACCGTCAATTATCTGATGAAAGAATTTGAGATGAAAAATCTTGAAAAAATAAAATTTTGTTTCGGCCTGCAGATCGAGCATTTATCTAATAGATTTTTATCCATCAATACCTATGCAAAAAAGATTTTAAAAAGATTTTATATGGATGAAGCTCATCCGTTGAGTAGCCCCATGGTTGTTCGATCGTTAGATGAAAAGAAAGATCAATTTCGTCCTTAGGAGGATAATAAAGAATTATTAGGTCCAGAAGTACCGTATCTTAGTGCTATTGGAGCTTTGATGTATCTTGCAAATTGTACAAAACCTGCTATAACATTCTCAGTAAACTTATGGACAATATATAGCTCGGCACCAACAAAACGTCATTGAAATGGTATTAAATATATATTGCGTTATATTCACAGGACCAGCGTATTGCTACGAGTCCGATGGCGCAAGTTTCGTTTTGATCCGACGTGTGTACACAAAGTTACAGCGTGTTCCAGAACAGGCGGATACGGAGCATTGTCGACGGATACGCGTTGATTTCGGTGTGCACGCACATCCAAATCAACTTCTGCGAAATTTTGCACGTCCGTATCAACGACGCGCACGTTTCGGTAAAGACCGCGTGCGACCAAGTCGTCCCGTTTGGCGGGGCATACTCAGTTCCGGGGTGAAACGGGGCATTATTTTTCCTGTATTTGGATCGCGGTTCACAATCGCCACAGAACGCGATGCACCGAGCGGATTGCACGGGCATCGAGAGGGTTACATAGCCTACGTGTCACAACTAACGGAATCGAAAACGGAATTACGAGAAGAGAGAACGAGTTACCTGAATAGGGCTCCATGGAAACTGAATTTCCCGTGTCCGGTCACTGTGCTGTGTCCTGGTCGCTGTGTCCGGGTTCCGTCGTGTCCTGGGTTCTGCCGTGTCCTGATCAGAGTCCAGCGGAGGATCGCCGAGGCTTCGCCGTGGCGGCTTAGGGCATCGCCGGAGGAGGACATGTGGTGGTGATGGGTGGTGGACAGGGTGGTTTGAGGTGCTGCTCAGGATTGTCGGGAAGGAAGTCAGGGAGGATGAAGGAGAAGAGGTGATGGGGGTGCCGCTCCGGCCATGGGGAGGCCGAGCAGGGCGGAGGAGGTGAAGTCAGGGAGGAGGTTGGGTGGAGCTCGTCGGGGGGGGGGGAGAAAGGGCGGAGGTCGGGGGTCCAGTCGAGAGGGGAAGAGGGGAGGAGATGTTGGTGATGATGATGGTGGTGGTAGCGAGTGGCGGAGGAGGTCGAGGCCGGCGGGGGGTCGACTCGTCGCGGGGGGGGGGGGAGGCGGAGGTCGGGGGGTCCAGTCGAGAGGGGAAGAGGGGAGATGGGGCTCGGGGTGGCTGCTGTCGTGGCCGGCGGGGGGGGGGGGGGGGGACAGCTGCGGGGGCGGAGGATCATGGTGAGGGGGAGAAGGAGGAGGCCGAGGGGGTCTGCTCGGTGCTGCCGGCGAGGTCGGGGTCGGCTCCGGCCATGGGAGGATGGAGGAGATGGTGAACAGGGGCTCGGGGGCTGGGAGAGGGCGCAGAGGTCGGGAAGGAGGTGGAGGAAGAGAGGTGGGTCGAGGGTGGCGGTGGCGGGCTGTGGGTCGTCGTGGAGGTCGGCTAACAGCGGCGGGGGAGAAGGAGGTCGGGAAGGGCGGTGGAGACGGTGTAACACCCCGTTCCGCTCAAGCGGACTGCCGTCTCAAACGGCAATCGTGCAGCTGTCCCGACCCGCTTTGCCTCAAAAGAGAAGCAAAGAATATCCAGACTTGTCCCTAAAGGAATCCGGCATGGACTTTCAGAGGCTCACTCAGACGTATCGCTCTACCGAGGCGAATCATCGCTAAGGTGGGTGGCTACGGTGAACTTGTCTTTGCTTAGCCAGCACACATAAAAATCTGGAATGTTTATGCTAGTCGCTAGGTGATTCACCCCCTGCATGCTAATAAATCCAACGCACCTAGCTAAGGGAATAATCTTGTAAAACCCCTCGACCAGATTCCAGTATTTTAGGAATATTTTTCACAATTTAGGATTTGTTGTAATATTTTAATTTATTTTGCTTACATATCCTATTGACTTGTGCACATGTCCATCACCTAATTATTAGAGCCTTACCCTGACTGTTATCCCCGAACAAAGTTCACATACCTCTCCTAGACGTGCCAGTCTACTATCCTGCACTTTGTGCAACTCCCAGATACTTAGTTTTGAGCCTCGTATGAGACGCACAAATCTCGTTGCAAACGCCCGTATTTAATTCCTATTTTAATACCCAGATCTGTACCCAACCCTGTTCCAATAGAGATTAGATGCCCAACATGCACCTGTTTTGCCCAAACAAAAATACGATAATTTTCTACACTGAGTATACTCCATTTAGTGTATTGACACCGTAGAAAAATTATGGCCCTACCTGCCTCTAAATAATTAGAGAACACTGTGCGCAGTATTTATTAATTAATTAAATACGATGGCCCGTATCACCCAGAAACTAGGCCCAGTCCCTGCCCAGACTCACCCCCACCCCCTCGGGACCCTCACACAGCTTTTCCCTTCAATCCTGTGAATTTTTAGTATTTTTCGGAATCGGGTGTTTTCCCAGACAATTTCGTAATTGCACAATTTCCCAAAACTAGGACTTTACGCAATTTATGAAATTACAGGGACTTTTCTGCAAATTGCAGTGCGAGGTGTCACCCCCTCATTGGCCGGTGAACCTGCACCGTCCATTTGGAGACGGGACCCACCCGAAAAGATCCCGAAAATATCCCGGAAATATCCCAAAAATATCCTAAAAATATCTATAGATATTTTTACTTTTTTAAATAATATAATTTTCTATAAAAAAAAAGAAAAAAAAAAGAAAAAGAAAATAAAAACCTAACCCTAACCCTACCCAGCCCAGGCCGCAGCCACCCCCCCCGGCGGCGAGCTCCCTCGCCGGAGCTCCGCCGACTCTCCCCACCCCGCGGCGAGCACCCCCCCGCCGCTGAAGCTCCATCTCCCTCTCTCCTCTCTCCCTCTTCCTCTCCTCATCCTCCCCGACCGGAGCCGAACCCACCGGCGAGCCGACCCCCGACCTTCGCCCGCCCCTTCCCGGCCTCCTTCTCCACCTCCTCCGCCACTCGCCGCCACCGCCACCCCCTCTTCTCCTTCCTGATCTTCTCCTCCCCTTCTCGTTCTCCACCCCGACCCCTTCCCGACCCCGACCTCGCCGGAGCGGCGAGCCACGGCGAGCCACTCCCCGCCCGCAGTCGGCCCCCGACCCCTCGGCCTCCTCCTCCTTCCCTGTTCCTCTCCTCCCTGAGCTCGCCTCGCCGGACCCCCACAACTCCGCCACCACCGCCACCCTCTGTGCACAGCCACTTCTCCCCTCGAGCTCGACTTCGTCCCCGAGCCCAGGCTGACCCCCCATGGCCGAGATCACCCCTCCGACGAGTCTCCAGCAAGCTCTAGACACAGTTCGTGTCGGACACAGCGGACACAAGGACACGGCTCGTGTCAACGACTCACGGACACGTCTCGGACACGTGAAAATCAGCCTTCACGGAGCCCTGTTCAGGTAACGATTCCTCTCTCCTCGTAGCTCCATTTTTAATTCCGTCAGTTGTGACACGTAGGCTGTGTAACCATCTCGGTGCCCGTGCAACCCGCTCGGAGCATCGCGTCCTGTGGCGATCGCGAACCACGATCCAAATACAGGAAAAACAACAACCCGATTCACCCCGAAACTGGGTACGCCCCGCCAAACGGGACGACTTGGTCGCACGCGGTCTTTACCAAAATGTGCGCGACATTGATACGGACGTGTAGGAGTTCGGAGAAGTTGATTTGGATGTGCGTGCACACCGGAATCAACGCGTATCCGCCGATACCGTCCCGTATCCGTCAGTTCTGGAATACGCTGCAACTTTGTTTACACACATCGGATCGAGACGAAACTTGCGCCATCGGACTCGTAGCAATACACTGGTCCTGTAAGCCAAGTTTGGTTCGATTCTGAGAACGTTGGCAAAATTCCGTATCGTGGGCCCCACAGGCTCCACTTGACGGACGATTTTGTGATCGGCTCATCAGAATCCAATTCTGGAAGTTCCGTTGGGTTTGTATCATCGTTCCTGATTTGTTGACACTAAGTTTGGCGAATTTGGAGACCTTTGACCCTGACACATTTTCCGGTGCAAAGCGGCCCATATGTGGACCCCTCTTTGACCAAAAACTGTCATGTTTGTCCCTGTGTCCAAATTGGACGAAAGGACAGGCGTTTCTAGCTATTTGATATTTTCTGAGACTGTTAGTGATGTTTATTTCAGCATCCGGAGACTTTCCTTCTGAGGACATAGTTTCTGACTTCTTGGCACTTGACATCGGGACGTTACATATTTGCAGCTCTCTTGCCAGGCAAGTATACCTTGCCTTGTTGTACCGTTTAAATTTAGTTATTGTTAGTTACATATTTATTTATTTTAATATTATATAAATGTGCGCGTCCGAGCAGACTCGGGTGCAGTCAACGATGGCGTTGACGTTAGGACTTGTGTCTGACCTAGTGTCTAGTAGACCCACCTAAAGTTGTGAAGTTATTGATATAACTTCTCAGGCCTTGACACGTATCATTACACGTCACCGAGTGAGTACATGTAGGGACGCGTGCCTCATGCGCGACTGGCCATCAGTGTGAGCAACACGTGTAGCGGTATATAGCTCAGTTGTTTATTTTATTGAGACTTGCATCATAGTAGGAGGTGTCCACGTCGTTTTTACGACTTGTACATCTATATTGGGCGGGAAAGATACTAGTATGCGTATGGGACACCCCCTCCTTATATGTTCATGTCGCCTGATACCATGCTGCTCGGAGATGGGGAATTGGTTTTCTTGTTCCCGTTACTGTGCTCCGAGGAGGATGGGATACCCCTTGTGTGTTTTTATACCTTCGTCCATGCTCTGCAGGGATGGACGATTGCAGAGCTACCCGTGTGTCCGGGGGCATATGACACATATACTAGCCAGTCACGATAATTGGTGAATTACGTCAGCATATGTCTAGCCTACACATTCCCATGCGTACTACAAAGTCTTTAAATTGCATTCACTTAGATGGTTAGCACACCCTGTATTTATTTATTCAGTATTTACTTTATGGCATGTTATTTTTATGTATCTTGCTATGTCCCTCTGAGGACCTGGTTCCCTGCCAGGTGTATATGTTCTTGAGTATTCGCAGGAGCACAGATCCGGACAGGCTTCTCATATTTCGAGGAGATCTTCTCTTGAGTCTTGTGATCGTCAGATATTGTTCTTATATGGTGTGTATCTGGTTCTTTTATATTCTATTTCGACAGTAGATTTGTTTCCTTTCCGACTGTCATTCTTAGATATCTGTATTGAGATCTAGTTACTTGGTTATTAGTTATTCATGTATATTTGACCCTGTGGATGAGATTTAGATATTACCCTGTGACTCGATGTAATTAGTTTTACCACTTATGAATATTTGTTCATTATACAGCGTACGCACGTATATATGGTTTCCTAATATTGGAGTTGCCATATATACGGGCCAGCTGGCATGGTTACGTGACCTAGTCCTACGTATTTTGGGACTAGGGCATGACATGTTTTTAGTGGTGGCCCATGCAGGTCGAGAGCATATTGTCTCGGTTATGTTACTGTACCGAGCAAGCCTGCACATAGGATTAGAGGATAGGATCTCATCCATAATTGACTATGACTTATCTTCTTTCCAGTCTGTCCTACTTACAAAATTGCATCCTGCTTGATTCATGTGCTTCCCTGATAATTCTTTTAGTATAATCCCTGCTAGAATATAGGAACTCCGGTTGATAGGATGATGATTAGGGTAGTATTCCTATTAAGATCACCACTAGGGCTTTATCGTATCTTTAAGTTCAGACTACTTAATGAACCCTAGTCTTCCGTATTACCTAATAAACCCTAGCACCACCTACCTATAGATTAACTTACCCTTATCCCTTGACATATTTATGTATGACTTGAGTATAGTATAAACACTACTAGGATTAGTTAGAGATTGACCATAGTATTGACCTTAGTCTTAAGAAACTAATAGAAATTCAAGGTTGGATACTAGGACAGAAACCCTCATCCTATGCTTGGATAACCAGAGTTTTACGCCAGAGACTCTTTACCCTTGTTGGCATAAAACCCATTTGACCGTTGTTAGCATAAGAGCCAAACCCCTGCCTAGTTGGCGTAAAAGCTAAATCATGTAGAAGCTTGTCCCCTTTACGCCGCCCTTAGTCTTCCTTATCCTGCGTATGACGCATCATGCCAGCCACGTAGGTAACTGCCCTGCGCAAACCTGATGATAATAGATAACCATTGTAGAGCAACCTGATTAGGCGTAACCTAAGAATAGAATGTGAGCGTATTGTTACAGCCTTAGCTTTCCCCAGCCATGACCCAATCTTGTGCATTAAATGCAGAGATACGCCTCGAGCCCTGTGCAAAAAGGAAACAGCTTTCTGACAGGACATCTGATTTTGTCTCATCTCAAGCGTAGATGACTGGTATCCAATAAGTCACTAACGACAATCTGGATCTCCGTGTAAACCATCACCATAACCATCCCCTCGATCGTTGTGCAAGTACTTTGTCAGATGTCAGGATTCATTAACTTGACTGACAAACTCATGAGTTTCTTGTACAACTTTACGCTGCACGTATGCCAGACTTTTTACGCGGACAGCCCTGAAGCTCTACCTTACGCTTCTCTATTTTACGCGGATAACTCTGAAACCTATTTTACGCCGATAGTTTGAATCCCTGATTTACGCCAAACTATTTTTGTCTCTGCATTACGCAGACAACTTCGAACCCCTACTTTACGCGGACTTTCTTGAAATCTCTGTTTTAGACAGACAACCTATTATGTATATTAAGATTGTAGAACTTAGAAGGCCATACCTCTTTTGGGTCAACTAGCAACTTAGGAAGAAGTTAGAATGTTAACTGTAGAGATTGTAGAGTCTTGTTTTTTTTGTGATTGTGAATTGTTTGTAATTTCTCACATCATAATCTAGCGTACTTATATTTACCGTACTACCTTGACTTATGCCGCTATTATAGCCTAGTTTCGCAAGCTCATTCTTTATAAAGCTTGTTCTTGAGAGATGTATTATTGGAGTACTACACTAATACATTTCAGAATCAGTGTATTATGGTCTGATCAACCATAGTGCACTTGGTTCGACCTTCGCATAACTACTTTACGTGGATTGAGATATATAGTGATTAGTAGATAGATGTACTTGCCCGTTAGATATGCCTGAGCATATCGTATCAGCAACATAACTGTGCTGATCCGAATATGTGAATAGGGATTACCAAAATAGCATCTCAAATCCACAACTGCTTTGACAATTTCCGTTGAATTCTTTAAACGCCTTGATCCTCACACTACTAATCTATTACCTCCCCCTTGAACTCTTGAATATTGTTTTCCGTCTTCCCTTATTTCGGAAAGACGAAACCTCGTCCTTAGTATAAATACGAGAAGTGTATTGTTTTGTAGCCATTTCTGTTTGTTCCTTGGGTATTACCAAACTTTATTATTAGATTTGTTTGCAGTTTAAATTGTGCTACCCTTAGATGACCCTTCACTACCTACCTACCTACGTTTAATTACTTTCCTGATACGTACATCCCTATGACAGCAAAATTTTTATTTTTGCCTCGTAACTTGGAGCAAGATTCAAAACTCAAGTATTACGAAAAAGGATGTATCATTTTGCTGACAGGAGTCTAAAAGGATTTCACCTGGATAAATAAATGATTGACTCCTGAATGGATAGCAGCACCTATGACTAGTTGACTTGTAAGGATCAAGATTCCTATGGACCGACTCTCCAAATCAGCACAATTCTTACCTATAGAGTTGACCAGTCTGCTGAAGCTTTAGCTAACTTATTTGAGGCAGATCGTAAGATGGCACGGCATACCAGTCAGCATTGTACCAGACAAGGATTCACGTAACCAGAATTGATGATCAACCGAAGAGACAGTTAAGTATATACAAGGACACTGGCGAGCAGTGCAAGACAGACAGGAGCAGTGGGCAGACCGTCGTCATCGTCCCTTGAAATTCAAAGAGGACGATCATGTCTTCTTGAGGTTATCACCATTAGGCCGAGACCTGTCATGTCAAGAGCAACCCGCGGGAACCCTTGACCATCGAGAAAAAGTATTGAAGAACCAGTCTATCCCCTTGGTCCACGTAGCATGGAAGCATAGCGCGCCAGAAGAATCTACTTGGAAGCGCGAGTACGACATGCATAAACGTTTTCGAACCTATTCGTAACCCAAGATATAAATTACTTTGTTAAATTATATCTTATGACGTCCTTGACTTCTACCCTGGCTTAGTTTTAATTTCGAGAACAAAATTTTTATAAGTTGGGTAGATTGTAAAACCCCTCGACCAGATTCCAGTATTTTAGGAATATTTTTCACAATTTAGGATTTGTTGCAATATTTTAATTTATTTTGCTTACATATCCTATTGACTTGTGCACATATCCATCACCTAATTATTGGAGCCTTACCCTGACTGTTATCCCCGAACAAAGTTCATATACCTCTCCTAGACGTGCCAGTCTACTATCCTGTACTTTGTGCAACTCCTAGATACTTAGTTTTGAGCCTCGTATGAGACGCACAAATCTCGTTGCAAACGCCCGTATTTAATTCCTATTTTAATACCCAGATCTGTACCCAACCCTGTTCCAATAGAGATTAGAGGCCCAACATGCACCTGTTTTGCCCAAACAAAAATACGATAATTTTCTACACTGAGTATACTCCATTTAGTGTATTGACACCGTAGAAAAATTATGGCCCTACCTGCCTCTAAATAATTAGAGAACACCGTGCGCAGTATTTATTAATTAATTAAATATGATGGCCCGTATCACCCAGAAACTAGGCCCAGTCCCTGCCCAGACTAACCCCCACCCCCTCGGGACCCTCACACAGCTTTTCCCTTCAATCCTGTGAATTTTTAGTATTTTTCGGAATCGGGTGTTTTTCCAGACAATTTCGTAATTGCGCAATTTCCCAAAACTAGGACTTTACGCAATTTATGAAATTACAGGGACTTTCCTGCAAATTGCAGTGCGAGGTGTCACCCCCTCATTGGCCGGTGAACCTGCACCGTCCATTTGGAGACGGGACCCACCCGAAAATATCCCGGAAATATCCCGGAAATATCCCAAAAATATCCTAAAAATATCTATAGATATTTTTACTTTTTTAAATAATATAATTTTCTATAAAAAGAAAATAAAAGAAAAAGAAAAAGAAAATAAAAACCTAACCCTAACCCTACCCAGCCCAGGCCGCAGCCACCCCCCCCCGGCGGCGAGCTCCCTCGCCGGAGCTCCGCCGACTCTCCCCACCCCGCGGCGAGCACCCCCCCGCCGCTGAAGCTCCATCTCCCTCTCTCCTCTCTCCCTCTTCCTCTCCTCATCCTCCCCGACCGGAGCCGAACCCACCGGCGAGCCGACCCCCGACCTTCGCCCGCCCCTTCCCGGCCTCCTTCTCCACCTCCTCCGCCACTCGCCGCCACCGCCACCCCCTCTTCTCCTTCCTGATCTTCTCCTCCCCTTCTCGTTCTCCACCCCGACCCCTTCCCGACCCCGACCTCGCCGGAGCGGCGAGCCACGGCGAGCCACTCCCCGCCCGCAGTCGGCCCCCGACCCCTCGGCCTCCTCCTCCTTCCCTGTTCCTCTCCTCCCTGAGCTCGCCTCGCCGGACCCCCACAACTCCGCCACCACCGCCACCCTCTGTGCACAGCCACTTCTCCCCTCGAGCTCGACTTCGTCCCCGAGCCCAGGCCGACCCCCCATGGCCGAGATCACTCCTCCGACGAGTCTCCAGCAAGCTCTAGACACAGTTCATGTCAGACACAGCGGACACAAGGACACGGCTCGTGTCAACGACTCACGGACACGTCTCGGACACGTGAAAATCAGCCTTCACGGAGCCCTGTTCAGGTAACGATTCCTCTCTCCTCGTAGCTCCATTTTTAATTCCGTCAGTTGTGACACGTAGGCTGTGTAACCATCTCGGTGCCCGTGCAACCCGCTCGGAGCATCGCGTCCTGTGGCGATCGCGAACCACGATCCAAATACAGGAAAAACAACGACCCGATTCACCCCGAAACTGGGTACGCCCCGCCAAACGGGACGACTTGGTCGCACGCGGTCTTTACCAAAATGTGCGCGACGTTGATACGGACGTGTAGGAGTTCGGAGAAGTTGATTTGGATGTGCGTGCACACCGGAATCAACGCGTATCCGCCGACACCGCCCCGTATCCGTCAGTTCTGGAATACGCTGCAACTTTGTTTACACACATCGGATCGAGACAAAACTTGCGCCATCGGACTCGTAGCAATACACTGGTCCTGTGAGCCAAGTTTGGTTCGATTCTGAGAACGTTGGCAAAATTCCGTATCGTGGGCCCCACAGGCTCCACTTGACGGGCGATTTTGTGATCGGCTCATCGGAATCCAATTCTGGAAGTTCCGTTGGGTTTGTATCATCGTTCCTGACTTGTTGACACTAAGTTTGGTGAATTTGGAGACCTTTGACCCTGACACGTTTTCCGGTGCAAAGCGGCCCATATGTGGACCCCTCTTTGACCAGAAACTGTCATGTTTGTCCCTGTGTCCAAATTGGACGAAAGGACAGGCGTTTCTAGCTATTTAATATTTTCTGAGACTGTTAGTGATGTTTATTTCAGCATCCGGAGACTTTCCTTCTGAGGACATAGTTTCTGACTTCTTGGCACTTGACATCGGGACGTTACATATTTGCAGCTCTCTTGCCAGGCAAGTATACCTTGCCTTGTTGTACCGTTTAAATTCAGTTATTGTTAGTTACATGTTTATTTATTTTAATATTATATAAATGTGCGCGTCCGAGCAGACTCGGGTGCAGTCAACGATGGCGTTGACGTTAGGACTTGTGTCTGACCTAGTGTCTAGTAGACCCACCTAAAGTTGTGAAGTTATTGATATAACTTCTCAGGCCTTGACACGTATCATTATACGTCACCGAGTGAGTACATGTAGGGACACGTGCCTCATGTGCGACTGGCCATCAGTGTGAGCAACACGTGTAGCGGTATTTAGCTCAGTTGTTTATTTTATTGAGACTTGCATCATAGTAGGAGGTGTCCACGTCGTTTTCACGACTTGTACATCTATATTGGGCGGGAAAGATACTAGTATGCGTATGGGACACCCCCTCCTTATATGTTCATGTCGCCTGATACCATGCTGCTCGGAGATGGGGAATTGGTTTTCTTGTTCCCGTTACTGTGCTCCGAGGAGGATGGGATACCCCTTGTGTGTTTTTATACCTTCGTCCATGCTCTGCAGGGATGGACGATTGCAGAGCTACCCGTGTGTCCGGGGGCATATGACACATATACTAGCCAGTCACGACGATTGGTAAATTACGTCAGCATATGTCTAGCCTACACATTCCCATGCGTACTACAAAGTCTTTAAATTGCATTCACTTAGATGGTTAGCACACCCTGTATTTATTTATTCAGTATTTACTTTATGGCATATTATTTTTATGTATCTTGCTATGTCCCTCTGAGGACCTGGTTCCCTGCCAGGTGTATATGTTCTTGAGTATTCGCAGGAGCACAGATCCGGACAGGCTTCTCATATTTCGAGGAGATCTTCTCTTGAGTCTTGTGATCGTCAGATATTGTTCTTATATGGTGTGTATCTGGTTCTTTTATATTCTATTTCGACAGTAGATTTGTTTCCTTTCTGACTGTCATTCTTAGATATCTGTATTGAGATCTAGTTACTTGGTTATTAGTTATTCATGTATATTTGACCCTGTGGATGAGATTTAGATATTACCCTGTGACTCGATGTAATTAGTTTTACCACTTATGAATATTTGTTCATTATACAGCGTACGCACGTATATATGGTTTCCTAATATTGGAGTTGCCATATATACGGGCCAGCTGGCATGGTTACGTGACCTAGTCCTACGTATTTTGGGACTGGGGCGTGACAAATCCCAACTTGTATTGCTTGCTAGAACATGGAAAAGGAAATACTGCTTATATTCAGACCCTCGCATGCTAAGTCCCTTAACGGTTTTATCTCTCGGACTACCTTCGGGCCCGAGCAACGTGCCTGCTTATGTACCTAGAAACGCATGCTTGTCTGCTTGAATGTTGCCGTGTTTTCATCCAACTCCGGAAGACTACTTAGTAGTCGTTCCGTGTATGATTGACCCTGCAAGTATCCAGGACCGTTAGGTCACCACGCAGCCCCGAACCAGGGGAGTGCATCAAGACAAGTTATTGTACAAAGAACAAGATCCAAGTATCCCATGTACTCGTATACTCGTGTTCCCGTGCACTCGTGTTCTCGTGTTCTCTTGTTCAAAGTGCACGCGTGTTCTCGTGTTCTCGTATATCTCGTGATAATTGAATGACCCAAAAAGAAAGTGCATGTCGCGGACAACTCGGAAACGAGGTATAGTTCCACGGACGGTCACCGGGGCACTGGGGTCGATCCGATCCGGATGGAACTCTTGTGTGGTCCCTCGTGTTCGGGCGAGTGGTTTGTAGCACCTCGTGTACTTACGTTGCATTCCACTTTCCCGGGACCACATCACGTGTGTAGTCCATCGTGTGCGGACAAGATGGTTTGTAGCGCATCGTGTACTTTGTTGCATTCTATCTTGGCCTTGGACTACTTCATGTACAATCCATCGTGTACGGGTGAGATGGTTCTGTCACGACCCGCACCCGGATATTCGGGCACGAGTGCGTGGGCACGTCCAGCTTACGCCGCAGTGTCGGCGGTAGTACGCTTTCTAGGTCATAATCACAGGTAATTTAGAATCTATCTCATCCACAATAAAGTAAATAGACAAGAAAAATGACAGGGAAATAGAAATGATAAGATTTCATAAGACAATTTGTGATATACAAATCCATGGTTTAATACAGAATCCAGAAGATAAATCGGGGACAACCCGATTGCTGAGCTGAAAGAAAATAAAATAATAACTAACTGGCTACTCCTCCTCAAAGGTAGCCTCCTGAGTGGGAACAGGCTCCTCAGATGTATCACCTGCTGCCTCATAGGGATCATAAAAGGTGGGGGCATAATCCTCATCATCGCCTAAAACAACGGATCCAGTCAGGAAAGGAGCAAAGTACACAATGCACAACAAGATTTAAACTAAATATTTGTGACAAGTAGAAAAGAACTGACTAAGCATCATGTTGAGAATAAGCATAAATAAGTAATAATAATAACTAAGAGTTTAACACTAAAAAAAAACAGGAATATAAGTAAGACAAGATTAATTGTTATAAACCAGGAATATGAGTAAATCAGGAATAACAGGAAAATGTAACTGTGACAAGACAACGGGAACTGCAACAAGACAAGAACTATTGTGTGTGAACTTGTGTAGTTAGAATACATAGTTGGCATGTAGGGGCTTATAAAGCTAATAAGGCCGTCATAGACGACTAGCAACTAGGAATAATCAAGTATAAGGCTGATGGTACAGTCGCGCACCAACAGCTAGTAACAATAGGGGGAAGGGTAAACTACATGCCTCCTAGTATTCTCCCTTCCGATACGAAAAGCAAGATATGAAATCCAGTGTTCTAACTCTACGTGTAATCATCAATGGTACTAATAAAGCAGAGAATTTATTTATCACAACATAAAGATTAAACTTGAAGTGCAGGTACTTGCCTGTTGTTTGGATCTGATTAATATGGCTCTCGGGAAAAATTCCAGAGATGAGCCCAGATGCTGAAATAAACATTACCATCACTCTCAGAAGATGTCAAATAGCTAGAAACGCCTGTCCTTGGGTCCAATTTGGAGACAAGGGCGAAAACGGCAGTTTCGGGTCAAAACGGGGTCCGCCGGTGGGCCCGCTTTGCACCGAAAAATGTGTCCGGGTCAATGGTCTCCAAATTCACCAAACTTAGTGTCAACAGGTCAGGAACGCTGATACGAATCCAACAGAACTTCCAGATTTGGATTCCGATGAGCCGAACACAAAATCGCCCGTCGAGCGGGGCCTGTGGGGCCCACGACACGCGATTTCGTCAACGTTCTCAGAATCGAACCAAACTTGACCCACAGGACCAGCGTATCGCTACGAGTCTGATGGCGCAAGTTTCGTCTCGATCTGACGAGTGTACAAGAAGTTAGGGCAAAATGTCGAAAAAGTCGGATACGGGGCAATGTCCGCGGATACGCGTTAATTCCGGTGTGCACGCACACCCGAATCAGCTTCCACGAAATCTCACACGTCCGTATCGACGATGCGCACGTATCTGTGAAGACCGCACGCGACCAAGTCGTCCCGTTTGGCGGGGCGCACTCAGTTCCTGGGTGAAACAGGGTCTGGTTTTTCCTGTTTTTGGATCGCGGTGTGCGATCACCACAGGACGCGATGCCCCGAACAGTTTATCCGGACACAGAGAGGGTCATACAGGCTTCACAACGCAATTTATAGAATTAAAAACGGAGCTACGAGGCGAAAGCTACACGTACCTGAACCGGGCTCGAGAACTGGGTCTTCACCGTGTCCGTGTCATGTCCGACACGGAATTTGGGAATTAGGGTTAGGGTTAGGGTTTCACTCAGGCGGCCGGAGGACGGCAAGGCAGGCCGGGGCAGGGCTGCACGGCGGCTGGCTGGTCGGCGGCGAGCGGCAGGCGCCGGGGGCGGCGGGCCGAGGCTGGCCGGAGCTCTAGCCCGCTGCTGCTGGACTGACGAAGGGAGGAGGAAGGAGGGGCGACTCCGACGGCTGGGCAGCGGCGTTGTCCGGTGGCAGCGGCGGCGGAGGGGCGTCGGCTGCGCTCGGGAAGGGGTCGCCGGACGGTTAGGGTTCCGGTGGGTGGAGATCCGGTGGCTGAGGGGAAGACCGGAGGAGGAGGGTTTAATAGGCGAGGCGGAGCTGCGGCAGGCCGAGAAAGGCGGTCGAGAGGGGTGGCGTGGCGTCGCGAGGCGGCCGGAGCGCCGCGCGGAGCGCCGGGCGACGCGGGCACGGGGACTGGGGAAGAGGGGAGCCGGGTCGGGTCCGGGCGGGTCGGGTTCAAGCGGACCCGACCCGACCCGACCCGACCCGTTAGGTCAACGGGCCGCGGGCTGAATGGGCTGGGCCCAACGGGCTGGGCTCAGGTAAATAATAGGAATAATAATAATAATAATAATAATAATAATAATAATAAATTAGTTAATTAAATAAATAATTAATAAATACTTTTTAGGTGTTTTAAAAATAGGTCCGGGGTCCAATAAATTCCAGAAAAATTACCCTAAGTCCAGTTTTTCATTTTACACCCAAAAATATTATTTTTATAATATTTTAATGTTGTTTAATATCAATTAAAAATCATGTAATAATTCAAAATCCTGATTTTAATTTCAGAAAATTCCCAGAAAATTCCAGAAAATTGTGAAAAATCCTAATTTTAGTATTTTTGAAAAATCAGAGGCTTACAATCGTAGCGCATCGTGTGCTCTCGTTGCGTTCCACTCTCGTCTGGGATTAGACCTTTATGGCTATGCCAGCGACTCATGTTCATATAGATAAGTCATCCTCGCTTAGCGGCTATCCGCGTGCGAGTCATTGCATCAAGAACAACTGAGCACACCAAATACTGTCCCGTTCAATGACTCTCATGTTTGCATGTTGCATGTGCTTGCCTCCTGAATGTTTATACATGCCTCTGCTCAAATTATACTGTTTGCCTCAATGTTTGCCTTGGACAGGGATGGAGATGGTAAGTTGGTGAGTCTCGTCGTGTTTCCTCTAACATCGCACGGCGTACTGTCCGACACGATAGGCTATTCAATATCTGCATGAAACTGATCCTAAGGCAACTAGAAAGACAACTTAATAGTTGTGCACGAAACCTGTATTACGTGTTTGGATTTGTCGAGCGGGCGAGTAGCTTCCCCACCAGTGCATTCAATGTACTGATAATCCACCAGTTTGATATGCAGGGTGCGGGAGAACCTCGTGCGGTGCGGACGCCTCCTTCGTACGTGCTAAGGTCAGGAGTTCCCTCTGAAGCCTTGCAACGGTGCGTCCGGGACTGAAGTGCATATACAAGACATAATATTGTGAACACCGCCTGACCATCGCCTGTACAAATCATTCCACAGTTGTAGCCACTTGGCACGCTTTTACTGTTTCAGAGAGAGAGACTTGAGCGACTTGTAATCTCGGCTATACGCCGCCTGTAATACATGTTTCATATCAATAAAGAGATTACTTTACTTGTTTCGATGCTTCCGCTATATTGTCGACTCAGTGAACCTGTTACCGATCGCTATGCGTTCCTAAACTCCGCTGCACTCGGACAATCTGTGCGACTCTGTGGCTTAGAACTCTTGCCGCCAGCCAATGAACCATGGCCTTGCACGGGCGTGGCTCACGCTCGTGCGGCATCACGCCCGGATGGGTTAAGCGATCGTTCCGCGAGAGCACTGGCGAGGGTGATTCCCGCCTAGCGGGAACGGCCGATTGCCTGCGAGAGATCGGGGCATGACAGGTTGGTATCAGAGCCTGGCTTCTACGCCTTTGGACTTCGATTCGATATCTCACTTTCGAAAGCTCGTTCATGGGTTATGTGCACGCTCTCTCTCAATGCCTCGATGGGATGTTCCAACAATAAGTCTAAATATTTTCAAAATACGTTTTGAATGATATGCTTGCTTGTCTGGTTGTATGCTGCGAGTGGCCTTTGTGCCAACCTGTACGAACCCTTGAGAGTATCGCTAGTAGCTTGTCCGATTTTCACTAACCCTATGTTTGGTTGAATGCATCTATTCGAGGGACGCCTTGAACTAGTGCACCATCCAAGACTTAAGAAAAGGTGAAACTCGAGTGCTGAGACTTCGCTATCACTAAGCTGGTTGACGTGTTCATACTAGAAATGCATGTCGAAGGTGCGCACGATCCAGTCTAAGCGATATGCTAAGATCGACGCTTGTGCAAGTGAATATCCAAATAAAACTAGTACAAACGACTTGTCTAGGATTGCCTCAACCCTAAATTACTGCTTGCCCTTAGTAAGTCTCGAGGACGAGACTTTTTCTAAGTTGGGTAGGATGTAACACCCCGTTCCGCTCAAGCGGACTGCCGTCTCAAACGGCAATCGTGCAGCTGTCCCGACCCGCTTTGCCTCAAAAGAGAAGCAAAGAATATCCAGACTTGTCCCTACAGGAATCCGGCTTGGACTTTCAGAGGCTCGCTCAGACGTATCGCTCTACCGAGGTGAATCATCGCTAAGGTGGGTGGCTACGGTGAACTTGTCTTTGCTTAGCCAGCACACATAAAAATCTGGAATGTTTATGCTAGTCGCTAGGTGATTCACCCCCTGCATGCTAATAAATCCAACGCACCTAGCTAAGGGAATAATCCCAACTTGTATTGCTTGCTAGAACATGGAAAAGAAAATACTGCTTATATTCAGACCCTCGCATGCTAAGTCCCTTAACGGTTTCATCTCTCGGACTACCTTCGGGCCCGAGCAACGTGCCTGCTTATGTACCTAGAAACGCATGCTTGTCTGCTTGAATGTTGCCGTGTTTTCATCCAACTCCGGGAGACTACTTAGTAGTCGTTCCGTGTATGATTGACCCTGCAAGTATCTAGGACCGTTAGGTCACCACGCAGCCCCGAACCAGGGGAGTGCATCAAGACAAGTTATTGTACAAAGAACAAGATCCAAGTATCCCGTGTACTTGTATACTCGTGTTCCCGTGCACTCGTGTTCTCTTGTTCAAAGTGCACGCGTGTTCTCGTGTTCTCGTGTATCTCGTGATAATTGAATGACCCAAAAAGAAAGTGCATATCGCGGACAACTCGGAAACAAGGTATAGTTCCACGGACGGTCACCGGGGCACTGGGGCTGATCCGGATGGAACTCTTGTGTGGTCCCTCGTGTTCGGGCGAGTAGTTTGTAGCACCTCATGTACTTACGTTGCATTCCACTTTCCCGGGACCACATCACGTGTGTAGTCCATCGTGTGCGGACAAGATGGTTTGTAGCGCATCGTGTACTTTATTGCATTCCATCTTGGCCTTGGACTACTTCATGTACAATCCATCGTGTACGGGCGAGATGGTTCGTAGCGCATCGTGTGCTCTCGTTGCGTTCCACTCTCGTCTGGGATTAGTCCTTTATGGCTATGCCAGCGACTCATGTTCATATAGATAAGTCATCCTCGCTTAGCGGCTATCCGCGTGCGAGTCATTGCATCAAGAACAACTGAGTACACCAAATACTGTCCCGTTCAATGACTCTCATGTTTGCATGTTGCATGTGCTTGCCTCCTGAATGTTTATACATGTCTCTGCTCGAATTTATACTGTTTGCCTCAATGTTTGCCTTGGACAGGGATGGAGATGGTAAGTTGGTGAGTCTCGTCGTGTTTCCTCTAACATCGCACAGCGCACTGCCCGACACGATAGGCTATTCAATATCTGCATGAAACTGATCCTAAGGCAACTAGAAAGACAACTTAATAGTTGTGCACGGAACCTGTATTACGTGTTTGGATTTGTCGAGCGGGCGAGTAGCTTCCCCACCAGTGCATTCAATGTACTGATAATCCACCAGTTTGATATGCAGGGTGCGGGAGAACCTCGTGCGGTGCGGATGCCTCCTTCGTACGTGCTAAGGCCAGGAGTTCCCTCTGAAGCCTTGCAACGGTACGTCCGGGACTGAAGCGCATATACAAGACATAATGTTGTGAACACCGCCTGACCATCGCCTGTACAAATCATTCCACAGTTGTAGCCACTTGGCACGCTTTTACTGTTTCAGAGAGAGAGGCTTGAGCGACTTGTAATCTCGGCTATACGCCGCCTGTAATACATGTTTCATATCAATAAAGATATTACTTTACTTGTTTCGATGCTTCCGCTATATTGTCGACTCAGTGAACCTGTTACCGATCGCTATGCGTTCCTAAACTCCGCTGCACTCGGACAATCTGTGCGACTCTGTGGCTTAGAACTCTTGCCGCCAGCCAATGAACCATGGCCTTGCACGGGCGTGGCTCACGCTCGTGCGGCATCACGCCCGGATGGGTTAAGCGATCGTTCCGCGGGAGCACTGGCGAGGGTGATTCACGCCTAGCGGGAACGGCCGATTGCCTGCGGAAGATCGGGGCATGACAGGTTGGTATCAGAGCCTGACTTCTACGCCTTTGGACTTCGATTCGATATCTCTGTTTCGAAAGCTCGTTCGTGGGTTATGTGCACGCTCTCTCTCAATGCCTCGATAGGATGTTCCAACAATAAGTCTAAATATTTTCAAAATACGTTTTGAATGATATGCTTGCTTGTCTGGTTGTATGCTGCGAGTGGCCTTTGTGCCAACCTGTGCGAACCCTTGAGAGTATCGCTAGTAGCTTGTCCGATTTTCACTAACCCTATGTTTGGTTGAATGCATCTATTCGAGGGACGCCTTGAACTAGTGCACCATCCAAGACTTAAGAAAAGGTGAAACTCGAGTGCTGAGACTTCGCTATCACTAAGCTGGTTGACGTGTTCATACTAGAAATGCATGTCGAAGGTGCGCACGATCCAGTCTAAGCGATATGCTAAGATCGACGCTTGTGCAAGTGAATATCCAAATAAAACTAGTACAAACGACTTGTCTAGGATTGCCTCAACCCTAAATTACTGCTTGCCCTTAGTAAGTCTCGAGGACGAGACTTTTTCTAAGTTGGGTAGGATGTAACACCCCGTTCCGCTCAAGCGGACTGCCGTCTCAAACGGCAATCGTGCAGCTGTCCCGACCCGCTTTGCCTCAAAAGAGAAGCAAAGAATATCCAGACTTGTCCCTACAGGAATCCGGCTTGGACTTTCAGAGGCTCGCTCAGACGTATCGCTCTACCGAGGTGAATCATCGCTAAGGTGGGTGGCTACGGTGAACTTGTCTTTGCTTAGCCAGCACACATAAAAATCTGGAATGTTTATGCTAGTCGCTAGGTGATTCACCCCCTGCATGCTAATAAATCCAACGCACCTAGCTAAGGGAATAATCCCAACTTGTATTGCTTGCTAGAACATGGAAAAGAAAATACTGCTTATATTCAGACCCTCGCATGCTAAGTCCCTTAACGGTTTCATCTCTCGGACTACCTTCGGGCCCGAGCAACGTGCCTGCTTATGTACCTAGAAACGCATGCTTGTCTGCTTGAATGTTGCCGTGTTTTCATCCAACTCCGGGAGACTACTTAGTAGTCGTTCCGTGTATGATTGACCCTGCAAGTATCCAGGACCGTTAGGTCACCACGCAGCCCCGAACCAGGGGAGTGCATCAAGACAAGTTATTGTACAAAGAACAAGATCCAAGTATCCCGTGTACTCGTATACTCGTGTTCCCGTGCACTCGTGTTCTCGTGTTCTCTTGTTCAAAGTGCACGCGTGTTCTCGTGTTCTCGTGTATCTCGTGATAATTGAATGACCCAAAAAGAAAGTGCATGTCGCGGACAACTCGGAAACAAGGTATAGTTTCACGGACGGTCACCGGGGTACTGGGGCCGATCCGATCCGGATGGAACTCTTGTGTGGTCCCTCGTGTTCGGGCGAGTAGTTTGTAGCACCTCATGTACTTACGTTGCATTCCACTTTCCCGGGACCACATCACGTGTGTAGTCCATCGTGTGCGGACAAGATGGTTTGTAGCGCATCGTGTACTTTATTGCATTCCATCTTGGCCTTGGACTACTTCATGTACAATCCATCGTGTACGGGCGAGATGGTTCGTAGCGCATCGTGTGCTCTCGTTGCGTTCCACTCTCGTCTGGGATTAGTCCTTTATGGCTATGCCAGCGACTCATGTTCATATAGATAAGTCATCCTCGCTTAGCGGCTATCCGCGTGCGAGTCATTGCATCAAGAACAACTGAGCACACCAAATACTGTCCCGTTCAATGACTCTCATGTTTGCATGTTGCATGTGCTTGCCTCCTGAATGTTTATACATGCCTCTGCTCGAATTTATACTGTTTGCCTCAATGTTTGCCTTGGACAGGGATGGAGATGGTAAGTTGGTGAGTCTCGCCGTGTTTCCTCTAACATCGCACGGCGCACTGCCCGACACGATAGGCTATTCAATATCTGCATAAAACTGATCCTAAGGCAACTAGAAAGACAACTTAATAGTTGTGCACGGAACCTGTATTACGTGTTTGGATTTGTCGAGCGGGCGAGTAGCTTCCCCACCAGTGCATTCAATGTACTGATAATCCACCAGTTTGATATGCAGGGTGCGGGAGAACCTCGTGCGGTGCGGACGCCTCCTTCGTACGTGCTAAGGCCAGGAGTTCCCTCTGAAGCCTTGCAACGGTGCGTCCGGGACTGAAGCGCATATACAAGACATAATATTGTGAACACCGCCTGACCATCGCCTGTACAAATCATTCCACAGTTGTAGCCACTTGGCATGCTTTTACTGTTTCAGAGAGAGAGGCTTGAGCGACTTGTAATCTCGGCTATACGCCGCCTGTAATACATGTTTCATATCAATAAAGAGATTACTTTACTTGTTTCGATGCTTCCGCTATATTGTCGACTCAATGAACCTGTTACCGATCGCTATGCGTTCCTAAACTCCACTGCACTCGGACAATCTTTGCGACTCTGTGGCTTAGAACTCTTGCCGCCAGCCAATGAACCATGGCCTTGCACGGGCGTGGCTCACGCTCGTGCGGCATCACGCCCGGATGGGTTAAGCGATCGTTCCGCGGGAGCGCTTGCGAGGGTGATTCCCGCCTAGCGGGAACGGCCGATTGCCTGCGGGAGATCGGGGCGTGACAGACGGGGGGGGGGGGGGGAGGGCGACGCTGGCGGAGAGGTCGGGAAGGGGGGAGGAGGGAAGAGGGGGAGCGGCTCGGGGAAGGAGAGGAGCTGCTCCGGCGATGGGGGGTAGCCGACGGCTACGGTTAGGGATTTGGTTTTTAGTTTTTCTTTTATAGAAATAAATTAGATATTTTAAGTAAAATATCTATAGATATTTACAGAATATTTTGTGGATATTTTCAGGTGGGTCCCGCTTTCAAATGGACGGTGCAGGTTCATCGGCCAATAGGAAGCTGACACCTCACACAAAAATTTTGCAAAAAAGTCCCTGCAATTCCATAAATTGCATAAAGGTCCTATTTTGGGAAATTGCACAATTACGAAATTGTCTGGGAAAAATACCTGATTCCTGAAAATGCTAAAATGTACAGGAATGAGGGGAATGGCTGTGTGAAGGCCCTGAGGGGATGGGGGTGAGTCTGGGCAGAGGCTGGGCCTGGTTTTCTTGGGTGATACGGGCCATCGTATTAATTAATTAATAATTAATGCGCACGATGTTCTCTAATTATTTAGAGACAGGTAGGACCATAATTTTAATACGGTGTCAATATACTAAATGTAGTATACTCAGTGTAGAATATTATCGTATTTTTGTTTGGGCAAAACAGGTGCATGTTGGGTCTCTAATTTCTATTGGAACAGGGAAGGGTACAGATCTGGGAGTTTAAATACGTACGTTTGTAACGATATTTGTGCGTCTAATACGAGGCACAAAACAGAGTATCTGGGGGTTGCACAAAGTGCAGGATAGTAGACTGGCATATCTAGGAGAGGTATGTGAACTTTGTTCGGGGATAACAGTCAAGGTAAAGCTCCAAATAATTCGTTGATGGACAGGTGCACAAAGCAATAGGATATGTAAGCAAAATAAATTAAAATATTACCATAAATCCTAAATTGCTAAAAATAATCCTAAAATGCTGGAATCTGGTCGAGGGAGTTTACAATCTACCCAACTTATAAGAATTTTATCCTCGAAATTAAAACTAAGCCACGGTAGAAGTCAAAGACGGCATATGATATAATTTAACAAAGTAATTTATATCTTGGTTTACGAATAGGTTCGAAAAACGTTTACGCATGTCGTCCACACGCTTCCAAGTAGATTCTCCTGGTGCGCCATGTTTTCATGCCACGCGGACCAAGGGAATAGACTGATTCCTCAATACCTTTTCTCGATGATCAAGAATTTCTATGGGTTGCTTTTGATATGACAAGCTCGGCCTAATGGTGATCTTTGAATGGTTGAGAACATGACTGCTGTCTGTTACATATCGCCTGAGTTGCGATACGTGGAATACATCAAGTACTCCCTCAAGTGAAGGTGGTAGCGCAAGTTGATATACCACTACTCCTACTCTTTCTAGCACGTCAATGGTCCAACATACCTTGTACTCAATCTTACTGCGTCCTCCGAATCGAATGGTGCCTCTAGTAGGTGATATCCTCAAGAAGACATGGTCGTCCACTTTGAATTCCATGGGATGATGATGACGGTCTGCCTACTGCTTCTGTCTGTCTTGCATTGCTCGCAAGTGTCCTTGCATTACTTAACTGTCTCTACGGTGTTGACCACCAACTCTGGTCACACGAATCCTTGTCTGGTACAATGCTGACTAGTATGCCATGCAATCTTACGATTTGTCTCATATATAAGTTAGCTAAAGCTTCTGCAGACTGGCCAACTCTAAAGGTAAGAAATGTGCTGACTTGGTGAGTCGGTCCATAGGAATTCTGGATCCTTACAAGTCAACCTAGTCGTAGGTGCTGCTATTCATTCAGGAGTCAGTCAATTGCTCATTCAAGTAAAATCCTTTTAGACCTCTGACAACAAAATGATACTTTCTTTATCGTAATACTTGGGTTCTGAACTTGACCCAAGTTACGAGGCAAAATAAAAATAAAAATTTTATGTTGTCATAGTGATGCACGCATCATGAACGTAATAAAACGTTAGGTAGGTAGCGAAGGTCATTCTAAAAATAGCACAGTTTTAAACTGCAATCTAATCTAATAATAGGGTTTGGTAATTACCTAAGAAACAAACAGAAATGGCTACATAAACAATACACTTTTCATTTTTATACTAAGTACGAGGTTTCGTCTTTCCGAAATAAGGGAAGACGGAAAACAATAATCAAGAGTTCAAGGGGGAGGTAATATATTAGAAGTGTGGGGATCAATGCGTTTAAAGAATTCAAATGGGAATTGTCAAGCAGTTGTGGATTGAAATCCTATTTTGGTAATTCCTATTCACATGCTCGTATTAGTACAGTTATGTAGCTGATACGATATGCTCAGACATATCTAGCGGGCAAGTACATCCGTCTACTAATCACTATATATCTCAATCCACGTAAAGTAGTTAAGCGAAGGATGAACCAAGTGCACTATGGTTGATCAGACCGTAATACACTGATTCTAAAATGTATTAGTGTAGTACTCCAATAATACATATATCATGAACAAGCTTGATAAAGAATAAGCTTGCAAAACTAGGCTATAATAGCAGTATAAGTCAAGGTAGTACAGCAAATATAAGTACGCTAGATTATGATGTGAGAAGTACAAAATAATTCAAATTCATAAAAAGACAAGACTCTACAATCTCTACAGTTATTATTCTATTTTTTTGTCTAAGTCGCTAGTTGACCCAAAAGAGGTATGGCCTTCTAAGTTCTACAATCTTAATATACACTATAGGTTGTCCGCCTAAAACAGAGATTTCAAGAAAGTTCGCGTAAAGTAGGGGTTCGAGGTTGTCTGCGTAAAGCAGAGATAAAATAATTTGGCGTAACGCATGGCTTCAGAGCTATCCGCGTAAAACAGAGAAGCGTAAGGCAGAGCTTCAGAGCTGTCCGCGTAAAAAGTCTGTGCGTAGAAATCTGCGCGTAAATATCTCCTGCGTAAAGTCTAGCATTCGTTGCAGCGTAAAGTTGTACGAGAAACTCATGAGTTTGTCAGTCAAAATTAGTGAATCCTGATATCTGACAAAAGTACTTGCACAACGATCGAGTGGACGGTTTGTGATGATGATTTTGCACGAAGTCCCAGGTTGTCGTTTAGTGACTTTATTGGATACAAGTCATTTTTTACGCTCGAGGTGAGACAAAACCAGATGTCCTGTCAAAAGCTGTTTCTTTTTACACAGGGCTCGAGGCGTAACTCTGTATTTAATACACGGGATTTGGTCATGTGTGAACTCCCTCACCCAAAATAGGTATTTTGTGTATATTTTATATTATTATATTTATTATAGATGTTTAATTTATTTAGAGTATTCTCTTAGTTAATTAAAATATTTTTTTAGTATATTTACTTATATAAATATTTATTTAGAATTATTTTTAGGCTATTTTAGATTATTGGGATTTTTCCATAATTTTTAGTTAATTAAAAAATAGTAACACTAATTTTCTAGGACTTTGAAGAATTTATTTTATATTCAAACTTAATTAAAAATATCCCAAACTTTTATTTTAGGTTCTAAATAATAAAATATATTTTCTAGAATTTTTTGGGAATTTTCTGATTATTTTTAGCATTTATTTTGAGTTAATTATGAAAAACTGAATTAAAAATTAATTTCTGAAAAAGAAAATCCAAAAAGTAATTAATTCTGCCCAGTCAGCAAACAGTGGGCCCACCTGTCAGCCTCCCGCAGCGAATAGTGCCGGGCCCGCCTGTCAGTGACCGCGGGGGTGGGTGCGAGCCGAGCCGAGCCGAGTCAGAGTTCGACTCGGACTCAGCTGAGCCGAGCCGGGTCAAACCATGATCGTTCGATTTGGACGGGGCTGCACAGATGGCTGACACGTGTCAACTCTGAGCCGCAGCTGCACTCTCTCTCTCCTCTATATATATAATAGTTTAAGTTATTTTCTAGGGTTTTTCTTGAGCCAATTTTTGGAGAATTGCCATCTAGGGTTCCTTCATCTTCCAGAAGCCATTGCGCATAGTTCCGAACTCCAAACGAGGCCTAGTTTTTTGTGTTAGAATGATATTTATTTCTGATTATATAAATTATTTTACTAAATTATGAGTATTAAATTCTGGAAAATTCGTGGAGCACAGCATGTCCAAAAATAGACGTGTTTCGATGTTTTTACGATTTCGGGAGAACCAGGAATCATAATCATGAACCGTTTGAAGTTTCAGAAAGCTAATGTCTAGATAATTGACATATGTTTTTACCAGAATTTAATTTGAAGTATTTATATACTGTTAATTCTGTAGAACTTCTAGGTTAGAATTTAACCATCGGTGCACAATACAAAATTTGTATGTGCCATAATTTCCAAACGAATTTGAATTCGGACGAGCCATAAATTTTAGCATGTTTTGATGCTGAAATCTACAGGAAATCATTCATGAAAGTTGAGTTTGTATCGGTTGACTTTTCGGTCAACAGATCGCCTCGATTTGCGTGCCATGAGTCTCGAGTTGATAAAATTCAGTTCTTTGGACAAAATTTAGGAATTATCATAAAAAATTAGAATAATAAGATTAAAATATGATTTTAGAGTAATTATTCCAGAATTAAATAAATTAAAATAAATTATCTTTTGACGTGATAAATTTGTAATATATAGGCTATTTGGACTTGACTTAGACTCTGATTCATACCAGCAGCAGGTCCCCAGGCGAGTACATTCTCTGATAGTGTTCCAGTAGGACGTAGTATTTAGCCACCACGGTTAGTTTACATCAGACCCTGAGTCGGAGAACCCAACGCGCGTTCGTACATTTACATGTACGCAAATATTATTCAGTTTGGTATATATATTTATGTACGTAATTACTATATGTATTCCAATAATTATGTAAATAAATTGATGGTTATATTATTATATAGTTATATGAATATATATGTAAGTAAATGCTAATTGATAATTATGACTAAATATTCAGACTGTACGACCCTAGGATACCATGGACTATCCCATACTTACCTTGACCATGTTGACCCTAAGAACTTGTGAATTTGTCCGCCTTGCGTACATTAATGTATTGGCATAGACACCTGTCAGTTGACTGACTGATTTCGTACAGTACTTGAAGACGCAATACCCGCGTAATTCAACGCGTAATTGACCGTGTTAGATGACTAGTGTTACCCCTAGTATACCCCCTGAGTCCAGTGTAAATATGGTTGTGTATGTGTTAGTGTAAAGACTAATAATTCTATTGTATTATATTTATCTGTACATAGGATATTGGATTTGTTCTGCGCGATTTCTGGAGTAGATTATTGGTACATTGCAGCTTTCTTGCCAGACAAATATACCTTGCCCTTGTACTGTTATTTATATTCCATATGTTGCATGCATCCTTATTTTCTGTCTTTAGTTCATATATTTTAACTGTTATATAAAATGCGCGCGACGGTGTCGTCGTGATATATTTTTATTTATGTATTGCATTGACCTTGTTCATGAGACTACCCCCTTATCATGTAGCATCATTAGGTTCATTGGCCGTGACACAGTTGTTACACGAGTTGTGAGTCTCATATAGATCACGACTGGCGTGCAGGGTTGGCCTCCTGTACGTGTGGGCCGTGCGTTAGGAATAACTGCTGTTAGAAACTTTGCATGCTAGTAGACTTAGCAGTTATTAGAGGTCTAGGGACATAGCCTATTGTAGTACGGTGGTTCCATCCTTGTCCTTGTTTGGTTGCAGGATTGGGCTAGGGTACTAAGAATAGGCTATGGACCAAATCGTGTCATGGATGTGACATGCTTAGAGCATGGGGTGGGGAGAACAACAAGTACCGCATTTGAGCTCCTTTACACTTTTCCTTCTGTAACCCGGAAGCTCCGCTGGAGATACGGGCGGTGATGACCCCTTTACTACTTGGCGGGCCTCTGCCGTTCAAAAGATGACATGCCTTTGAGGCCCCTGGTTCTCCGAGAGAGTCATGCCAATCCCAGTTCTCAGCCAGATAACTCACTTGTTAGAAAGTTATTCTTAAACTGCATTCACATAGATGGTTAGGCGACCCATTGGATATTTATTTCAGTACTTTATTGGCATGTGTTTAAGTATCTTGTTATGTCCCTTTGAGGAACTGGTCCGCTGCTAGGTGTATCTGTTCTTGAGTATTTGCAGGAGCGCAGATTTGGATGGTTGTATATGCTTCGTGGATGTCTTCTCTTCGAGCCGTGATTGATAGCTGGTATACTTATATTGGGTTTGATTGTGTTGTACTTATTTTGTATTTGCTCTTATATTCGAGTTGGTAGTGGATTTATTTCCATCCAACTATCATCCTTAGATACTTCTTATTGAGATCTAGTTTCATAGATACTGGTTATTTATTTCTATATGATTTTGGTGGATGAGATTTAGATTTTATCCTGTGACTTGTAACATTTTATACCACTTGTGGATTTGATATTTATATTACAGCGTACGTATGGATTTGGTTTCCATATATTGGAGTTGCTATATCCATGCGGCTGGCATGCTTACGTGTCCTAGTCCTACGTATTTTTGGGACTGGGGCGTGACATCATGGCTGGGGGAAAGATAAGGCTATAACAAATACGCTCACATCCTATTATTATTATTTTATGCCTAATCAGGTTACTCTACGCTGATTATCTATTTATTCAAGAATCAACAAGTTTACGCAGGGCAGTTACCTACGTGGCTTTCATGACGTGGGATAAGGAAGACAAAGGGATCGTGGGTAGCAGTTGTTATAACTGCAGCGTAAGGAGACAATCTCCTGCATAATTTGGTTTTTACGCCAACAGGAAAGTCATTTGGCTTTTACGCCAACTAGGCAGTTGTTTGGTTCTTATGCCAACAACGGTCAAATGGGTTTTACGCCAACAAGGGTAAAGGGTCTCTGGCGTAAAACTCTGGTTATCCAACATAGGATGAGGTTTCAGTCCTAGTATTTAACCTTAGATTTCTATGGGTTCCTCAAGACTAGGGTCAACACTATGGTCAATTCTCTAACTAATCCTAGTAGTGTTTATACTACTCTCCAGTCATACTTAAATACGTCAAGGGATAATGGTAATTTAATCTATAGGTAAGTGATGCTAGGGTTCATTAGGTAATATGGAAGGCTAGGGTTCATTAAGTAGTCTGAACTTAATAATGTGTCAATGTCCTAGTTGTGTTCTTAATAGGAATACTACCCTAATTATCATCCTATAAACAGGGATTCCTATATTCTAGCAAGGGCTATACTCGAGGAATTATCAGGGAAGCACATGAATCAAGCAGGATGCAATTTTGTAAGTAGGACAGACTGGAAGGAAGATAAGTCATAGTCAATTATGGATGAGATCCTATGCTCTAATCCTAGGTGCAGGCTTGCTCGGTACAGTAACGTAACCGAGACAATATGCTCTGACCTGCACGGGCCACCACTAAAAATATGTCACGCTCCAGTCCCAAAATACGTAGGACTAGGACACGTAAGCATGCCAGCCGCCTGTATATATGGCAACTCCAATATATGGAAACCATAATACAAGCGTACGCTGTATAATGAACAATAATTCATAAGTGGTAAAACTAATCACAAGTCACAGGGTAATATCTAAATCTCATCCACAGAAATCAAATATGAATAACCAATAACTATGTAACTAGATCTCAATAATAAGTATCTAAAGAATGACAGTTGTATGGAAACAAATCCACTGCCGAAATAGAATATAAAATGAACCAGATACACACCATATAAGAACAACATCTGACAATCACGAGGCTCGAAGAGAAGATCTCCTCAGAATATACGTAACATGTCCGGATCTGCGCTCCTGCGAATACTCATGAACCTCCACACCTGGAAAGGGACCAGGTCCTCAGAGGGACATAACAAGATACAGAAAAACAACATGCCATGTATGTAAATACTGAATAAATAAATAAATACAGGGTGTGCTAACCATCTAAGTGAATGCAATGTAAAGACCTTGTAGTACGCATGGGAATGTATAAGCTTGACATATGCTGATGTAATTCACCAATCGTCATGACTGGCTAGTATATGTGTCATATGCCCCCAGACTCATGGGCACTCTGCAATCGTCCATCTCCGAGGAGCATGGAACGAAGGATATAACATCAAGAAGGGGGGTGTCCCATACGTCTACTAGTATCTTTTCCGCCCAATATAGATATACAAGTTGTGAAAACGACGTGGACACCTCCTACTATGATGCAAGTCTCAATAAAATAAACAACTAAGCTACATACCGTTACACGTGTTGCTCATACTGATGGCCAGTCGCGCATGAGGCACGCGTCCCTACTTGAACTCACTCTGTGACGTGTAATGATACGTGTCAAGGCCTGTAAAGTTATACTAATAACTTCACAACTTTAGGTGGGTCTACTAGACACTAGGTCAAACACAAATCCTAACGTCAACGCCTTCGTTGACTGCACCCAAGTTTTCTCGGACGTGCACATTTATATAATATTAAAATAAATAAACATGTAACTAACAATAACTGAATTTAAACAATATAACAAGATAAGGTATACTTGCCTGGCAAAAGAGCTACAAAATATAACGTCCAGATGTCAAATACCAAGTGTCAGAAACTATGGCCTCAGAATGAATGTCTCCGGATACTGAAATAAATATCACTAACAGTCTCAAAAAATATCAAATAGCTGGAAACGCTTGTCCTTAAGTCCAATTTGGACACAGGGGCAAAAATGATATTTTTTGGTCAAAGCGGGGTCCACATGTGGGCCGCTTTGCACCGAAAAATGTGTCAGGGTCAAAGGTCTCCAAATTTCTCAAACTTAGTGTCAACAAGTCAGGAACGATGTTACGAACCCAACGAAACTTCCAGAATTGGATTCCGATGAGCCGGTCACAAAATAGCCCGTCAAGTGGAGCTTGCGGGGCCCACGATACGGAATTTTGTTAACGTTCTCAGAATCGAACCAAACTTGGATCATAGGACCAGCGTATTGCTACGAGTCCGATGGCGTAAGTTTTGTTTCGATCCGACGTGTGTACACAAAGTTACAGCGTGTTCTAGAACAGGCGGATATGGGACGTTGTCGGCGGATACGCGTTGATTCCGGTGTGCACGCACATCCAAATCAACTTCTGCAAAATCCCGCAGGTCCGTATCAACGACGCGGATGTTTCGGTAAAGACCGCGTGTGACCAAGTCGTCCCGTTTGGCGGGGCATACTCAGTTCCGGGGTAAAACAGGGCGTTGTTTTTCCTGTATTTGGATCGCGGTTCGCGATCGCCACAGGACGCGATGCACCGGGCGGATTGTACGGGCATCGAGAGGGTTACATAGCCTACGTGTCACAACTAATGGAATGGAAAACAGAATTACGAGGAGAGAGAACGGGTTACCTGAACAGGCTCCGTGGAAACTGAATTTCCCGTGTCCGGTCACTGTGCTGTGTCCTGGTCGCTGTGTCCGGGTTCCGTCGGGTCCTGGGTTCTGCCGTGTCCTGGTTAGAGTCCAGCGGAGGATGTCACGACCCAATTCCGTAGAATTAAATGAGGCGTCCCCCGAATCGTGACCGCCGTGCGGGCCTGGAGTTGCGCCCGCACAAGGCTTTAATGATTTGCATAACAAGCACATATTCAGAGTACGCAGATAAATTGAAACACAAATTTGAAACATAGAAAAGTTCTCTTTATTGATAATGAACATCTATTACAAACTCTTGAACGAGTTAGCTAATATGCCGAACGACTTACAAAAGAGTTGACTCAAAATGAGATAGCAGTCATGTACATTACATCCCTTTATAAACTCAAAATGATAAAGACCTCCAGGCTAGAGGACGGCTTTGCCACGGAGCTGCATTTGTGTATGAAGAGTTGCAGCTTCGGACTTCAAAAGGCTTCAGGGGGCACGGTGAAGATGCGCCAACAGTTGGACTGGATCGGGTAGACGACTTCGGCTCCTCGCTCGGTTCGCCTTGGTACGGAGAACCTGTTTCAACGAGGGTCAGCATATCGAAACATGCTGGTGAAGGCGAGCTAGCCTGACTATACCAATCAACACGTTGTTTAGTGAAGCATGCATATTTGTGGGTTTCTATCTTGCCTTAGTTCATTTACAAGTAAGCAGCATATAGAATTTACTGAAATGAACGTGCCACCGTTAGGTGGATTTTACCTGCCCGTCTGAATTACCTGCACAATACTTACCGTGCCTTTCCTGCCACGAAGACACAAGTTAGTATGCAACAGGTTTAAATATACACGATGATCACTGGCATGGTTGCCATAATGGACGTAGCCGGGGACAAGGATAGCATGCTACGAGAGAACACGATTGCGCTGCAAGCTATCCGGTCCCGAACATGAAGACTACACATGAGTTCCGCCCGGATCGGATCGATGCCAGTGCCCCAGCGACCGTCCGCAGAACCAATACCTTGTGCACAAGTTGTCCATGATCGAACACGATTAACAAGTTAACAATTTATGCAGTTGAGGCAACACGATTGCAAGAACACGAGTGCAAGAACACGAGTGCACGACAAGCAGTAATACATGATTCATTTAACATAGCCTCCCTGAACAATTATGCATATACAAGATGTGTTCTATACTTAGCACGTTTTATAGAACATTTGCACTAAAAAGCATACGATAAGGCAACAGTTCACAGGTTTGATTAACAAGCATAATAACCAAGTATATTTGTCTTTTATCTTGGTTTCTTTTATTATTATTTGGTATCGTTTGATCGGGGCAAAGGAGTGAAGCTTGGAAGCAGGGCTAGCTAATCGGGTTGGTAGCCACTCACTTAGATTTTGGAAAGAAGAAGGAAAGAGGTGCTTCACGACTCCGCTCGCAAGCCGCCTACTGCTCGTTCACCTGCACACGAACATCTCGATTAATACTTCTTTCTCTCTTTCCAATCTCGGAATAGAAGTGCAAGTCAATGAACGAAAACAATAAAAACCATCGAAACCGTTCAAGAAAACAAGCAAGTCCCAAAACCAACTCAAAGCACGAAAGCAACAAGCGACATCGAAAATCGAGGCAATAAAAGATAGCAGCGGAGAGGTCCCTCCTGACTCTGCCGCTAAGCCGATCCTTGGGGCGCAGTCCACTGAATATGGGAATCGATTCCGAAGAAACAAATCCATAACGAGGACGAGTTCTTAATTCAATCTATCCCGATCGAACGATACCGACTTGTGTTTCTTAGCCGTGCTCTCCGCATCGGGAGAACGGGGCGCTACATCCTACCCAACTAATTGGAAGTTTCGTCCCAAAACTTAGGGTAGAACTTACCGTTAGGGATTATTGCGTTCGGGACGGCGATCAGGAAGGTTCGGGCAGGAATTAATAGCATGGCCTGATCGTCCACAAGCGAGGCATAATCCAAGTCTCAAGCGGCAGTCCTTCTTGTCGTGTCCAGTCTTTTTACAGAACTGACACGTAATGTTCCAATGCTTTATTTGTTGACTACCGTCGTTCCGACGCTTTGCAGCGTTGTTTCCTCTGTCGTTGCTTTGGCGTTTGTAATTGTAGGTATGCACAGCGCCGACAGGAACGTGAGGATAGAATGGTTCAAGCGACAGGGCGTGATTCATGACTTCACGCATCGTACGATACTGAGGAACGGCTACGTGCGAATGGATGGCAGGGCGTAGTCCACCTTCAAACCTTCTAGCTCGACTCGCTGCATCAGGTAAATAGGCCCTAGCGAATTTGGAGAGTCGGTTGAATTCGGCGGAGTACTCCTTAACTGTCATGCTGCCTTGCCGCAGCTGCACGAACTCGTTTTCCATTTGACGTTGTACTGGAGGGGGTACAAACTCCTCTTCGAATGCGGCACGAAAAGTCGTCCACGAGATCGGCTCCTCTTCGTGATCAAATTGGAGAGATCGTCGATGCACGTCCCACCAATCGTGCGCGTTGAGGCGGAGCTGTAGTTGCGCGCAGGAGACGCGCTTCTCTTCGGGGACCTCTAACAGAGCGAAGTGATCTTCAAGTTCGGCCAACCAATCTAGAGCTACGACTGGGTCCTCAGTCCCGTTGAATGGGGTGTTGCAGACTTTCTTGAAGTGGCCAAAGTCGAAGGCAGTCACGTCCCTCGCCTTTGGAATTCGCGGCGTCTCTACTTCAAGCACGGGCTGTTCCACCGGAGTCGCTGGCGTTGCCGCGGACTGGTTGGATGCCAAAGTCTGAACGATCTGCTGCAGGGTATCTACCTGCTTCTGTTGGACTGAGAATCGTGCTTCTATATTGTCTTGAAACTTGAGCTGACTCTCTTTCGCCCGCTTCTCGGCCCGTTCATAGCGAGCCTCGTCCCTTTGTTGGTTTGCCTCCAACATCTGCAATATTCGTTGGACGGGATCGATGCTTGGCACGGCTCGCTGGCTCTTTGAACTTCTCGAAGTATCCGAACTACTTTCTTGGCCTTGCATTTCGTCCGGAGTTTGCGCTGCAGATTGCGCTGGAGCCATTCCTTCAAAAAAAGGTAAATTACATTAGGATCATAATGTATTATGGACTTATTGCATGAACGTATCTTATTTTGGCCTAGCGAGTTCAAGAGTTCGCACAGGAATTGATCGTTAAAGGAACTTTTCCAGCACGAAGTCTAAGGAACTTTGAATCTGTGCTCTGATACCACTATGTCACGACCCAATTCCGTAGAATCAAATGAGGCATCCCCCGAATCGTGACCGCCGTGCGGGCCTGGAGTTGCGCCCGCACAAGGCTTTAATGATTTGCATAACAAGTACATATTCAGAGTACGCAGATAAATTGAAACACAGATTTAAAACATAGAAAAGTTCTCTTTATTGATAATGAATATCTATTACAAACTCTTGAACGAGTTAGCTAATATGCCGAACGGCTTACAAAAGGGTTGACTCAAAATGAGATAGCAGTCCTGTACATTACATCCCTTTATAAACTCAAAATGATAAAGACCTCCAGGCTGGAGGACGGCTTTGCCACGGAGCTGCATTTGTGTATGAAGAGTTGCAGCTTCGGACTTCAAAAGGCTTCAGGGGGCGCGGTGAAGATGCGCCAACAGTTGGACTGGATCGGGTAGACGACTTCGGCTCCTCGCTCGGTTCGCCTTGGTACGGAGAACCTGTTTCAACGAGGGTCAGCATATCGAAACATGCTGGTGAAGGCGAGCTAGCCTGACTATACCAATCAACACGTTGTTTAGTGAAGCATGCATATTTGTGGGTTTCTATCTTGCCTTAGTTCATTTACAAGTAAGCAGCATATAGAATTTACTGAAATGAACGTGCCACCGTTAGGTGGATTTTACCTGCCCGTCTGAATTACCTGTACAATACTTACCGTGCCTTTCCTGCCACGAAGACACAAGTTAGTATGCAACAGGTTTAAATATACACGATGATCACTGGCATGGTTGCCATAATGGACGTAGCCGGGGACAAGGATAGCATGCTACGAGAGAACACGATTGCGCTGCAAACTATCCGGTCCCGAACACGAAGACTACACACGAGTTCCGCCCGGATCGGATCGATGCCAGTGCCCCAGCGACCGTCCGCAGAACCAATACCTTGTGCACAAGTTGTCCATGATCGAACACGATTAACAAGTTAACAATTTATGCAGTTGAGGCAACACGATTGCAAGAACACGAGTGCAAGAATACGAGTGCACGACAAGCAGTAATACATGATTCATTTATGTCACGCCCCAGTCCCAAAAATACGTAGGACTAGGATACGTAAGCATGCCAGCCGCATGGATATGGCAACTCCAATATATGAAAACCAAATCCATACATACGCTGTAATATGAATATAAAATCCACAAGTGGTATAAAATAGAATACAAGTCACAAGGTAAAATCTAAATCTCATCTACCAAAATCATATAGAAATAAATAACCAGTATCTATGAAACTAGATCTCAATAAGAAGTATCTAAGGATGATAGTTGGATGGAAACAAATCCACTACCAACTCGAATATAAGAGCAAATACAATATGAGTACAACACCACAACACAATATAAGAATACCAGCTATCCATCACAGCTCGAAGAGAAGACATCCTCGGATCACATGTAACCATCCAAATCTGCGCTCCTGTAAATACTCAAGAAAAGATACACCTGGCAGCGGACCAGGTCCTCAGAGGGACGTAACAAGATACAGAAAATACGAGCCAATTTGAATACAGTAAACATGCATATTATTTGAAAATAATAAGTACGCTGTACAAGACAATCTATATGAATGCAAATGAGGACAACTTTTCGACGTATGGGCAAGGGTAGTCTACTCGATCTAATCCTCACAACTCACACACCCGTCTAGAACATCAGAAATCGACATACCTCTGGGGTAGCGACCAGCGCGACTCTACAAAAATCGACATACCTCTGGGGTAGCGACCAGCGTGACACACGTCCGTAGTGCGAACTATATACTACGGTTTACCAGAGTGGTTAAAAGCCCATACGCCTAATGATTGTCCTCCCATGATACTAGGTGCCATGTGTGTGTCAACATATCTAATACATAGTAATGACTGAAGAAAAACTACACATGCAAGAACTATACAGAAATGAAATAAATAAAAAGAAATATAAATAGCATGCAAAGTACTGTAAACAATTTGGCAAGGTATCTTGCCTGGGGTCCTACTGCTGGTATGAATCAGAGTCCAAGTCACAAGTCCAAATAGCCTATGTATTACAAATTTATCACGTCAAAAGATAATTTATTTTAATTTATTTAATTCTGGAATAATTACTCTAAAATCCTATTTTAATCTTATTATTCTGATTTTTATGTTAATTCCTAAATTTTGTCCAAAGAAACTGAATTTTATCAACTCGAGTCTCATGGCACGCAAATCGAGGCGATCTGTTGACCAAAAAGTCAACCGACACAAACTCAACTTACATGCATGATTTTCTGTAGATTTCAGCGTCAAAAATATGCTAGAATTTATGGCTCGTCCGAATTCAAATTCGTTTGGGAATTATGGCACATACAAATTTTGTATTGTGCACCGATGGTTAAATTCTAACCTAGAAGTTCTACAGAATTAACAGTATGTAAATAATTCGAATTAAATTCTATGAAAAATTTATGTCAATGATCTCGACATTAGCTTTCCGAAACTTTAAACGGTTCATGATTCTGACTCCTGGTTCTCCCGGAATCACGAAAATATCGAAACACGTCTATTTTCGGACATGCTGTGCTCTACGAATTTTCCAGAATTTAATACTCATAATTTAGAAAAAAAAAATATATAATCAGAAATCTAACCTCATTATCGTTCTAACAAAAAAAACTGGAGCAGGTTTGGAGTTCGGAGCTAGGAGATATCGTCTTTTTAATTCGTCATAACTAGTAGAAAATGAGGCTGAATTTATGACGAATTTTGACTATTTTTGGACGAAAAAGAGAGGAATTTTGGGGAAGAAAAATATGAAGGATGAGGTATTTATAATGGTGGAGACTACTTAATTAAATACAAGTAGGATTGGTTAATTTGGATAGGATTATGATAAATTTAAATAAGGATAGGATATGCATGAAGTTGTATTCCTAGTAGGTTAATGATTTGAATTAATTTAAAGTAGAGTTTGAATCTATCTCAATAATTTAAAATCTTGAATATAATTAAATATAATACAAATAATTTATAAAATCTTATTAATATCTATTAACACTAAATTAGCATCTATCTAATATTAAGACTATATATATCCAAATAAATCCTAATTAATTTCAAAAATCTAAAATAACCTAAAAATGATTCTAAATAAATATTTATATAAGTAAATATATCAATAAATTCATTTGCTAATTAAATAACAGAATACTCTAAAGAAATTCAATATCTATAATAATATAAAATATACACAAAATATCTATTTTGGGTGAGGGGGTTTACAATCTACCCAACTTACAAAAATTTTGTCCTCGAAATTAAAATAGAACATGGTTTCTCTCTATCTAATCTCACTTGATCACAATCTAAAAGAATTTACCTCAAGTTTAATAATGCAATTTCTACCAAACTTTGAATTTACCCATCTATCACATAAGGCTCTTACACTTAAGAAAAATATTCCTCAATTTATTTTCTCATGTCATTCAATCCTCAAAACTTTAACACCAACTATATCATATGTGATATGCCCTTAATCAATTATGAAAGATAGTCACCAAATAATATGATTGGCCTATGGGGTATATCTTGTACTATCCGTGTATCACTTATATCCAAGCACGAGATTTCGTCTTTCTGAAACAAGGGAAGACGGAAAGCAACGGAAAAGAGTTCAAGGAGGGGTAATAGAATGGAAGTATGGGAATCAAAGCGTTTAAAGAATTCAAATAGGAATTGTTAAGACAGTTGTGGATTGAAATCTTAATTTGGTAATTTTCTATTCGCATGCTCACATCGGTACAGTAATGTACTTGATATGATATGCTTTGTCGTATCTAGAGGGTAAGTATATTTGTCTACTGGTCCACTATACATCTCAATCCATGTAAAATACTATTGCGAAGGGCAAATCAAGCGCATTATGGCTAGCTAGACCATAATACACTGATTCTGATTAGACAATTTGTATTAGTGTGGTTGATCAGGCCCCAATAACACATATGTCATGAACAAGCTCGATATAAGATTAAGCTTGCAAAACTAGGCTATAATAGCAGCATAATTCAAGGTAGCACAGAAAATATAACGCTGGATTATGATGTGAGAAGTTACAAAATAATTCAAGTTTGCAAAAGCAAAAATAACATAAGCAATAATAATAAAAGACTCTACAATCTCTACAGTTATCATACAACCTCCTTATCTAAGTCGCTAGTCGACCAAATAGGGCAAGGACCTCTAAATTCTATGGTCTGAATAAACACTGTCGTCTTTTGCTAGCATGCGATAAATATCATTCGATTACACTTCAATTAATAGCTCAAAAGACTATGTGATACTAGGTGTCAAACATTATGGTAAAACTTCTAACTAACTCTAGTAGTTTCTATACTACCCTCCAGTCTTCATAATATATCAAGGGGTAATGGTATAACAATCTAAAGATAAGGAATTCTAGGTTCACTAGATATTCTAAACTTAGTGATGTCTATATTCTCGTTGTATTCTTAATAGGTGTGCTACCATAATTATCATCCTAATAATAGGGGTTCCTATATTCTAGCAGAAGGCTATTCTCAAAGAACTATTAGGGAAGTACATGAATCAAGCAGGATGCAATTATTCGAATAGAATAGAGAGGAGGAAGATGAATCATAGTCAATTATGGATGAGATCATATACTCTAGTCCTAGGTGCAGGCTTGTTCGGTACAGTAACGTAACCGAGACAATATGCTCTCGACCTACATGGGCCACCACAAAAACATGTCACGCCCCAGTCCCAAAAATACGTAGGACTAGGATACGTAAGCATGCCAGCCGCATGGATATGGCAACTCCAATATATGGAAACCAAATCCATACATACGCTGTAATATGAATATAAAATCCACAAGTGGTATAAAATATAATACAAGTCACAAGGTAAAATCTAAATCTCATCCACCAAAATCATATAGAAATAAATAACCAGTATCTATGAAACTAGATCTCAATAAGAAGTATCTAAGGATGATAGTTGGATGGAAACAAATCCACTACCAACTCGAATATAAGAGCAAATACAATATGAGTACAACACCACAACACAATATAAGAATACCAGCTATCCATCACAGCTCGAAGAGAAGACATCCTCGGATCACATGTAACCATCCAAATCTGCGCTTCTGTAAATACTCAAGAAAAGATACACCTGGCAGCGGACCAGGTCCTCAGAGGGACGTAACAAGATACAGAAAATATGAGCCAATTTGAATACAGTAAACATGCATATTATTTGAAAATAATAAGTACGCTGTACAAGACAATCTATATGAATGCAAATGAGGACAACTTTTCGACGTATGGGCAAGGGTAGTCTACTCGATCTAAGCCTCACAACTCACACACCCGTCTAGAACATCAGAAATCGACATACCTCTGGGGTAGCGACCAGCGCGACTCTACAGAAATCGACATACCTCTGGGGTAGCGACCAGCGCGACACACGTCCGTAGTGCGAACTATATACTACGGTTTACCAGAGTGGTTAAAAGCCCATACGCCTAATGATTGTCCTTCCATGATACTAGGTGCCATGTGTGTGTCAACATATCTAATACATAGTAATGACTGAAGAAAAACTACACATGCAAGAACTATACAGAAATGAAATAAATAAAAAGAAATATAAATAGCATGCAAAGTACTGTAAATAATTTGGCACGGTATCTTGCCTGGGGTCCTGCTGCTGGTATGAATCAGAGTCCAAGTCACAAGTCAAAATAGCCTATGTATTACAAATTTATCACGTCAAAAGATAATTTATTTTAATTTATTTAATTCTGGAATAATTACTCTAAAATTCTATTTTAATCTTATTATTTTGATTTTTATGTTAATTCCTAAATTTTGTCCAAAGAAACTGAATTTTATCAACTCGAGTCTCATGGCACGCAAATCGAGGCGATCTGTTGACCAAAAAGTCAACCGACACAAACTCAACTTTCATGCATGATTTTCTGTAGATTTCAGTGTCAAAAATATGCTAGAATTTATGGCTCGTCCGAATTCAAATTCGTTTGGGAATTATGGCGCATACAAATTTTGTATTGTGCACCGATGGTTAAATTTTAACCTAGAAGTTCTACAAAATTAACAGTATGTAAATAATTCGAATTAAATTCTATGAAAAATTTATGTCAATGATCTTGACATTAGCTTTCCGAAACTTTAAACGGTTCATGATTCTGACTCCTGGTTCTCCCGGAATCACGAAAATATCGAAACACGTCTATTTTCGGACAAGCTGTGCTCTACGAATTTTCCAGAATTTAATACTCATAATTTAGAAAAAAAAATTTATATAATCAGAAATCTAACCTCATTATCGTTCTAACAAAAAAAACTGGAGCGGGTTTGGAGTCCGGAGCTAGGAGATATCGTCTTTTTAATTCGTCATAACTAGTAGAAAATGAGGCTGAATTTATGACGAATTTTGACTATTTTTGGACGAAAAAGAGAGGAATTTTGGGGAATAAAAATATGAAGGATGAGGTATTTATAATGGTGGATACTACTTAATTAAATACAACTAGGATTGGTTAATTTGGATAGGATTATGATGAATTTAAATAAGGATAGGATATGCATGAAGTTGTATTCCTAGTAGGTTCATGATTTGAATTAATTTAAAGTAGAGTTTGAATCTATCTCAATAATTTAAAATCTTGAATATAATTAAATATAATACAAATAATTTATAAAATCTTATTAATATCTATTAACACTAAATTAGTATCTATCTAATATTAAGACTATATATATCCAAATAAATCCTAATTAATTTCAAAAATCTAAAATAACCTAAAAATGATTCTAAATAAATATTTATATAAGTAAATATATCAAGAAATTCATTTGCTAATTAAATAACAGAATACTCTAAAGAAATTCAATATCTATAATAATATAAAATATACACAAAATATCTATTTTGGGTGAGGGGGTTTACAATTTAACATAGCCTCCCTGAACAATTATGCATATACAAGATGTGTTCTATACTTAGCACGTTTTATAGAACATTTGCACGAACAAGCATACGATAAGGCAACAGTTCACAGGTTTGATTAACAAGCATAATAACCAAGTATATTTGTCTTTTATCTTGGTTTCTTTTATTATTATTTGGTATCGTTTGATCGGGGCAAATGAGTGAAGCTTGGAAGCAGGGCTAGCTAATCGGGTTGGTAGCCACTCACTTAGATTTTGGAAAGAAGAAGGAAAGAGGCGCTTCACGACTCCGCTCGCAAGTCGCCTACTGCTCGTTCACCTGCACACGAACAGCTCGATTATTACTTCTTCCTCTCTTTCCAATCTCGGAATAGAAGTGCAAGTCAATGAACGAAAACAATGAAAACCATCGAAACCGTTCAAGAAAACAAGCAAGTCCCAAAACCAACTCAAAGCACGAAAGCAACAAGCGACATCGAAAACCGAGGCAATAAAAGATAGCAGCGGAGAGGTCCCTCCTGACTCTGCCGCTAAGCCGATCCTTGGGGCGCAGTCCACTGAATATGGGAATCGATTCCGAAGAAACAAATCCATAACGAGGACGAGTTCTTAATTTAATCTATCCCGATCGAACGATACCGACTTGTGTTTCTTAGCCGCGCTCTCCGCATCGGGAGAACGGGGCGCTACCGAGGATCACCGAGGATTCGCCGTGGCGGCTCAGGGTGTCGCCGGAGGAGGACATGTGGCGGTGATGGGTGGTGGACAGGGTGGTTTGAGGTGCTGTTCGGGATTGTCGGGAAGGAAGTCAGGGAGGAGGAAGGAGAAGAGGTGATGGGGGTGCCGCTCCGGCCATGGGGAGGCCGAGCAGGGCGGAGGAGGTGAAGTCAGGGAGGAGGTTGGGTGGAGCTCGTCGGGGGGGGGGGGGAGAAAGGGCGGAGGTCGGGGGTCCAGTCGAGAGGGGAAGAGGGGAGGAGATGCTGGTGATGATGATGGTGGCGAGTGGCGGAGGAGGTCGAGGCCGGCGGGGGGTCGGCTCGCCGCGGGGGGGGGGGGAGGCGGAGGTCCAGTCGAGAGGGGAAGAGGGGAGATGGGGCTCGGGGTGGCTGCTGTTGAGGCCGGCGGGGGGGAGGGGGGACAGCTGCGGGGGCGGAGGATCATGGTGAGGAGGAGGAGGCCGAGGGGGTCTGCTCGGTGCTGCTGGCGAGGTCGGGGTCGGCTCCGGCCATGGGAGGATGGAGGAGATGGTGAACAGGGGCTCGGGGGCTGGGAGAGGTCGGCGGAGGTCGGGAAGGAGGTGGAGGAAGAGAGGTGGGTCGAGGGTGGCGGTGGCGGGCTGTGGTTCGTCGTGGAGGTCGGCTCACAGCGGCGGGGGAGAAGGAGGTCGGGAAGGGCGGTGGAGACGGGGGGGGGGGGGGCGACGCTGGCGGAGAGGTCGGGAAGGAGGGAGGAGGGAAGAGGGGGAGCGGCTCGGGGAAGGAGAGGAGCTGCTCCGGCGGTGGGGGGGTAGCCGACGGCTAGGGTTAGGGATTTAGGGATTTGGTTTTTAGTTTTTCTTTTATAGAAATAAATTAGATATTTTAAGTAAAATATCTATAGATATTTACAGGATATTTTGTGGATATTTTCAGGTGGGTCCCGCTTCCATATGGACGGTGGAGGTTCACCGGCCAATAGGAAGCTGACACCTCACATGAAAATTTTGCAGAAAAGTCCCTGCAATTCCATAAATTGCATAAATGTCCTATTTTAGAAAATTGCGCAATTACGAAATTGTCTGGGAAAAATATCTGATTCCTGAAAATGCTAAAATGTACAGGAATGAGGGGAATGGCTGTGAAGGCCCTGAGGGGATGGGGGTGAGTCTGGGCAGAGGCTGTGCCTGGTTTTCTTGGGTGATACGGGCCATCGTATTAATTAATTAATAATTAATGCGCATGGTGTTCTCTAATTATTTAGAGACATGTAGGGCCATAATTTTAATACGGTGTCAATATACTAAATGTAGTATACTCAGTGTAAAATATTATCGTATTTTTGTTTGGGTAAAACAGGTGCATGTTGGGTCTCTAATTTCTATTGGAACAGGGAAGGGTACAGATCTGGGAGTTTAAATACGTACGTTTGTAACGATATTTGTGCGTCTAATACGAGGCACAAAACAGAGTATCTGGGGGTTGCACAAAGTGCAGGATAGTAGACTGACATGTCTAGGAGAGGTATGTGAACTTTGTTCGGGTATAACAGTCAAGGTAAAGCTCCAAATAATTCGGTGATGGACATGTGCACAAAGCAATAGGATATGTAAGCAAAATAAATTAAAATATTACCATAAATCCTAAATTGCTAAAAATAATCCTAAAATGCTGGAATCTGGTCGAGGGAGTTTACAGGGAGTGTTGTAAATATGGATATCCAAAGGTCTTCCATAACTTATGTAACTTATGGCCTTTGGCTTCTATAACCTATGACCTTTAGCATTCTATTGTAAGCACCATTCTAGTTGAGTGTTGAATATAAAAAAAATTATTCTTCTTACATTTTCTATCTTGTTCTTCACTATTCTATAATCTATTCTATAACATATATTATAAATTCGATTTTCATTATATTAAATGCATGCTAAATTTGCTTTGGTTGATCCAATTAACCAGCATGTTACCGACGTAACGTACGTGCCTACGTGGGGCATGTGGTCACTGGTATAGGTCATGTATTATTATGGTTTGGGCTTTGGTAAAAAGGAGGCCCCCAACCATCTATCCATGTTTGAAACGGATTCCGCTTCCGAAAAGAATATATAAATTTAGGAGATCGAAGCAATCAATCGGCAAACGGCGCTTGGAAGTGCAAGTGAATATGTCGCCACCGCCACCGCCGGCGAAGAAGAAGAGGAAGATCAAATCCTCCACCAGCGGCAAATGGTACTTACTTCTTCTTCTTCTTCTTCAAGTATTAAAGTCTGTGTGGATAATTAATTAACTTGAAAAGAATTAACAAGTCAAATCATGATTTGGATTGAAAATATTAAATACAATTACAAGATGGTGGGAGGGAGGGATGGAATTACAAGGTGGTAGGGTTTCGTGGGTGGACTGGTTGTATTGCAAATCTAATCTTCCGTTAGGGTTTAAAGCAAATTATTTGGGTTAAGCTCTAGTCATATATCGTCTTGTCTTGCCTTGTAACTTGGGGTGGGTCAAAAGGTTTAGGCAGCAACCTAAGGGGGGTGTTTTTCACTTATAAGTGTGTTCACGTGTTTCCTTTTGCCACTTGCAAGTTATTTAGATGTTTGATATTTATTTAGAGTTTACCTTAATACCCTCAAGATTATAAGAATAAAATTAACCATGGGAATAAATTTAGCACCCATATTTTGCGGTGATTGTATATGTTTAACAATTTTGTCCTCATCCTCGTCTATTTTAGAATCGACAGTATGTATGTTTAACAATTTAACTTTCAATATTAGCTTGGTATTAATAATCTATGTGAATAAATTTGATGGCATATGTATGTACATAAAAATAACTTTGTATAGATACGTAGGGTAGTTTAGTCATTTTAAAAAAATAGACGATGACAACAATTTTTTTTTTACACTTTATATGTACTTGTTCATTTTTGAAGCGACAACATGTCACTTATAAGTGGCATAAAAATAAACATGTTTGTTTGCTGTCACTTCTAAAATCTGCGACTTATAAGTAGCAAAAACAAACACTTTATTACTTAGAAGAAGGCCATTGGAATATTTTGTTTCGAATGATTACGATGAACCCACAACTTTTCACAAAACAACAGGGACTCTCTTATAACATAAATTAAATTATAGGGATTTGGACAAAACAAACTTGATAAAGACCACTATCATTTAGCAAAAACAAACACTAAATATTACTTAGAAGAAGGCCATTGGGGAGAAATTTGTTTCGAATTATTATGACGAACCTACAACTTTTCACAAAACAATAGGGACTCTTTGATATTATAAATTATATCAGTCTTCTAAATTTCGGCCTAGGCGGTCGCCTATGTGGCCGCCTGCCACACAGGAAATCTCCTGTTCGGCCTAGTTGGACGTCTGTTAGGTCTTATTCGGACCTATTCGGCGTCTAGGCTGGCCTATTCATCCCTGTGCAACTGTTTGATTTATGAATTTTTTTGAACCTTTTTATCCTATATTGTGGATATGTTTTTTTGGTTTTAAGATTGGATTTTGATTTTAGAACATTAAATTTTAAATTTCAAAAATTTCAAATTTGAAATTTAAAAAAAAATTATGAATTGTATTATGGATTTAGATGTTGAAACATGTTTATATTTCAAATTTGTATTATGGATTTCAAATAAATAAAAATACTGTTCAGTCGTCTAGGCTGCCTAGGCGCTAAGCGGCCCTATGTCGTACCGATTTCGCCTAGCGAAATTTAGAACACTGAATTATATTATAGGTATTTTTCAAAACAAACTTAATAAAGTCAACTATCATTAAGCAAAAACAAACACTTAATATTACTTAGAAGAAGGACATTGGAGAAATTTGTTTCGAATGATTATGAAGAACCCACAACTTTTCACAAAACAATGAGGACTCTCTGATAACATAAATTATATTATAGGGATTGTGACAAAACAAACTTGATAAAGACCACTGTTATTAGTGTTATGATTTTGTAGACCAAGTATCACATCTTTTGGGAATCTTGGATTGGTTGTCATTGTATTTAGATCCTATCACACTTCCAGATGGTAGCATCTTCACCATTGAATCAAACTATTCTATATTGCAATGGGATACGGCAGCAATCATGCTTCCTAGGATTCAAAGTATTATACTTCTTCTATTTATGGAAACTCAGTTTGCAGCTGGTACGATAGCTTACTGCCACTTAACTTAGTTGCATGATGATACATTAAAGTTTTAATAGTGATATTTGCACTTGGTTCAGAGATGGATTGGAATTACCTTATTCAATTGATTCCAAATGAAATGAAATTCCAACCCTACTCGAGGGGAGTCTGAATTTGCACGACTTACATGTAAAATCTCCGTTGACCTTTTCTTGTTCTAGCTTTCACTGATAGCTATGAATCCCCTCCTTGTCGAACAGTACCTCCCGCCAACTAGTACTAGCTAGTTTTAGAAGTTGAGGTTATTCAATCAAATATTTTCTCGCATTGCGATGAAGTCCCTTTTTCTCCTTAAATAAGAGCAGTAACAATATATATTAAGCCATCAGTCTTTTTCAGTTTCCTACACCCTTTTACATTACTAATACATAAGTATACTACCTTGTCATAGATAGGAGCCGCCTATTGATTGACTCAATGAGGTTCTACCTCCCATTAGAAATGTTCTACCTCCCATTAGAAAAGAACTCGTAATCTCGCAATTCATATTTCCAACTGCTTTCAAAGAGTACTGTGTGTCGGTTGGAATTGCCAGATGGCACCAGTCATGATAAACGAAAAATAGTTTCATTTACTGTTATCATTTTCAGAGCATAATTTGACTATGTTTGGTTCTTCTGTTGCTTGTTTCTTTCTTATTTTTCTAGCAGGAATGTCCCTTCATCCGTCAAGACTGAGAAGGCCAAAACTCGATTGCCTAATTTGTTGGTATGTTTTTGCATTTTTTTTCTTTATGACCGTTAGCTTCTTTCTTTATCATCTAAACATGCTTGTTTTATGCAAGGACCAATTCGAAGATTCCCATGATACCAGTTGGTAGAATAGATTTGAAGGTTCAACAGGAGAAAAAGAATGCAGTGACACAGGCAAAACTAGAGGGATGTCTCGGAAGCTTTAAAAGTTTTGATTCCACTTTTGGGAACCATCTTGTGCCTGTAGTCCCAACTCTTGCCGACTTAACTGGATAGACTATGCTTGTAACCCAAGTCATGGCAACTTATTTGCATAGATGCCTCTTTAGTTTAAGGTACAGTTAAATTGTTTTTGCGTATTGCTAGAGTGTATGAGGGATTTCTTTCAGTTATTCTCTTGAAGTGAGATTCTAAACTTATCATATTGATTGTTAATTGTTACAAGTATAAACTCTTCCCACTTACTTTTTTCAAAAAATGATTCTTGATTAGATGAGCATCAGGATATCATATTTCATGTTTAAAACATTTACTCCCTTTCCATAAGGACTTGCTGTCCTTGAGGATTGGACGTATGTAGGACTGTTGTAAAAAAAGATCAAAGATTGCTTCATGGTTTGATTTGCAGTTTTTTTATTCATTACTCACTATTTCATCCTAAATATCTAATAGTGGAGCACAGTTTTATATTCCACAGATCGGAGTCAAAGGTTCCAAAACTTGGTTTTTGTATCAGTCTTTTTCACTCTGAGAGTTTCTGTGTTTCGGTCTGGGAAGTTCTATGTTAGGTTTAAGTTTTGGTCAATATGTATTTTCATGGTTTATTTCAGAAGTTATCATCCCCACCCGCCCACCACCCACACATAATAGCATTAGAAGGTGGTTCACGTGGAACCTTGAAAGTCTGATATTTCTCCTTTATATTTGCAACATATTTGGATTTTGGTCAAATGCTCATCGCTTATTTTTTTCATAATAAAAAAAGGACGAGTTCAGTTTGTAAATCGATGGAGCTGGAGGAGGTACAGATTTTTTTATTATTGAACTTATTAGTGTGCCTGTTTGAGGTAATTGTGAGCCTAGAAAAATTTCATCAGCATCGTGGCGATGAGGCTAAAAGTTCCACAAGTACTGTTATGATCTGGAACTTTTCGTGTGAATTTTTAGTTGTTAATACTTGATACTAAGTGTTTTTATTGTTCTTTTGCTTGGATGTCACCTCTTATATTCGGGTATCTATAAAGGTGCCTTTATTGGAGAACTAGATAAGCTAATTATATTGATGGAAATCTTTTTTTTGCTAGACCATTAACTCTATTTAATGGAGGGACTGCTTGATTTTAGATTTTTGCTTGTAATACAGATGTCAATCCCTAAGTCGATACTTTATGCTGATATCATCTTGTTAGCTTGTATCTTCCTCGATACGTAAACACCTCTGCAGATTGCATTAGCATAAGACTTCCACAAATCTGCATGTTGTACCCTTGGATTCAGCCAATCGGCCAAATGAGGCATCAAGATATTTTTCGGATATATAGTCTGACTTTATTTCATTGAATACTTCATACGTGCTACACACAAGCTTGCATAAAATATAGCATCAGTTCATAAGTTCTGTAGGTTTGATAAGCTAGAACAGTTTGAACACGTGAACACCAAGACAATTCACATCACCTGCCTGATTAGCATCTAATGCTTGAGGCAAGAACCCTTCTTTAGCATAACTTTCTGATTAGATTCCAATATTTTCTAAACTAGCATGCATGCCATAGAATTATTTGATGCTTTTAAATGGATGCCCAGCATAATAGATTACAAAATTGCTTTCTAATATTATATGGATTGGAATATTCTTTTTCCTTGTCCCTTTTTTGAAAGATAATGGTTGGCTTAAAACCTTTCCTTGCTGATTTAGTTTCTTTTCATGGGATAAGCATTTCAAGGACCCAGCATAATAGATTACAAAATTGCTTTCTAATATTATATGGATTGGAATATTCTTTTTCCTTGTCCCTTTTTTGAAAGATAATGGTTGGCTTAAAACCTTTCCTTGCTGATTTAGTTTCTTTTCATGGGATAAGCATTTCAAGGACCAGTCTGTTGATGAATTCTTGATGTGGACAGGATATCATACTTCATGAATGACAAACTTCATAAGGTACTCAACATTTCATTGTTCATGCATGATTTTATGCATACATAAATGCTAAGCTCAAACAACATCTGTACTACGTGGCATATGGAATTACATGTTTGTGCACGAGCATAATTGGGCATTTTTATGTGTGTGCATACATATTTACATTCATATAAGATAATCTTGGTTATATTTTGGTTGGTTCTGTCTCCTGAAGTGGCATTCTTTTTTTTTTCCTGCTCATGGTGGGGAGTAATATAGTTCCCTGTAGAAATTTCATCACAACTTGAATCTTTTGTTTATCATGTTAAATTGAGGTGCAGAATGTTGGTCAGTTGCATAGGGGCTGTCTGCCACATTCAGAACTCAAGGAACCTCAGTGTGAGTTATTGCAGGTTATATTAATCAAAGTGAAAGTCACAAAATTTAGCATATGAATTTGTCTTGTGGGATTTAGTGAAATTAGAGCCACTGGAAGGTGGCAAATGGAAGAGTTGATTATTGTTGGTTACAACTTAGAATTTAGGCAATAATCAAGTGACTTTACAAGTGCACCTTTGGGCTTCAGGTTTATTGTGTATCAGATTGGACTGCTGACATAAAATTTGAGACAACTAACTAGCCATATCTATAATACTCGACTTGTATAGCGTATTCTCACGGACTTAGTGATTTTTTTTTCACTTCAACCCGTGCGGCGCACGAACTTTCTCCTCGAAGACCCGTAGAAGCCTTCCTTCAAACGCTTAGCTGGATCGTTAAGTCGAAAATGAGAAAAAATTGGAGCAAAAGAGAGAGAGAGATTGAAATATTGGAAACTTTATTACTAGAGAGAGTTTACAACTTTTGGGTGGTGAGGAGCAAATAAGTCTTCCCCTTATTTATAGTGCCTCTAAGGCTTACAAGAAGCTTCTGGAATGAGAATATTCCAGGTATTATTCTAAAAAATATTCTAGGAATTATTCTATATCTTAAGAATATTCCATACATTATTATTAATGCCAAATAACTAAAAAGGAAGCCTCTAGAATGGAAAGATATGGAGATTATTCCATAATGTGCTGGAGGATTCTGGAAGTTTCCCGCAAAACCCCTGGCAAAGGAGGTTATGCAAATAATCTCGATGGGCCACAACTTTTGTGCGTTACATTCTTCCCCACCTATTTCGTCGACGCCCTCGTCGACGGGTGCACCAAGTCTCCGAAAGGCTTTCAACCCCGTAGTCACGATCGCCACGTGCCGTTCCTTATTTTTCTTTCTCGTGCGGCCCTTCTCAAGCTTGCCCATCTTCTCCTCAAGATCGAAAGTAAACGGGTTTACCGCATCATATTTTTCCATGGTCTGTACCCTCCTTGGCACATAAAGAGGCTCGAAGAGTCTACCTGGTTGACGATCCACCTTATCTTGGGGGCGCACATAGTTCTCCATACCTTCATGCATGCGAGTCCTGTTGTGACTTTGTCGACCCGAATGTCCACCATGATCCTTGAACGACTCATTGCATGAGCCACTCTGCTTTTGTACACTTGTCGCATGTGCCTCCTCGCAGTCGACGACATACTTCTCCTGACCTTGGCCAAGCTTGGTAGCACGATTCACCTCCCTGTCACGACCCGATTTCGTAGAATCGTTTGAGGCGTCCCCCGAATCGTGACCGCCGTGCGGGTCTGGGGTTGCGCCCGCACAAGGCTTTAATGATTTGCATAGCAAGCACATATTCAGAGTACGCAGATAAATTGAAACACAGATTTGAAACATAGAAAAGTTCTCTTTATTGATAATAAACATCTATTACAAACTCTTGAACGAGTCAGTTAATATGCCGAACGGCTTACAAAAGAGATGACTCAAAATGAGATAGCAGTCCTGTACATTACATCCCTTTATAAACTCAAAATGATAAAGACCTCCAGGCTGGATGATAGCTTTGCCACGGAGCTGCATTTGTGTATAAAGAGTTGCAGCTTCGGACTTCAAAAGGCTTCAAGGGGCGCGGTGAAGATGCGCCAACAGCTGGACTGGATCGGGAAGACGACTTTGGCTCCTCGCTCGGTTCGCCTTGGTGCGGAGAACCTGTTTCAACGAGGGTCAGCATATCGAAACATGCTGGTGAAGGCGAGCTAGCCGAACTATACCAATCAACACGTTGTTTTTAATGAAGCATGCATATTTGTGGGTTTCTATCTTGCCTTAGTTCATTTACAAGTAAGCAGCATATAGAAATTTACTGAAAATGAACGTGCCACCGTTCGGTGGATTTTACCTGCCGTCTGAATTACCTGCACAATACTTACCATGCCTTCCCTGAAACGAAGACACAAGTTAGTATGCAACAGGGTTAAATATACATAGAGATCACTGGCGTGGTGCCACGAGGGACAGGTTATAATCTCAAGGCAAAGTGACGTGCAACGCGGGTGGCGAGCCCCGCTGCATAACATTTTGCCGGGTAACATACGACTATACATACGTTCCGTCCGGATCGGATCGGTCCCAGCGCCCCGGTGACCGACCGCGGAACTCATAACATACCTTGTGCATAAGTTGTCCGTGATCAAACAACACTCATAGAATTTGTTCATAGCATAACGGTTTTGCATAGTCATCCTGATAGTTTATTTCATAACAAGCATAATTCCATACTTAGCACGATTCATAGAACAGTTATAAACGAACTAGCATACAGGATGATAACCGTTCATAAGTTTAGTTGACAAGCAATATTTTCAAGTCTATTCCCTTTTTATCTTGATCTCTTTTATTATTACTTGGTATCGTTTGATCGGGGCGAAGGAGTGAAGCTTGGAAGCAGGGCTAGCTAATCGGGTTGGTAGCCACTCACTTAGATTGTTGGAAGGAGAAGGAAAGAGGCGCTTCACGACTCCGCTCGCAAGCCGCCTACTGCTCGTTCACCTGCACACGAACAGCTCGATTAATACTTCTTCCTCTCTTTCCAATCTCGAAATAGAAGTGCAAGTCAATGAACGAAAACAATGAAAACCATCGAAACCGTTCAAGGAAAACAAGCAAATCCCAAAACCAACTCAAAGCACGAAAGCAACAAGCGACATCGAAAACCGAGGCAATAAAAGATAGCAGCAGAGACGTCCCTCCTGACTTTGCCGCTAAGCCGATCTTTGGGGCGCAGTCCACTGAATATGGGAATCGATTCCGAAGAAACAAATCCATAACGAGGACGAGTTCTTAATTCAATCTATCCCGATCGAACGATACCGTTTGTGTTTCTTAGCCGCGCTCCCCGCACCGGGGGAACGGGGCGCTACATCCTACCCAACCAATTGGAAGTTTCGTCCCGAAACTTAGGAATAGAACCAACCGTTAGGGATTATTGGGTTGAGGCAGGAGCTTAGAGGGGAGTGGACAATCCCGAGCTACGTGGCCTGGCCCGCCACAGTTGAAGCATAGACCTTTTCTGTTGTAACATCTATCGGTAGTGTGCCCACGTCTTCTACAGAAATCACAGTATGGTCTCTGGTTCCCTTTGTGGCGACCACCGTCGTTATGTCGTTTTGCAGCATTGTTTCCTCCATCGTCGCTTTGGCGTTTGTGACTGGATGTATGCACAGCGCCGGCAGAAATGTGAGGATATTGTGGTTCAAGAGATAGGACGTGATTCATGACTTCACGCATTGTCCCGTACTGATTATTGACTACGTGCCCATGAATGGCAGGGCACAGACCGCCTTCAAACCTTCTAGCTCGACTCGCTGCATCAGGTAAATAGGCCCTAGCGAATTTGGAGAGTCGGTTGAATTCGGCAGAATACTCTTTAACTGTCATCCTGCCTTGCCTCAGTTGCACGAAGTCATTTTCCATTTGACGTTGTACTGGAGGGGGTATAAACTCCTCTTCAAACGCGGCACGAAAGGTCGTCCATGAGATCGCCTCCTCTCCGTGATCAAATTGGAGAGATCGTCGATGCACGTTCCACCAATCGTGTGCGTTGAGGCGGAGCTGAAGTTGGGCGCAGGCGACGCGCTTCTCTTCGAGAACTTCTAGCAGAGCGAAATGATCTTCAAGCTCGGCTAGCCAATCTAGGGCTACCACTGGGTCCTCAGTCCCGTTGAATGGGGTGTTGCAGACTTTCTTGAAGTGTCCCAAGTTGAAGGCAGTCACGTCCCTCGGCCTTGGAATTTGTGGCGTCTCTACTTCAAGCACGGGCTGTTCCACCGGAGTCGTTGCTGTTGCGGCGGAATGGTTGGCAGCCAAAGTCTGAACGATCTGTTGCAGGGCATCTACATGCTTTTGTTGGACTGAGAATCGGGTCTCTAGATTGCTCTCGAACTTGGCTTGGCGAGCATCATCTCTTTGTCGTTGCGATTCTAACATTTGCATCACCCGCTCTAGCGGGTCGACTTGAGATATGCCACGCTGGCTCCGAGAGCTTCCCGAAGTGCCCGAACTACTCTATTGTGTTTCGTTCGGTGCTTGCGCTGCAGATTGCGCTAGTGCCATTCCTTCAAAAGAAGGTAAATTACATTAGAATCATAATGTATTATGGACTTATTGCATGAACGTATCTCATTTTGGCCTAGCGAGTTCAAGAGTTCGCACAGGAATTTGATCGTTAAATGAACTTTTCCAGCACGAAGTCTAAGGAACTTGAATCTGTGCTCTGATGCCACTATGTCACGACCCGATTCCGTAGAATCGTTTGAGGCGTCCCCCGAATCGTGACCGCCGTGCGGGCCTGAGGTTGCGCCCGCACAAGGCTTTAATGATTTGCATAGCAAGCACATATTCAGAGTACGCAGATAAATTGAAACACAGATTTGAAACATAGAAAAGTTCTCTTTATTGATAATGAACATCTATTACAAACTCTTGAACGAGTCAGCTAATATGCCTAACGGCTTACAAAAGAGATGACTAAAAATGAGATAGCAGTCATGTACATTACACCCCTTTATAAACTCAAAATGATAAATACCTCCAGGCTGGAGGATAGCTTTGCCACGGAGCTGCATTTGTGTATGAAGAGTTGCAGCTTCGGACTTCAAAAGGCTTCAAGGGGCGCGGTGAAGATGCGCCAACAGCTGGACTGGATCGGAAAGACGACTTCGGCTCCTCGCTCGGTTCGCCTTGGTGCGGAGAACCTGTTTCAACGAGGGTCAGCATATCGAAACATGCTGTGAAGGCGAGCTAGCCGAACTATACCAATCAACACGTTGTTTTTAATGAAGCATGCATATTTGTGGGTTTCTATCTTGCCTTAGTTCATTTACAAGTAAGCAGCATATAGAAATTTACTGAAAATGAACGTGCCACCGTTCGGTGGATTTTATCTGCCGTCTGAATTACCTGCACAATACTTACCATGCCTTCTCTGAAACGAAGACACAAGTTAGTATGCAACAGGGTTAAATATACATAGAGATCACTGGCGTGGTGCCACGAGGGACAGGTTATAATCTCAAGGCAAAGTGACGTGCAACGCGGGTGGCGAGCCCCGCTGCATAACATTTTGCCGGGTAACATACGACTATACATACGTTCCGTCCGGATCGGATCGGTCCCAGCGCCCCGGTGACCGACCGCGGAACTCATAACATACCTTGTGCACAAGTTGTCCGTGATCAAACAACACTCATAGAATTTGTTCATAGCATAACGGTTTTGCATAGTCATCCTGACAGTTTATTTCATAACAAGCATAATTCCATACTTAGCACGATTCATAAAACAGTTATAAACGAACTAGCATACAGGATGATAACCGTTCATAAGTTTAGTTGACAAGCAATATTTCCAAGTCTATTACCTTTTTATCTTGATCTCTTTTATTATTACTTGGTATCGTTTGATCGGGGCGAAGGAGTGAAGCTTGGAAGCAGGGCTAGCTAATCGGGTTGGTAGCCACTCACTTAGATTGTTGGAAGGAGAAGGAAAGAGGCGCTTCACGACTCCGCTCGCAAGCCGCCTACTGCTCGTTCACCTGCACACGAACAGCTCGATTAATACTTCTTCCTCTCTTTCCAATCTCGAAATAGAAGTGCAAGTCAATGAACGAAAACAATGAAAACCATCGAAACCGTTCAAGGAAAACAAGCAAATCCCAAAACCAACTCAAAGCACGAAAGCAACAAGCGACATCGAAAATCGAGGCAATAAAAGATAGCAGCGGAGAGGTCCCTCCTGACTCTGCCGCTAAGCCGATTCTTGGGGCGCAGTCCACTGAATATGTGAATCGATTCCGAAGAAACAAATCCATAACGAGGACGAGTTCTTAATTCAATCTATCCCGATCGAACGATACCGTTTGTGTTTCTTAGCCGCGCTCCCCGCACCGGGGGAACGGGACGCTACACTCTCTCCGTGGAAGTAAATCATCGGGACACTCCTCTGCAAATCTCGCTTGGAAGATCTTCCTCCTCGAAGTCCTCATTCTTCTCGAGCACCGCTAAGTAGGTCATCTCCCTTTTGCTATCCTCCTTGAGCTGAATGACAGAGACAACATTCTCCTTTGATGACTCACCTTGTGCGACATTCACCATGTACGAGGAGCCTTCCTCCATAAAGCTGATGACTCCCAAGTGTGGCATCGGAACCGCCTTCGCCGCGATTAGGAAATCCATGCCAAGTTTCATCTTGAAGTCGTCCAGTGATGTAGCAGTGAAATTGGCAACACCCGGCTAATGTTCCACCTCTACGCGAACTCCCTTGGTTACCCCTGCACGGGACGAGCCGCTGAGTTGACCGTCTTCATCTTGCTTGAATCTTTTTCCAACGCTAGTCCCAAGCGACGAACCTCTGCGTTTGAGATAAAGTTATGAATGACGCCCGTATCAACCAACGCCCTTGTGCTCATACCATTGATCCTCACATCAACGTACATGAGCTCCCTGCTCGGAGTCTTCGACACAACGGACTTGGTCTTAACGGTGTTGAGTAAGCACAACGCTCCCATGTGCGCTCCTCCCACTTCGGACTCGTTCTCCACCTCCTCGCTTCGGACGACATTGACACGCTTGCTCTTGTTCTGGCAATCCCGAGCATAGTAATTTTTTTCACAAATGAAGCACGAAACTATCCGCTCGGATTGAGCTTTTTCACTCTTCTTTCCCTCAGACGGACCCTCCTTAGGAGATCTCTCATTCTCTCCCCCACTATTCTTCTTGGTGGTCTTTGGCTTGGCTTTGGACGTATCGCTCCGCTGATACTCCATTATTTTCTTAGTCGCTGATACGGCCGTGTTCAAGTCTTGAACATGCTGCCTCTGCAACTCTTGTGCTGTCCATGGTTGTAGACCGTCGAGGAAGAAGAATAAGCGATCCTCCTCATCCATGCTAGATATCGCTAGCATCAAGCGTGTGAACTCCACAACATCTCTTTGACTGTCCCTGTGTGCTTGAGTTGCTGCAAGCTCCGCCTCGCCGCAAACTCCATATTCTCCGGGTAGAACTGAGACTTGATCTCCTTCTTGAGATCCTCCCAAGTTTCAATCGAGTACAAACCCTTCTCTATTTTCACGCACCTACGACGCCACCACAACACATCATCATCAGTAAAATAGAGTGAAGTAATGTTTACCTTCTCAGCCGCGTCCTCGATGTGCAATGCTTTGAAGTATCGCTCCACGTTCCATAAGAAGTTCTTCACTTCTTTAGCATCTCGCACCCCATTGAAGGATTTCGGCTCCGGGGTCTTTCTTCTCGGTGCCTCCCTACTCGAAGGTTCACTGTTCGCAATGGCCTTCTCCAAAATGGCAACTCTGGTCTTGAGTTCTCCGCAACTCTCGACTACGGTCTTTAGCTCTTCGTAGCCTCGAACCTTTCCGCGCAAGTCTTCAATCTCCGTACGATGTGCCTTGAGCTCCTCCTCAAATGCGGATCGGATCTCTTGGATTTGCTCCTGGAATATTGCCATGGACGAAGCGACGTCACTCTCCAGCCCATTGTAGAACTCTTCTACCTTTGCGTTGCTTTGCTCCACGGGGGCCATGCGCATCCCTATGTCTCTCGAACCCGTCTCTAAGATCTAGAGGCGTTTTGCAAGATCGACAAGGGTACGCTCCGTCGTAGGCTCCTTGCTCTTGTCCCTCTTGTTGGTCCTGGCGTTCCTCTCCTTAGGCGACGCAGGCCTCTCCTGGACGCTCTCGGATGCTGACATGGCACCAACCAACATTCGTTCTGATACCACTTATCACGGACTTAGTGTTTTTTCTTTCACTTCGACCAGTGCGGCGTATGAACTTTCTCCTCGAAGACCCGTACAAGCCTTCCCCCAAACGCTTAGCTGGATCGTTAAGTCGAAAATGAGAAAAATGTGGAGCTAAAGACAGAGAGAGATTGAAATATTGAAATTTTTATTACTAGAGAGAGTTTACAACTTTTTGGCGATGAGGAGCAAATAAGTTTTTTTCTTATTTATAGTGCCTATAAGGCTTACAAGAAACTTCTGGAATGAAAATATTCCATGAATTATTCTATATCCTAAGAATATTCCATACATTATTATTAATGCCAAATAACTAAAAAAGAAGTCTCTAGAATGAAAAGATATGGAGTTTATTCCATAATGTGTTTGAGGATTCTGGAAGCTTCCCGCAAAACCTCTAACAAAGAAGGGTTATGCAAATAATCTCGGTGGGCCACAACTTTTGTGCGTTACAGTATGCCAAGATACTTAGCAGTACATATACTTATTGGCATCCTTCACTAGAAATTGACTTTGAAGAAGGAACTTCACCCCCCATTATCACTTTGTGCATCGAGATTCTGTATTAGTACAGGGCCTTTGGATCTTTTCTTCTTCGTTTGGTTTGGATCATCATGTAGCTTCTTGTTCCATTTTTAGTTGCAATGCATTCAGTTGCATATTTTGTTAGAAAAAAAGGGGTATTGCTTCTGGGGATGACATCACATGGTAGAAACATTAATGCTGTGCATATGCTGGAAACATCAAAGTGTTTATGATTTGAAAGAGAGTGGATGGTCTTGGCCACTACTTGCTGGTGGAAGAATTGAGAGAGGAAAGAAGGAACCCCATGCCCAGGGCATTGTGATTTAGTCCTCTATCTTCCCACAGCTTCAACTACAAGTAACAACCATGTTATGGTTGGAGTAGGCTTACAGGTAAAGAATGGCACGATAAGTTAGATAAGACACGTACTTGTCAGTTATTGTTGTTTTGTCATGACTCGTGTGGTTTAATAGATTGTGAGCTTCTCCGTGCCAAGATATGTTTGCACAATTATCCTTCCATTTTAGTACAAATTCTCTACCTGGCAGACCTAAAATTTTAACTACTGTAACACATTAATACATATTAGAGGGGAGTGGATAGTGCAGGTGTTGCGGGCTAATAATGTTTGCTTTAGATATTGACACCTATCGAGGCAGAAATGTTAAGAGTTGGAATTATTCCCACTGTTTATATCTTTAAATTTAAAGATGGTTTGTTCTTGAGTGAAGGATGAAAATTTATTTTACTTGTTCATATTTTTAAATTAAAAGATGCATGAAATGCAGTTGGAATTATTCCCACTGTTTATATCTTAAAAAAAAAAGGTTGGATGGGAGATTCCCCACTCTTGGTTCGCTATGTTCTCCATCAAAGAGGAATAGGAAAAAAACGAGAAAGCTACAAATTTCATAGAAGAAACAATGATATGAGATTCTTAGAGGATGTGTAAAAATTTGGTAGAGGAATTTGAAAAATGAGATTGACATCTTTTCTTACCACTAGGATCTTCAGAAAGTTGTGCAGATTATATCAATGGACTTTTTCCTTAGATGACAAGAACTCCTTGCTCATGTTTGGCTTCTTGCTTTCTTGTGTACACGAACACACATGAGAAGGGTAGAGGGGTACTCTAACGCTCAAGTCAGATCCATATTAAGACGTGTACAAAATTTGTTAAGAGTTTCAAGATAAGAAAGTGCATACCTTCGGTAGATGGTAAGGCTGGTTAGTTATAGCCTTAGTAAGGAAAATCCTTACTGGTTGCCAAGGGGTCTTAACAGACCCGACCTTGGGCTCTAGTCCTAGTAGTCCTCGGCATATGTATTATCAGAAGTCCTGAAGTCTTTACTTGAAGTTGAGCTGCGAATTTTGCTGATGACTTCACTCACTATTAACAAAAGTCTATATATTCAGTATATGTAGGGAAGGACCTCAGATGCAAGGCGGCTTGACAAGTCACCTCGAGATTGATAATTTGTTATAAGAATTATTATGTTGACTCACTCCAGTCGAGCCCTCAGCCAGCCCTCAGGAACCAACCAAGGCTCCTTTGAACCGGACAAGACTCGTTTCGTTTCATGAGACAAATAAATTTTGGTTTGGTCGATGGGTAGAAAGAAGACTCGGTCAAATATGTCCAGATTCGTTCAAGCAAGCAGAAGCAGCAGCTGTACGTTGAAAGTAATGGTGATCGTTGCGGCCGATTTGCTGGGAACAGAAAGTGGGCATGCCTTTGTCCGCACGTGCATGGATATGTCCAGATTCGTTCTAACCTTGACGGCTCGGATTTGCTGTTGTCAACTGGAGAGATGAAGAAAGAAAGAAAGAATAATCATAGATGATTGTAGGTAGGTCTGTGAGTTGTTTTGTATCGTCAACCTTCCCTTTTTCCTGTTAGATTCTTCTATTTAGATTTATTTTTGGTATTGAGATTCCCTCCATGGCAACGAAAGGTGATATCGATTTTAGTCTCTCTCTCTCTCTCTCTCTCTCTCTCTCTATATATATATATATATATATATATATATATATATAAAAGACCGTTTTGTTGCACACAAGTGTAAAATAATAATAATAGTGTTGAAGTAGGATTTATATATGTGTTGTATATGCATAAGCTTTGACTTTTGTATTGTTGTTTGGATTTGGAAATTTGTAGTAGAAGTTTGGAAATGATATGATAACCTTCGGTGAGCTTACCTCCATGTAGAACAAAAGCAAAACTTTAATATAACAATCTGGCATAGCAAAGAAGTTCATATGAATTTGCCAACAAAAATAATGATAAAACTTAAAAAAAAAATCTAAAATAGTAATTCAGTTAAAAAGAAGAAGGATGTTCGGTCACGGGCGAGGAAGATCCCTTCGATTATGGTTCCCCTCGACGTTTCCTGGTCTCCCTCCGCTGCACTCCCACCTTCCCTACCAACGCCGTGCTAGTCGATCGTGCCACGAGGTTCTCCGTCTTTGCCCAGAGAAGGACTCCCTGCGTAAAAATTGAAGGGTGAGACAGCGGATTTTGACACGATCGGCCGGTGCAGCTGGTCAGGAAGAGGAAGGAAGCGGGAGAGAGGACAAAGGTGAGAGGTTAGGGTGACTCAAAGGAGGACTCCCTAATTTCTTCCTTAACTTTACCATAGGGAGAACCCAGTTTCTTCCTTACTGTTCCATAGGGAGAATAGCGGGAGCGACGGTTGGGAATGACTCAAACGAGAGATTCCAAATCGGCAGTTCCAAGCACTTTCAACCCCAAGAACTCCTTCCTATCTTTAGCAATTTAGAGGAGTTCACAAAAAAAATGAGAGAAGTCAAATGTGAAGGAGAGTGTAGGAGCCACAAACTGGGAGCGGTCTTGTAATTCAGTTCCGAGTACCACATACAAATACATCCAAACAACGAATCTTATCCCATAGAAAAGCCAAAAACTAGCCAGTTTCATGACACTTTCGGATAACCAAATAGGTCTCTACAGATACAAAGTTTGGTAGTGTGGGATTAATAATTGGTATTGGTACGTTTCAGGTCTCACTATCCAATTTTTCGCAATTTCTTGATCTAATATGAACGGTTATAAAAGACAATCCAATGGCTACATAATTGAAAGGAGTAATACACTTACCCGTGGGATCGAACCCATCCAACCGAGATGCGTTATTTGTCCACATGTTGACCACTAGAGTCAGAAATCTTTGACACCCTCTCTCTTTCTAATATATATATATATATATATATATATATATATATATATTAATGACATAGACAATTATGTATTTTTTTTTAAGGAGGTTGTTGTTTGTCCTTCTCAAGTAGTGTAAAATATGTACAAGACATGTGAATCTACACAGGTGTATATATTCAGATTTTTGACACAAAGGATGCGAAGCAATCAAGGTAGGAAATTGTTTCTGAATGGAGGAAGGAAGGATATCTAGAGTGGCTCCAAATTTATTCTCTATTTATTTTTCTACTGCTATTGACACTCATAAAATGTCATTATTTTTCTCTGATAACTCCGATGTTAATCACATATAGATCTCTCGGAGAGAACTCTGGAGTTATTCTTTATTTATTTATTTCTTTTATATATGTTAATACATTCAGATCAAACCATCAGAGATTTGATGACCATGAACATGAATTGTTTGGTCTATATATATAAGACTTCTGGAACATCATTGTTCGAATCATACCATATGTGGTATTTTTGAAAGACTTCTTGAAAATAATCATTGTTCGAAACATACCATGAACATCTAGTGTTTGGTATTTACTTACGACTCATTATTCGAAGCATACCATGAACAAGATTTGTTTGGTATAAATAGACTTCAGAAACATCATTGTTTGAAGCATACACCATGAACATGAATTATTTGGTGATTTATCAAGTTCTTATGTTAACTTGTTATTATTGATCTTATACAACAATATGTCGATCCTCACAAAGCATGATTTCAAGCCTTTAAACTTAGAAGGCCAGAACTTTCTCAACTGGAGATTAGATGCTGAATTGCACCTTCAAGCCAAAAAGCTTAGGTGACGCAATTGTGGCTGATAAGTCAATATCTGCACAAGATAAAGCAAATGCTTTAATTTTCCTAAGACATCATATTCATGATGATCTCAAGGTTGCGTACTTAACAGTCAAGGATCCCTTGGTGTTATGAAATTCTCTAGCTGAGAGATATGATCACCAGAAAATGGTCATACTACCAGGTGCACTCCATGAATGGTTCAATCTACGTTTCCAAGATTATAAGATAATTGCAGCCTATAATTCAGCTATGTTCAGGATTACTTCACAATTGAAGTTATGTGGTGAAAGTGACAGAGCATTCCATGCTAGAGAAAATATTCACCATATTTCATGAGACTAATATGACCCTACAAAAGACGTATAGGGAGAGGAATTTTAAGAAGTATTCCGAACTCATTGCTGTCACGCCCCGGTCCCGTAAGGGCCGATCGTCCTCGCTTGGTCCCCACGGAACCGATAGTCCTCGCTTGGGCGCGATAGCGTGCAAGCCTAAGTTGCGCTTGCACCAGGCATAGTACCTGCACAAGATACAAGTTAGACAAAAATATACATATATAGGCACATAATTTAAATGCAGCGAACCAAAGTTGAACAGATTTGATAGGAACACAAAATACTTTCTTATTGAATACTTGAAGATTAGATTACAAAGTACTTGCTTGGCTGAGTTACAAAATATGTCATAGATGACTTACAACTCTTTTTTATAGACCCAAAACTAGCCACAATGCCCACACATCATATCCTTTTAGTAGGACCAAAATAAAACACCTAGCAGATGAAGAGCTTGCACACATGAGAATGAAGCTAAGGAAGCAGCACGAGCACGGTTCCGCTGAATAGATGCGCTAGTACTGGTTCAAAATGCTCGCCAATCTCTCGCTACCAGAACCTGGAGATTTGCCCATAACGTGGGTCAGTACTACAACATGTACTGGCGAGCGACCGTGGCCAAACTCACCTATAACTCCACACTAAGTAAACATGTGAAGCTAGCATTAATATGTGATCTTTCTAGTTGTCGAGTTTCTTTTTAAGTGTATATATATATAATTTCTAGAAAATTTTAAGTGTATATATATATATATAGTTTATTAGAAAAAGAAAGAAAAAGGAAATAAAAGAAAATGGGTTGGATTCCTATAAGATCTCAACCCGAAACCCGTTAACCCAAACCCAATAGGAAAATATCAACAGCAGCAGTAGCAAAAACCAATTTTTGCTTTTCCTTTCACCCGCACGTAAAACAACCCCACGCGTAAAACAAAACCAAGCGTAAAAACCTCACCGCTTAGTTTCCTTTTCCCCGCGTAAAACAACCCCACCGCCTAAATTCTGCTACGCGCGTAAAGCAGATCTCCACCGCCTCTTATCTCTATGATATTACTAAACTCTCCTCAACCGAAACCAAAACCAATGAAAGGAAAACAACAGCAGCTCACCCACCGCCTCATTCCACCGCCTCCTTATTCCTATATATATATTACAACTCTCAAACCCTAACCCACTTCTTCTTACTACAACTTAACATTGTTGGACGTGCACTATATAGGACTTTTGCTCGACAAGTATACCTTGCCATTGTACTACTATTTACATTCCAGCGGATGCATGCATGTTTAATTCTGCTTATATAGATGTTTATTTATGTAGATTTCAGACCTTCTTTATGAGACCACCCCAGTATCATGTAGCATCATTAGATTCATTGGCCGTGACACAGTTGTTACACGAGTTGTGAGTCTCATATAGATCCCGGACTACGTATTGGGTTGGCCTCCTGTACGTATGGCCGTGGGTTAGGGATGACTGCTGATAGAAACTTTGTATGCTAGAAGACTTAGCAGTTATTAGAGGTCCATGAACATAGTCTATTGTAGTACGGTAGTACAATTTTTGTCCTTGTTTGGTTGTAGGATTGGGCTAGGGTACTAAGTGTCACGCCCCGATCTCCCACAGACAAATCGACCGTTCCCGCTAGGCGATAATCACCGCGTCAGCGCTCCCAACGGAACGATCGCTTTGACCCATCCGGGCGTGATGCCGCACGAGCGTGAGCCACGCCCGTGCAAGACCGTGGTCCATTGGCTGGCGGTAAGAGTTCTAAGCCACAGAGTCGCACAGATTGTCCGAGGGCAGCAAAGTCATTAACGCACAGCGATTTGGTAACAGGTTCACTGAGTCAACAAAATAGCGAAAGCATTGAATAACACAAGTTGAAGTAAAGCAAGCTCTTTATTGATATAAACATGTGTTACAGGCGGCATATAGCCGAGATTACAAGTCGCTCAAGCCTCTCTCTCTGAAACAGTAAAAGCGTGCCAAGTGGCTACAATTGTGGAATAATTGTACAGGCGATGATCAGGAGATGTTCACAACATTATATCTTGTATATATGCTTCAGTTTCGGATGCACCGTTGCTTCGGAGTGATCTCCACACCTTAGCAAGCAAGAAGGAGGCATCCGCACCGAACGAGGTTCTCCCACACCCTGCATACAAACTGGTGGATTATCAGTACATTGAATGCACTGGTGGGGAAGCTACTCGCCCGCTCGACAAAACCAAACACGTAATACAAGTTCTGTGCACCAACTATTAAGTTGTCTTTCTATTTGCCTTAGGATCAGTTTCATGCAAATATTGAATAGCCTAACTCGTGTGGCAGTGCGCCGTGCGACATGAGAGAAAACACGGCGAGACTTACCAACTTACCATTCGGCCTTCCCTGTCCAAGGCAAACACTATCAATTTAAGCACGACAAGTATAAACATTCAGGAGGCATAGCATATGCAAACACGAGGGTCGTTGTATCAAGATCGTTCAGGTGTTCAGTTGTTCTTGATGCGATGCAATAACTCGCACGCGGATAGCCGCTAAGCGAGGATGACTTATCTATATGAACAGGAGTCGCTGGCATAGCCATAAAGGACAGGTGTAGCACATGAAAGAAAATGAAATGCAACGCACGGATCATGAGCGCTACAGGTCATTCCTTCCGAGTCAGGCGGCTACTTAGTCTGTGAGCAAGAATGGCGTGAAGGATAAGTTCACAGGCGCTACACGCCATTCTGCCCGAAGCAGGCAGACTAAACAGGGTTCCTGTCCGGATCGGATCGGCCCGGTGCCCCGGAGATCGTCCGCAGGAACAGAGATCAGGAGAATCTCACTTGAAACAAGTTGTCCGTAACATGCAGGTCAGGGTCAGGTGCAGGAACAAGTTCGAGGCATGATATATATATGGAACAAGTTATATGGAACAAGTTTCGAGTCAGGATATATATATGGAACTTGTTGAGACAGGATCATTGATTCAGTAGTTTGCTCCACGAGCTGTGATTCAGGGATTCATTCATTCAGGGTGCAGATTCCCTGGTTCGAGAATTGCCTTTGTGACCTAACGGTCCCGGATACTTGCAGGTTCTTCCATGCACGGAATGACTACTTAGTAGTCTCCCGGGGTTTGGATGAAAATATGGCAACATACAAGCAGACAAGCATGCGTTTCTAAGGAACGTAAGCAGACACGTTTGCTCAGACCCGAAGGTAAGCCGAGAGATGAAACCGTAAGGGACTTAGCATGCGAGGGTCTGAATATAAGCAGTATTTCAATTTCCATGTTCTAGCATAAGCAAATACAAGTTGGGATTATTCCCTTAGCTAGGTGCGTTGGATTCTTATTAGCATGCAGGGGGTGATTCACCTAGCGACTAGCATGTATCATTCCAGATTTTTATGTGTGCTGGCTAAGCAAACACAAGTTCACCATAGCCACCCACCTTAGCGATGATTCGCCTCGGTAGAGCGATACGTCAAGCGAGCCTCTGAAAGCCTAAGCCGAATTCCTGTAGGGACAAGTCTGGATATCCTTTGCTTCTCGTTTGAGGCAAAGCGGGTCGAGACAGTTGCACTTTTGCCTGTTTGAGTCGGCAGTCCGCTAGAACGAAACGGGGTGTTACACTAAGGATAGGCTATGAACCAGACCATGTCATGGATGTGACATGCTTAGAGCATTGGGCTGGGAGGACTACTAGTAGGCGTATGAGACACTCCACTTTCTTTACATTTATTCCACACTCGACGGAGTGGTATGGACGTTATATACTATGCAGATTTCCCGTTCTTCGGAGCGGTAGGACGTTATCATATACATGCGCCCCTGTATTGGGGGACATATGTGGCATATACTAGCCAGTTGTCACGATTGGTGAATTACGTCAGCATATGTCTAGCCTACACTTTTCATACGCTTAAAGTTGTCCTCAAGTTGCATTTCACTTAGACGGTTAGACAACCCATTGGATGTTTATATTTCAGTACTTATTGGCATGTTATTATGTATCTTGTTACGTCCCTCTGAGGACCTGGTCCCTTTCCAGATATGGACGAGCAGGAATATCCGCAGGAGTACGGACCTGGACCGGATACTACTTACTCGACTGAGGAGGTCTTACCTCAGAGTATCTATGATTTATTTCCATTGTTTATAAATTTTGTTGCTACTGCAGTATAGTCGTTTTGTAGTGGATTTGTTTCCACCCGACTATCAGACTTGATACTCATTTTGGATATCCAGTATTATTCAGCTCTTTATTCCTACTGATTATTGTGCTGTAGATGAGATATAGATTCTGTGTGACTTGTTGTGACAGTATATTACCACTTGTGGATTTGAATATTCATGCACAGCGTACGTGTGTATATGGTTTTCATATATTGGAGTTCATATACATACGGCTGGACATGTTACGTAATCCTAGTCCTACATATTTTGGGACTGGGGCATGACACAAGTGAAAGGCCAAAACCCAAATTCTCCATAATTAATCACTCATACACATATATAACATCTATATATAACCAATGTAGCTTGCTACAATAGAAATTGAAGAGAATTATGCAAAATACCCAAAATTGGGCCCTGTATCACATCGTATCGCAAAATACCGTGATACGGCCTACACGTATCCATTTGTGGATACGTACATAGTCCCATAACCCCGATCTAAGTCTAATTAGATCTAATTAGTCTCATGACACACAATTGATGTGTCAAGTTCGTAATTCCCCCAATATGCACACAAAATACCACATAGAACTCACAATACATAGCCAAATAGCTTAGAACTTGCTCATATATGTAGTCCTATGCCATGGGGTGATTCCTAGTGGTCAAATGCATGATTAAGAAGCTATAATGAGAGAGAAATTCAGGAATTACCAATTGGGAGAAGAATTTTCAATAAAAATATAATTGGACACGATCCGGACACAATCTCTAGCTCTAAAGCTCCTCCCCCTTGTGCTCCTTACTTCTCCAAGCTCCAAGGCTCCAAGAGTGATGAATTTGAGAAGAAGATGGTGGTGAATTGTGTAGAAAATTAATGGAGTAAAAATAGAAAATTGGGGATCTAGAATTTGGAAGCAAAATACAATGCAAATGAGGAGAGAGAGAGAGAGAGAGAGAGAGAGGAGAACCCCCCTCTAATAGAGGCCGGTCTCTTCTCCCCTTTCCCAAGTAAAATTAAATGTCCAAGCTACTCCTACATGGTGAATTATGAGGAATAATTAAGGGTGGATATATTTGGAAGTCTCTAACTAATTGTAATTAAACTAATCTCCTTAAATTAATTAGTGAAAATGACTAATGGACTTGGGTTCAAGATTGGCTCACTAATTGTCAGGACAAATCTAAATGGGTCCATATGTGTCAAGTCTAGACATTTGGGCTAGTCTCTCTAACTAACAAATGACACAAGTCTTTAATTAAATAACTAATTCTAGCCACAATAATTATAGCTCAACATAATTAAATAATTAATACAATCATCACATTTATATTTAATATTATACTCCTAAAATCAAATACCCATGCCAAATTTCTAAACTACCCCTAGCTGAAAAAGTGAGGGCGACAAATGTTATTCAAGCAGAATTAGATTCCCTTAATAAACGTGGAGTGTTCGGACCTATAATACAAACACCAAAAGACGTCAGATCGGTAGGTTATAAGTGGGTGTTTGTATGAAAGTGAAATAAAAAGAATGAAATTGCTCGATTTAAGGCATGATTAGTGGCACAAGGGTTTTCTCAGAGACCCATGATTGATTACGAAGAGACGTATTCTCCCGTAATGGATGCAACAACGTTCTGTTATTTGATAAGTCTGGCAGTTGAGAAAAAGCTGGACATGAGACTTATGGACGTTGTAACAGCCTATCTATATGGTGATTTAGATAACGATATCTATATGAAAATCCAGATGGATTTAACCTACCCAATTTAAAGCTAAGAACATGCATTCCATAAAGCTAAGACGTTCATTGTACGGTTTGAAATAATCCGGAAGGATGTAGTACAACCGTCTTAGTGAATATATGAAAATGGAGGGATATAAGAATAATCCTATATGCCTATGTGTTTTCATAAAGAAATCTAAAAAGGGTTTAACTATAGTTGCAGTATATGTCGATGGCATAAACTTGATTCGGACAAGACATGAAATTAATGAGACTGTAAATTATCTGAAAAAGGAGTTCGAGATGAAAGATCTCGAAGACACGAAATATTATCTCGGATTACAAATTGAGCATTACACTAATGGAATTTTAGTACATCAATCCAAATACACAGAAAATATAATGAAACAGTTCAATATGGATAAAGTTTATCCCCTTAACACTCCAATGGTTGTTCGATCTTTAGATATCAATAAAGATCCATATCGTCCTAAGGACAACAATGAAATGGTGCTAGGACCCGAAGTACCGTACCTTAGTGCCATTAGGGCATTAATGTATCTATCACAATGTACAAAGCCAGACATATCATTCTCTGTCAATCTGTTGGCTAGATATAGCTCGACGCCAACTCGTAGACATTGGAATGACATTAAACATGTGATGAGATAACTAGCGACATGGAATTATTTTATACTTGTGGTTTATCTGACATCGCGAATCTAGCTGGCTTTGTAGATTCAAGTTATTTATCTGATCCTCATAAAGGTCGTTCACAAACTGGATATGTGTTTCTTAATAGCAATGCAGCTATTTATTGGCGTTCAACAAAACAGACAATGGTTGCTACCTCCTCAAATCACTCAGAAATATTGGCTCTCCATGAAGCAAGTAGAGAATGTATTTGGCTGAGATCGTTGATTCAATAGATTCGTAGCTCCTGTCAACTTTCTCCTACCACGGATACTCCAACTGTTATTCATGAGGATAATGCAGCATGTATTGCACAAATTCAAGGTGGATTCATTAAAGGAGACATGAACAAGCACATTTCACCGAAGTTTTTCTATACTCATGAGCTTCAGAAGAACTTTGATATTGACGTCTAACAAGTTCGCTCAAGTGATAATCTTGCAGACTTGTTCACCAAATCGTTGCCAAAGTCAACTTTTCAGAAACTAGTTCATGGAATTGGAATGCGATGTCTTCATCAGATGACTATTCAGGATCAACATCATCAGGGGGAGTGATTGTTTACAGGGGAAGATACATTTTGTATGGACTATAACGCGTTGTACTCTTTTTTCTTAGTCATGGATTTTTTTATTGGATTTTTCCTGACAAGGTTTTAATGAGGCAACATTAAGCGTGTCCAACACCTATCTAAGTCATCCTAAAGATTGTACTCTTTTCTTTCGCACATGTTTTGTCCTAATAAATTTTTCTGGCAAAATTTTAACGAGACAACAGGCTTAGAGATGATGATCATCCAAATTGGGAGTGTTATAACGTGGGTTACTAAATGGTTGGATTTCCACTTTGTATTTTAGTCCCACATTGGTTAGAGGTTAGTATTACATCTTCATTGGGTTGTATAAATAAGGCCTTTGCCTTCCACTATGTGATTATACCAATAAGAGATTTTGTTTCAATTTTTTTTTCTTTTTTCTAAACAATGATTACATTTTTCTCATATTCTTATTTTTCTGCTTCTTTTCCAAATCTAGTTGAAAAAAAAAATATAATAAGTCAGTTGTGAAAGATGGTATCACCGAAAATAGAAATGGTATTACCCAAAAGACTTGAACGATGAATAGTATTTTATTTTGCAACCAACACATGCCTGGTACAACTGTTGAGTTTACCATTAGAAAAATGACGAAATTATCTAAGACAAATACGAATGGGATAATATGGTAATTTGGTCGTACATATTTGGATTTTGGATTAGTAATAGAAGGTGTCTTGTAATTTATGTAACATTGAGGCACGTGTATGTAGGACAAAAGTGGAGTGTGGTTATCGGAAAGCAAACAATCGTGGAGTAGGAAAAATAAAAATAAGAAGGAAAGGGAATAATAGTAAAGTAATAATGATGATGACGTGGTAAAAGTGGAAATACCAAAAATTTGGGTGAGGTTCGTCTTTCTTCTCTTTATATCCGCAAATTTCTCTTTCGTTGAATCGTTTCTCCTTGCCTTTCCTTTTCTCACTTTTTTCTCTCACTTTTTATTTATTGTTTCTATTTTTATTATTTCTACGAAAAGAAAGAATCGAGATCCAAAAAGAAAGAAAATAAATCCTCCTATTATTTAAATCCCAGCCCAATAATCCATCCAGCAAATCAATCTCCTTTTTCTCACTATCAGTATATATATAAACAGAGAGAGATCGTGCGTTTGTTTGTTTGTTTGGGGACGGACGGAAGGAAGAAAGAAAAGGTTAGGTTAGGATTTGTTCGATTGAAGCAAGCAGATCATCAGAGGGAGGGGGTGATGGGAAAGGTGGCTGTGGGAGCGGCGGTGGTCTGCGCGGCGACGGCATGCGCGGTGGCTGCTGCTGCGCTGGTTGTCCGCCACCGGATGAGGAGCAGCAGCAGCAGCAAGTGGGCCCGGGCGGAGGCTATTCTGAGGGAGCTGGAGGACAAGTGCTCCACCCCTATCGGCAAGCTCCGTCTGGTGGCTGACGCCATGACGGTGGAGATGCACGCAGGTCTTGCCTCAGAGGGAGGGAGCAACCTCAAGATGCTCATCAGCTACGTCGACAATCTTCCCACCGGGTATCTCTCCCCCCCCCCCCCCCCCTCTCTCTCTCTCTCACACACACACACACACAGATCCACAATCATGAATATTGATGGTTTTACTTGGATTTAGAGATGATTAGATTGTTTTTCCCCCCTAGGAATCACATAGATACACTTTTCCCTCTAACGTATACAACGAATCTTGCCGCAAGAAACCTTTGTTTTGGAAATTCAGAAAATTCACTACAAGTCTTGTGAAGGAAAGACTAAACCACAAGAGTGTTATTACAGCAAGTAAAACTTGCTAATAAATTCTAACAACGGTAATAACCGCTAATAACAAGTTGTGAAGCCGTTGAAAAGATAACAACAAATTTGATGATAGACAAAGCAGAGCTCTATGGGAAGATAGCACGGAGAAGTGCTGAAATTTGCTAACTGATTAGTACAATCGCCTACTAGGGTGATGAAGATCATTGTTGTTCAAAGAGAGATTAAACCGTCTCCTTCAATCCGCTCATAGAAACCAACAAGTTCTGAATTTTTTTGGAACGCTCTTGTATGTCACCACCCTTCATCGGAAATAAAACTAACGTGTTGTAACAAAGACACTCGGAAAAAACACTCGGTTCCTTGTAGAGGATTTTCTATATTCTTTCGTGTGTGCACGTACTAGAGCACACAATATATAGGGGAACAATCTCCTGATCAATGGTTACCTCCACTAACAACGTAGGCGGAAGACCATGTAGTAACTCCGTATTTAATATGACATTTACTAGCAGTAACACTATATTCAATAGTTCAATTAAAAACTGAACAACCTTGCAAAAGGCTCCTGCAGAGCAACCATGTAGGACAGTTGCTGCCTATTGTACAGCATCCGCGGAGCAACTGGCGGGTTGTTGTAGAGCTGCCTACGGGCTAGATACGAGGCTACCGTTTCGCACCATAACCGCACCCTCCTGCGTCCGATGCGTACATGTGAAGTACAAAGTGCGAAGTGCATTATCAAATCACCATTTTGCGCACTTCACCTACGTCCGAGTTCGAGCTTGGCCCTTTTGGGACCTCACTCCAAAGGAATTCTAGAAATTTGTGACAAACCAAATGCTTGTTGAGAAATTTGAACCTTGCCTGCTAGAAAAACCTTCCACTATACTAACCACTTAAGCTAACACACCTCATATGTACAAGACAATAAATGATTGCTCAAATATTGAAATACACACACTTGGGATTTGTCTCAACATGGAGAGGTGAAACCGGGCCATTAATGATCAAAATTAATAAACTCCAACAATCTCCCATATATTTTAATATATGAATGATCATTTCCTACGGTGATTGTATATCGTGCATTAGGATATATGTCGTTTACAACTTGAATATTCTCGCATGAATCAAAATATAATAAGTCTTGAATACAGTACCAAAGCTACAATTTTTTTCACTCACACAATTACATTAATTGTGTCTTTGGTCGCACGTTAAATACATTGTTCTGATCTGGTTACGTTTTCCCTTAAGAGACGGTCTATGTCTTTCCATACACATAGTTAAGTTCTTGTCTTAGAAAGTTTTATATCCCAGCATGAGGCTACCTGTCTCATTGCGGTGCTACACCATTATGACATGACCCGAAGCTATGGTCTTACTACCTCATGGTGGTATCACCCCACTGTAGCATGCGATGCTAGTCTCTTTGTAGTGTTGTACTCCATTCCATCAAGAGGCTACATGCCCCTTTGTGGTGCTACATCACTATGACGTGGCCCGAAGTCGAGGACCCACCTCATGTGGTGTCACTACTATAGCATGAGATAGTAGCCTCTTGTACTGTTGTGCAACAACTTTCTAACTCTCAGCATGCTGCAACCTACCTTTTGCGGTGCTATACCGCTATGATATCACACGAAGCCGAGGTCCAATCTAATGTGATGTCACGCCAATATAGGATGGGGTACTAAGCCTCTTTCTAGTGTTGAACTACTCATGCTTCCTGCTAAGCACACTGATCATTCCAAATGTTTAAGAACCCATTAAGGTTTAAAGCTAACCTCTCATATGATTTGCTCTTTATCTTGAGCAAAAAGTAGACCACAAAGGTTTTGAGATCTAATCCTAACAATGTCCCCATAGACAAACCTCTATATCTGATATATTCCAGTCTGATCCTTCTTTGATAAAAAATGAGATGCCTAATAGATTTTTCTTTGAACTAATAGCAAAATATTTTATAGTATTACAGAGACACTAAATCAAAAAAAATTAAAGCTAATTTTTCTTGATGTGTCCTCGACAAGGTGGCGCTTAAGGCCCTTGATCAATGGATCCGTCAAATTTTCTTTACTTCGAACATTAACTACTACAATGATGCCAACTGAGATGTGCTCTGAAAAGAGCATTAGATGCCATTGTTGTAGTTGCCTAGTTGTCATAGTATATTAGAATAATTGGAATTTGCGTACCAACCGAAGGAAGATCATATATGAACTTCTGAAGCTATTCTGTTTCATTTTTCGCTATAGTCAGTGCATAGAACTCAGACTTCATTAATGAGTGTGAAAGCAAAGTCTGATTCTTCAACTTCTACGATATAATAACTCTACCCACGGAGAAGACAAATCTTTATGTAGATCTTTCGTGCTTCTTTTTTGAGCACAAACTAACATCACTGAAGCCTTTTACTACAGTCTTTTGTGGTTCTTTGACATATCCTATAATTCTTTTTACGACTTTCCATTTTTTCAATGTTATCTGGATTGTTCGTGAACTGACTCAAATCTCCATATCGAAAACAGTCATGTATAGTGTAACTCATTATATGCATCAAACTACTAATGATGGCTGAATAGTTTATCTGTCTAATAGTCTTCCCTAAGTTTGGCTTCAACTTTTAGTCATATCTATATGGAGTATCGATCATCGAAAGATGCTCGTATACATATCGTGAGTATCTTCTCGTTGTAGTGAGCTTGTGACAAAGTAAGCCTAGCTTTTGTCCCGATAATCTTTATTCCAATTATAACATCAGCATCTCCAAATCCTTCATATTGAACTTTGATAAGAGAAACTTCTTGGTGTCCGTGATGCTATCTACATTTGTACAAAGGATTAACATATCTTCCACATAGACACACATAATAACACCTCTGTCCTCAGCGAACTTAATGTGCAGTACACACACTTATCAGTCTCGTTGATCCTGTAGTTGTTTGATATGATGTCTTTAGCAAACTTCTTTTGCCACATCACGAGAGCATGCTTTAGACCATATAGAGACTTCACCAATTTGTACACCTTGTCTTCAAGTCCCTTGATGACAAAACCTACATGTTGCTTTGTGTAAATCTCTTCGGTTAGATCTTCATTAAGAAATATTGTTTTTACATCAATCTGGTGAATTACTATCTTGTAAATTGTAGCTAGTGCGATCAACCTCTTGATAGTTGTCATCCGAGCAATTGGAGCATAAGTATCGAAGTTGTCGATCCCTTCTTTTGAGAAAATTCTTTTGCTACCAGCATGGCCTTGAACTTATCTACAGTTCCATCAACCCTCGTCTTCTTCTTGAAGATTCATTTGCATCCAATGAGTTTTGCTTCTTTAGGTAGATTGACCAAGACCCAAATGATATTGGATGTTATGGAGTTCATCTCATAGTTTATTGCTTTCTTCCAGAAAACAACATCTCTGATTTTCATTGCCTCATCGTAGGTAAGTGGATCAACCTCCATATGATAGATGACGAAGTCATTTCCGAAATCTTTCAACTTTCTCACTCACTTTGAAGGTGGCTCAACGACTTCTATAATGACATCCTCCATCAAAATCACTTCTTTCGGAGGTTATCTCCGATTTTTACCTAGATAATGAGCATTGTCTTCCTTTTTATTTTATATTTTCTGCGGTAAATCTGCAAGAATTACATTCTTGGCAAACTTCTTTTCGAAGAACTCAACATCGCGAGACTAAATGATTTGATTGGTTTCATGATCAAGGAACCTCTGAGTGTCACTCTTTTCGGCATAACCCATGAAGTTGTGGTCTTTGTGCCCAAATTCTGAATCTTGACATTTAGAAGCTTAATATATGTTATACATCCCCACACTCGAATAACATTCAAGTTGGAGCTGACTATGAACTGGAGTTCACGAGGAGTGACTTATAATCGTGCGAACGATACCCTATTGAGAATAAAGCTAGCTGTCAGGGCAGCTTCCCCCTTAAGCAATTTGGCAGTCCTGCTGTTAAAAGCATGTAGTTCATCATTTTTGTTGGAATACGTTTCTTTCTTTCCGCAACTCCATTTGATTGTAGCGAATACGGAGCAATTGTCCTCTTCAAAATTCTATATTTTCTACAAAATGACGTGAATTCATGAGAACAATAGTCTCTGTCTTGGTTACTCGAGCACTTCATTCCAGCCTTGTGGCTTGAACTTTTCAAACTCTTTATCTTTCGACTTGACAAAATCGTACTTTGAGTAATCATCGATGAAGGTAAGAAAGTACTTCATTCCAGCCTTCGTGGAGAAGTACTTGAAGTTACAGATATCTGATTGCACCAATTTCATACGATTTTTGTGCTTCGATTTATTCTTCTAAACGATTTTCTTATAATTCTAGTCGTAGCCAAACTTCACGTTTCTCCACCTCCTTACTCCCATGATTGGAGATAAGACCTAGACAAGACATTTTGTTCTCTTTTATATTGTACATGTCCTAACATATTATGTCACAACTAACGAGGATGACCAAAAATAATTTTTGATTAATACATTTAGTTGGAGCTACAAACTGAAGCTTAAACATTCATTCGATTCCTCGTAGGACATCACCATTTAACCAACATTTATGTCCATTCTCATGCTATCATTGCACAGAAGACTCTCCTATAGATCAGGTTCTTTACGACAACATGTACAAGCTTTACATTCTCCAGTGTAAGTGACTTCCTTGAAGCCAACTCCAGCACCATCGTCCTGATTTTCTTTACTTCTGCTTGCATCTTGTTCGTCATAGTTACCTTCTCAGAAGAAGGTTCATAAGAAGCGAACAACTCCTTCACGGAACACACATGCAGGTGGCACCAATATCTACCCACCCGTCGATGTCAATAGCATACGATTCACCCTATAATTTTTTTGAACTTGTCCTTCTTGCCGCAATTGAAGCATACCCCGTCCTCCTTAGACTTAGTTTTGAAGAAAAGTATACTTCACTTTCAGATTCTTGAAGTCCTTTCTTTTGTTGTTGAAGGTTGCTTTCTGCTTGCCATTATAATCCTCTGGACGAATTATGTTTGCCTTGGCAAAATGCTTGGATAAAGAGTTCATCTTGATCTTCTTTCTGACTTGATCCTTAATGCGGATGAAGCGCATAAGATCTTCTAGCTTTACTTCCACCTTCTTGTGATACATATAAGTAGAGAATCGATCCCAACTAGTAGAAAATTTATAGAGAATAATTTTCACCATAAACTTGTCAACTAGAGGCACTCTCTCTTCCTCTATCTTCTGTTGAAGCTTTATTGGTTTTCTTATTGGGCAACATAGTCTTTTCGTCTTCAAATGCCATAGTAATGGATTTTTGACAAGGTAAACCTTGGACATATTTTCATCGTCCTTGTAGTACTTTTCAAGTGACTCCAAGATGTCTCTAGCATTCTCCTTGATGTATGATTCGACTAAGAATTTTTTCAAAGAATTGAGGATTAACAACTTGCAAAGATTTTTATCTCTTCCACTACTGCAGAACGGTAATCATAGTGGTGATAGTTTCAATGTTGTCCGTCTTTGGAATCACATGTTCTGTTTCAGTCAGAAGTGTTCTACGTTAATGAGTTGAAGATTTAGACTAATCTTACAGTTGTTGTACCGCTCTCTATAAAAAATTCAAACTTGTGAAAGCTAGTATCCAGAAGACTTGTACGAATATCCATCTTGGATTTTGATGAGATTTTTGCAATCTTCTCGCTTTGAAATTATTGTAGAAATTCAAAAATTCAGTACAGGTCTTGTGAAAGACTGAAGCACAAGAGTGGTATTACAACAAGTGAAAGTTACTAATAAGTTTTGACAATTGTGAAAACCGCTAATAACAATAAATTTGTTTACTACAAAGCAGAGCTTCATGAGAAGATCACAGTCAGAACTGCTGAAATTTGCTAACCGATTAGCACAATTGCGTCTGGGCCGATAAAGATCACTGTTGCTCAAAGCGAGATTCAACTGTCGAACCGCTTCCAGGAACCAGCAAGTTCTGAAGAACTTCTGGAACGTCCTTGTAAGTCACCACCATTCCTCGTACAGAGCACTAACGTGCTATAACAAAGGCACTCGAAAAAAAACTCGGTTGCTTGTATATGATTCTCTTTATTCTCTTGTGTGTGCGCTATGTGCTGGAGCACAAAATATATAAGAGAGCAATCATTTGGTTAGCGATAACCGTCCATTAATAAGGTGGGCGGAAGACTATGCAGTAACTCTCTAATTAATAGGGCACTTACTAAGTAGTAACTCCCTATTGAATATGATAGTTACAAAATTGAACAACCTTGCAAAAGGCTCCTGCGGAGCAACCATGTAGGACAACCGTGACACTACTATGCAACATCCGTGGAGCTACCAGTAGACTGCCGCGTGGCTATCGTGCAGCTTCCACGGCGCTACCGTGCAATTGTCAGCAAGGTAGCTACGAGGCTACTGTGTCGCGCAAGAGCTCGCCCTCCTACACCAATTTCGCATCCGATGCGTACATACGAAGTGCAAAGTGAGACATCAAAGTCCCACTTTGCGCCCTTCGCCTACGTTCGAGTCCGAGCTAGGCCCTAGCTCCAAAGAACTTTTTCTAAGAAATTTGTGACAAAACAAATGCTTCTTGAGGAATTTGAACCGTGTCTACTAGAAAAATCCTCCATCATACTAACCACTTGAGCTAACACACCTTATGTCTACAAGATAATAAATGATTGCTCAAATATTTAAATACACACACTTAGGGTTCGCCTCAACATGGAGTATGAGACCGGGTCACTAATGACCAAATTCAATAAACCCAACAACCTTTTTTTTCCCTTTATGTTCAATTGCCTATTTGTTTCTAGTATGCAATATAAAATAAAATAGACTGAACAATTATTTTTTCTATACATGTTTCATCAGTGCTAATATGTTTCATCATATGTTAATATATTTAATGCTATCCCAGCCCAGACAAAATAAAAATGGGAATGGGAGAGGGTTTTGGTGCCTAGTAGCCCAAGACATTGATGGTCATCAGTCATTAATTAATGACTGACCTTACCTAAAAAAAATAGCGAAAAGAAAGTTAAAGACTAGTTTTTGTCTTGGTTTTTTTATTGACCTATAGAACAAACATTTTGTTTTTCAAAGATGTGCTTGTGGATAGGAAGCTTTATGAAGTTATATTTCTCGTCAATTTTAGGAGCTCCTTTATATTGTCTGCATTTTCAGTTTTAAATTTCTCCTCTTTGATGGGCTCATTCTTTTCCTTATTTTCCCCGTCTTTTTATAAATAGAAGAAAGTTTCTTTCTTCTGTTTTAGGTTTCTATTTGTAACAAATAGGATACTATACACAAATAAAGGTCTAAAAGAATCAAAGTCTAAAGCTTATTTCTATTATGGTATTCCGAGATATCTGAACTGAACAAACACACTATACCAAGATATTGTATGTTAGATACTATAAAAGTACAGATGAGATATATTTAGTGGAAAGGTTTGAAACCAATATATATTATATTTTGATTGATGTTGTACTTCAATGATTCTACAAGAGGATTGAACTTTGAAGTTGATTGTATTGCTCTTGTTTTACTGATTCTAGAATAGTGGAACCTTGTGGTGAAAGCTGATGTTTCCATTCAATCAGGAGAGTAGCTGTCCTGTGCAATAGAACCAACTTGTAGAAATATTTATGATGCAAAATGAAGAATAAATAATGCAGATACAAAGTAGTCATGTCAGAATAAGACTTGAATACAATGAATGTTGAAGTGCAATATCGATCGTGATATTTGTAACAATATGTCAGCTTTGCCAAGTCATGAATATTTTTGTTAGAAAAAAAGGACCTTTGCCATAGCTATAAGAAATTGGACTTTGCTTTAACCTCAGATTGGCCTGCTTCCTATATAAAATTCAAAAACAGCAATGAATGTTGAGAGATGAAGAATATATAATGCAGATACAAAGTAGTCATGTCAGAATAAAGACTTGAATGCAATGCATGTTCAGAATGCAATAGAGATTGCGATATTTGTAACAATATGTCAGCTTTGACGAGTCATGTATATTTTTAAGGAAAAAAAGGACCTTTGTCATAGCTATGAGAAATTTGACTTCGCTTTAACCACAGGTTGGCCTGCTTCTTATTATCAATTCAAAAACCGCAACAACAAAGCCTTATCCCAATTTTTTGTAATGGTTAACATTCAATTTGTCAATTAAGAAAGCAACAAATGATCTTAGATGCTTAAAATTTCCCATACGACACAGTTCTGGCCTTCTTGGTATATAAATTTCCTTCCATTGAACTATCAAGATATGTTCTGCCTTCAGTCATCTTTGCATCAGAGATACAGATGTATACACTTGTAATATATTGAGTCTACTCCCTATAGAAATGAAAAAGGGTTGTTTTATGCTTTGGACCTTGGAGGAACCAACTTCCGCGTCCTGCGTGTCCAACTAGGTGGAAAAGAAGGACGTGTGGTCAAACAAGAAGCTGAAGAAGTGTCCATCCCACCACATTTAATGGTTGGAAGCTCCCATGTAAGTGAAGTTCCTGTTGTATTTATTACTATTGTTCCCCTCTATTTATATTTATTCTCTCTCTTGAAATTGAGTGACACTATCTTTCTTTCAGGAACTTTTTGACTTCATTGCTGCAGAATTAGCAAAGTTTGTTGCTTCTGAAGGTGAAAACTATCACCTTTCCTTTGGGAGGCAGAGAGAACTTGGTTTTACTTTTTCTTTCCCTGTGAGACAGACATCCATTGCATCTGGCACTCTCATTAAGTGGACAAAAGGCTTTTCCATAGAAGACGCGGTTATTTTCTGAAACTTGTTTCCTGTTTAAGCCGTCCGGCCCTCTCAGGAAGTAATTGCATATTAACTAGATGCTATACCTAATTTAGTTACATATTTTTGCATTCCTTCTATAATGGTGAAAAATAATTGTAGGATAATGTTATAAATTTTTTGCTCTACATATTTTCTCGCAGCAGCATAAAACTTATAAGACTCTGCTTAATCATGTTTCTGCCTATGAATTACAAAATTTTTCGGTAAGGTTGGATGAGAGCCACCTTGAAGAGTGTTGGATCTGGCAGAAGGCCTATTTTACAGCTAGCATAATATTAATAGCGCGATAGTGGGGCTAGTTGTATTCATTCTTGAGTCACTCTATGTCAACTTTTCTAATGAGATATCCCTAGAAGCATTAGGTTCCACCAGCTATGTAATTCCTTGGTTTCACAGGTATATATAATGCATACCAGTTTATGTATAGAGTATATACTGCCAAAATATTCCATCTAGAATTCTTATAGTGTTACTCCATATTCTTGTAATTTGTAAATGGACAATATACAATAAAATGCAATATGGCCAGAAGGAACAAAATATAGATACCCTAGAAGCATTGCCAGTGTGATTGGCACTATTGCAAGGACTAAATGTAGTTATGATTCGTGCAAGAGATTTGTTGTAACATTCACACCTAGGACCTGTAGGTTAACTACTTCAGTGCTTCTCATTTAAAAAACAGAAAATTTCATAGAGGGGGGGAGAAGTTTCGAAAATTAGCATAGAAGAGAAGTTTGGGGAATTTATATATGAAGCGACGGAACGCCAACTGGGTTTTAAGCCATAAAAGAGGGGGTGCCAACTCAGTTGACGCATGCCCTAGGGAAGACGCCAACTCAGTTGGCGCCCTGTCTTCTAGGTAGAAAACGCTAACAGAGTTGGCGCCATTCAAATATTTAAAAATAATCTATAGACTCTTAATGTTTGGCTTGGATCGTAGGGGGAGATTTGATTGGCCAGGTTTGGAGGATTTTGATTGAGGGGGGCTGAGGGAGGGGATTTTGCTGCTCTATAAATAGCATCATTTTGGGTGGGGAAGGAACACGAAAGAGAAAGGAGAAGACTAGGGAGAGAAGCAGCAACAAAAAGAGGAAGGAGAAGAAGAAAGAAAGAACATGTTAGGGTTTATATTTAGTTATTTTTATTTAGTTGTTTTATTAATTATTTGCTTTATTAAATAAAACTACTTGTTTATTATCCATAATCCTAACTCAACCCTAACCCATAACCGCTCTTATATCCTAATCTTAACCCTAAGCAAGAAACCCAACCTAACCCTGCACTAACCCTAATCCTAACCAAGAAATCTCAACCATAGTCCTAAAATCCAAATCGATACCCTAATCCTAAAACCCTAAAACCAAAATCCAAACCCTAAAACCTAACCAAGAAACCCCAACTCCAATGCTAAAATCCTAACCCTAACCCTAACCCTAACCAACCCTAACCCTTAACCTTTAATCTTAACCCATAACCCTAATCCCAATACTAACCATAATCCTAATCCTACACGTAACTCTAGAATATCTAACAATCATAATAATGGACTTTTTATATATGGCTACGTGGACTCATTACTGACAATTATCCAGGAACGCGAGAACCATATATCTAGCTTGATATTTGGAGGAAATATAATTTTTCTAAATTAAATTGTGTTAGTTATATATTTTTCACATAACCAACATTAACATAAATTATATATTTCATTTATAGTCATACGATTATAGTCCCGATCTACAAATACAGGAGCATGGGATGTGTCGGCACGAGAGGCACTACGACACATGGGAGCTAACTAGCTCCTCAAAGGCATTGGTGTATGCCTTTGGATTTCATTATTTAGATGAGCTTCAATTCCTACAACGTGATAGAGATTTGATCTTAGGCACTAGGGCATATGGGAGCTAACTAGCTCCCCAAAGGCATTGGTGTATGTCTTTGGGTTTCATTATTTAGATGTGCTTCAATTCCTACAACGTGATAGAGATTTGATCTTAAGTTTCGTTGATTGTTGGTGACCACAACGCAACATCCTAGCTCCATGTTGGCTAAATGACAATTGCACTATAGGATGTGGCAAATATTATAGGGTTACATATTACATGTGATCCTATATATTTCGGTAACCAGTTATCTCCTAGTGAGCTGACAAGGAGGTACCTCGGTGTTATGCCACCATGAAGTTAAGCTGACTGCGTGTCAACTTCTTGTAGCTAAAGCGCACTATTGACGAATAGGATGATGTGGGTGAAATCTGGGTATGTAGTTTAATATTAATGTTTATGTAACATATAATATTTTAGTTTAATGGTAATACTCATTCATGGATAAATATTGTTTAGGTCATGTGTTGGATAAGAGCGTACTTGCTTTGTTTATGTGGTACATTTTTTTTCCAATGGAACGGTAAATAGGATAAATGTGTCTTCTACCATTTTTGGATAATTTAGTAGAACTGACCCATCATGCATAGGGAGCAACTACATTAGCATATCTATACATCTCTTTGACGGAATTGTAAGGAATCTTGCAAAAATAATTTTGGATGTATGTCACTAGTTAGTTACGACCGAAACAATGAGCATAAGTTGTTATCTAGTGCGCAAAAAGATGTCTTTTTTTCATTTACACCAACAAGCCATTTAAAAAGAGTCAGATTTCCAGCTTTAGTTATTTCAAACAAATACTCCGTATTTGTTTCATTATAAGATCTAGCAAGAGAGTAATATTTGATAATATTTTTTTGGTCCGGTTACTTGAGATTTCATATTTTGTTTAAAATGTTGAGTACAAAAAATATGACGATTCTGGAAAAGTTACACGTATAACATTTATTGATCCTTTTTTATTTATCTGATATAAATAAAATTATATTTCATTCATTAAAAAACTTTCAAAAGGCATTCTAAATTGTTTAAAAATTATGTCCAAGAATCAATGTTTTCACTTTCAGTAACAACATAAGCAATTAGATATAATTGATAGTTTGTATCATAAGCACAAACAATAAATAAGATAAATTGATATCTAGATGAAAGAAAAGTAGCATCAATACTGATCATCAGTAAACAACCCTTTAAAAAACCGTCAATACATACTTTGAGACAAATAAAAGTTCCTTGAAAGATATTATTTTCTATAGTATTTATAAATCATTTGCTACCTGAATTTGTCTCGATAATTGTAAGAGCATACTCTTCAAGTCTACTATATGCATCAACATAACTACAATTTATTTCAATTAAAGCAATTTCTCAGACTCTTCGGGCTTTAGAATAAATAATATGTATTTGATGCTCTCTATGTATATCCTTAACAAGTATATATATTTCGTCGGACATTTTTTTATGCCACTAGCTGAATAAGTAAAATTATGTTCAATTGTTATATCAGTTATAAAACGTCTAAATTTAGAACGACTATCAAATGATTGCCTGACAAATAATTCAAGAGTGTTAGCATTATCAACATTATCATCTAACTCATCATCTAAATTTCAATTAAATCATCACTATTTTCATCCTCCTCCTCCTCGCCTTCATCTAATACATGTTCTTCTTTAGTAAATAGAACAACTTGTTGAGAAAACTATGACCCACATTAATACTTTGGTAATTAGAAGTATGTTCACTAGTTATATTATCAAATGTTGGTGGTGCTTGAGGAAAACACACACACACACGGATCAAGAGTCTCGCTTATAAAGCCTCCAAAAAGCTCCGTCACTGTGGTCCGTTGGATGGTGCTTTAAGTCATCTAATCTTGACCGTTGATCAAAACAACGATCAAGATTAAATATCTTAAAGACGATCCAACGGCTAGAAATGACGGCGCTTTTTGGGGGCTTTATAAGCGGGGCTCTTGATCCGGATCCATATATATATATATATATAAAGTAATTGTAAATTAACTTTAAGAACAAAATCTCATGCTTCACCATCTAATAATAAACATGTAGAAGCAAAAACGTGACTTAATATAAATTCATATCCGATAGAAAAACTTTCAATAATAAGATTGCGTAAATTTTCTAACGTAATATTTTGATTACTTGAAAAAAATGAGGTAAAACCTCCTTCGTAACATAGCCAATTTAGTTTATCTCTATGCAAGTATAGTATTTTTAGACTTTGATCCATTGCAAATAGAATTTGTGTACAACTTCTAGATGAAGATCTTCTGTATAGAGAGGAAGAGCTTCTGTATTGAGAATGAGAGTTTTTGTAGAAAAGAAGAGGAGAATAGTGAGGGAGAGTAAGGGTCTGTTAGGATAGTCTTTCTGAAATTTTGTTCTGAAAATAATTTTTTGAAAGTAAGTTATAAAGTTGTTTTCTGAGTATAAAATTTTTGACTTTGCGTTTGGTTACTTTAATCTGGAAAATGATTTTAAAAACAAAAATTAAAAATTCTGTTTGGTAAAATATTTTTAGAAAGTGATTTTTTTAAGTGTGGGTTGTGCCAACACTATTCTGTGTCCAACTGTGTCCCTCCCAAAACTTCTCTGTTATGATCCTGAAGGTCGCTGTTCTAATCCCGTCCACCATCGTGTCCAACATTGTCCTCAAAAACCGTCTCCTAGTCCACCGTGTCCAGTCCAGTCTACCGTGTCCAGTCAACCGTCGATAGCGTCAACCCCGACGCAGATGGGAGGAAGGAGAGGAGGAGAGGAAGTGGGGGGCTCGTCGAGGGGGGCTCGTCGAGGAATATCGGTCGTGGTTGAGGGAGGGTGGAGATCCGTCCGGTCGTGGTCGACGAGTCGAGAAAACCTAACCCCTATCTTCGTGTCCTCGAGTCCACCGTCGTGGTCATCGAGTCGTTCGTGGTCGAGTCGTCGACTCCCTCCGGTCGTGGTCGTAGTGGTCGTGGTGAGCACCGGTCCCTCGTTGAAGCCTCGTCGAGTTGTGTCGTCGAGGTCGTGTTCGTATCTCAGAGAGGTCATGTCGTCGAGGTCGTGGTTCGTGTCGTCGAGATCGACTCCGTGGTCGTGTCGTCGAGGTCGAGTCCGGGGTCATGTCGTTGAGGTCGTGGCCGACGCCTTAGTGAACAACGGTGGAGTGTGGAGACCGTCCCGGAGGTCGTCGAGGGGGGTGAAGTGTGGAGGAGGACGGTGGAGTGTGGAGGCCGGAGGGAAATGGAGAGCGGAGAGGGTTTTTTTTCCTGAGAAAGGAAAGGAGGAGGAGCTAGATTTGTGTGGAGTGGAGAGGAGAGAAAAAGTTTAACATGGAGTAGAGACCCCCGCTGATGTGAGGAGTGGAGTGAGATTTTTTTTTAGAAAAACCACTTGATAATGACTTTTAAACATTAGTTTTGGAAAACTTTTTCTGAACACAGTTTTTGGAGAAGGATTTTGGTCCTCCTCACCATTTAAACTCAGAAAGCTGAGTTTAAACAAGCAACCAAACGGAGCCTAAGCTTCTATTGTGTTATGTGAGAACAGGAGAAGAAAGAAGGGGAGATAAGCTTCTATTATGTTAGAGAGGGAGAGAGTAATGAATAGAAGTTGCCGCCTCCTCTACTTTCTTATAAACCTATTAAATATAGCCGTTAAATCTTTAATTCTCAACGACCACTTTATTTTTACAAAAACTTATCAACGATCGCAAACGGTATTTAAAAAATAAAAATAAATAAAAACTAGAATGACATCAACTTTGTTGGCGTTTCCTACCTTGAAGACAGGGCGTCAATTGGTGCCCCCTCTTCTATGGCTTAAAACGCCAACTCAGTTGGCTCCCTTTATCTGTAATTCTCCAAACAAAATACTCGGAATAAATAGTTTCTAATGGAATAATATTAAGCTGCTAAAATGTTATGTATTTGTAGCAAATAACTTCGATAAATGGTAACATTACATTGTGTCAATAGGGAATTTTATTGACAGTACAACTAGTTTTTCTTCGATATCATCGAATCATTGTGTTGACATTTTTTTTGTCATACTCCTTTTTTTTTCTTTTAATTTTATTTGCTGAATTAACGAAGAAAGAAAGCCCCAAATTCGGTGTCAGCCTATTAGTAGAGGTCAGTATTTGATCAAACATTCCAAAACCGATACTATACGACCGATACGGATATGTATTGGCTAATACTGTGAACATTGTTTTTTTGGGAATATATATATATATATATATATATATATATATATATATATATATATATATATATATAATCAAGGTTCAAAGTATCGGTATCGGAATCGGTATCGGACCATTCCTATGAGTATCGGGATCGGCGGTATCGGTAGTATCGGCGGTTTCGGATCGGAGTATCGGATTTTTTGGTATCGGAAAGCAAACAACTATTAGTAAATTATTAACATTTTAGAGAATATATTTTATACATTTATGCATAATTTAAAGTATTTTCAGTATTGTTTCTTAGTATTTTTGATATTGAATGAAATAATAGTCATCTTTGTCGATTGATTTATATGCGATAGATAAGTTTTCCTATTTTATATGTTTTACAACCTTACTATGCTTTTACATCCTTTCTAATTGGTCTTTTTAATTCAAATTTTTTTGTCGAATTGACTGGAAAAGAGACCTATAATGTCGGTATCGGTCAGTATCGGGTATCGGTCGGTATCGGATCGGGACATGCCAAACTGTATCGGTATCGGCCGTATCGGATCGGTATCGGCCGATACTTTAAACTATATATATATATATATATATATATATATATATATATATATATATTAAGACGTGGGTCTCCCGTGGTGAAGGTCACGGGATCGAATCCCACCCCCCTCCTGTGGGTGCCTAGGCACGAGGGTAGGGCACATAAAGTACATATAAAAAAATGTATATATATATATATATATATATATATATATGGTCCCAAAAAAATATATATATATATATATATGAGAGAGAGAGAGAGAGAGAGAGATGAATGGTTACGGCTCGAGGTCAATAAGAAGACGGAGAAAGAGTTGGGGTTTGTGATATATAATGGGTAGTGTTTCTAAAAACCCATTTTTTAACAAAATAAAACCTATTTGTGTAAAAGTTCTCAGAATATTTCACTTTCTCGTTTCAACAGATATACCAGATTTAGGTCTATTTGTCGGCCGAATTTAACCAAAACTGCATTAACAATTTTGTTGCTGAATTGTCTTTTTTGCTGGTCAAAATTGATTTGTCGGTCGACTTGTTGAACATGTCGCCGACATCTACAACACTGCTAAGCATAACTTTCATTATACTTTTAGATATGAAGTATTAATAAGAGTGATGTTAATAATCAGTATGAGGTGCTTATCTATCCGTGCCTTCTGAAATAAGCCTCCGTCAGTATCCTGTTCTATCTGATGTCTTTTTGTGTTTTGAAGTCCATTCTAACTGTATGGTCTCCAAAGCATGTCTTGTTACAAATGAAAGATGTTTTTTAAGATCTAAAACTGTCAACTCTTTAAGCATGCCACCTAAGTTGACAGTTTATTCTTTTATGCGGCCTTATCTTATTCTCATCTGATGCCTCTTATTGAGGGATACCTTGCAAGGTTTTTGGTTTAGCCGGACATAACATAAAGCTGCCTGCATATTGCATACTCTGTTGCATAGAAACCTTTGGTTCTAGAATCTAGCCCAGGTTCAGTATGGAAACTGCTGGGTGAAGCAAAAGGTTTTGAATTCTCCCATTTGCTCCCTCATACATCATCTTGCTGTTTTTGTTATGTCTTGTTCAAGGATAAAGAGGACAGTTACAATCATAATAAACTTAAAAGGACAAATTTTGCGGTTCGTGTTCTAATGGAATTGATGACAAACCATTTAGTAAGACCTCAAAGTTGCAGGATATAATTATAATTTCTTGCTGCCAAAACTTATCACTTATCTTCTATGTTACATATGCATCACTGACATGATATAAAAACACCATCATGCATATAGCAATGCTTTTCATGTACTCATGCTTCCAGTGTACCAATATTTCACGCTTCATATTTGCCATGATCTCACAAGTATAGTCTAATAGAGTGTTTCTACACCCGTCCTTCAGGGTAAGGTATCTATAAGTTTTTCATTCTTAGTTGTAAGTAGTTATATTACTTTCATACATTGTAATGTCTAATTCTTTAACATATAAAGACATGATGGATACGACCTCTCATATCCAGATGCATAAAGTCTACAACATGTTTAATGGAATTCATCTGATGTAAATATTTGGATTACTTCATGATTAACCCTTGTTATTCCGATAATATCAGGTAGGGGAAGATGTAGTTGGTGAATTGACTAAAGCCATGGAGAGACAAGGCCTTGATATGCGTGTCACAGCTCTGGTGAGTGTATTTAGTTCTTTTTGTCATAAGTTAGGCAAAGCTTTAGAGAAGCATGTTGGCTTGCAATATTGTGGTCAGTGCATCTAATAAGTTATAACACAGGACTAATGTTATTGATGTAGGTCAATGATACAATAGGAACGTTGGCTGGAGGCAGGTATTATGATAGTGATGTTGTTATTGCTGTGATATTGGGTACTGGCACAAATGCAGCATATGTAGAGCGAGCTCAGTCAATACCTAAGTGGCATGGCCTCCTACCAAAATCTGGAGAGATGGTAAGTAGCATTTGTAGTCCCTTATTTATTATTGTTTTTAATTATAAGAGTCAAAAACCCATTGACCTATGATTGATGTACAGACATGATAATGTTGATGTCACATCTTATATGTCAACATGTTTTTATTAACCATGTTTTGTATTGTAGGTTATAAACATGGAATGGGGAAATTTCCGCTCATCTCATCTGCCTCTGACAGAGTATGATCAAGCATTGGATGTTGAAAGTTTGAACCCTGGTGAACAAGTATGTTTTGATACTATCTTTGAGCATTTGATAGATACTGATTGTGTAGGTTAATAAGAATCATAAGATGATCAGATTTCTCTAGATTCTGTATGTTCAAGATTTGTTTTTTGTTTTTTGAACACCAGATCTTTGAGAAGATAATTTCTGGAATGTATTTGGGAGACATAGTAAGAAGGGTCCTCTGGAAGATGGCTGAAGAAGCTGCATTTTTTGGTGATACTGTGCCCCCAAAACTAGAGGTTCCGTTTATATTGCGGTATGGTTCACTTTTTTTAATTGTTACCTTTAAAGTATCGTATTCATCTTGACAAAATCTTGCTGATTTTCCTAGAAGATGTAACTTTCACGGATCAAGAAAGATCATTTCTGTATCTGGTTATTTAGCAAGCCCCTTTGTTGCAGTTATAGATTTTATTGTGCATCTGTGAGTTGTTGAAGAGATGCAATTATTCCTCAAGGAAGCACGGGCAGTCTGAAAATTGGTGCCTGTCGGACATGTAATTGACACAGCAGCATGAACACTCCAAATTACACTAGGACACACCAAAATTAACGCCGTGTCCATATAGCCGTGTATGTACCATGTTTTCTCCTAGCAGTGTCTTTCTAACATCAAGTGTTCCTGCAACTAACGCCCATTATCATTACAGAGCTAAAGGATAGTAAGCCATCACAATTTCCCGACAGTTCGGGAAAATATCTACAAATTAGAACCAAGGACTTTCAACTTGGAAATTCAGATAGTGATAGGAGAATTACATACCGCTTTCTTTGGATGATGTCCTGCAGCTCGCAAAAACTGTTAGGAAGTTTTAATTATTGTTAAGGTATATTATGAGTCTCAGAATCCATGAGTGACGCCGCTGAAACGTCACCACAAGGTTTGCTCGAACCCATGAGTGAGTGTGGGGACTCCACGGGGACTCGAAACCATGAGGGTGTTTCAGTCCCAGAACTTTTAGAATCTACCAATCGAAATAGAGTATTCTTGAAGAGTTATGATTGTTTTGAATTGTGTACCAAAATTATTAGATTAATGGGCTTTATATAGGCTTACAACATTTGGAGAAGCGAAAATAAAAGGAAAACTTACTAGTCCTAAAACATTAAAAGGAAATGCACGACAAGACTAGGTCAATAATCTAGGCCAAACCGCCATAATTTTTCGCCTATGTTGCACGAATATGGACACAAATGATAAGGACACTATACAGATACGACATACAAACATTTATAGATAGGTACAATATAGTCATGTATGTCGCATGAATACGGATACGATACAGACAAAAAAAAATATCGTGTTTGTGCCAGTGTAGTCAAATGCGCGCCTCAGCCGCGCCTTGCTCCTAGGCGCAGGGGCAGCGCCTCAGGGCATTCCAGGCGGGACGCAATTCTTAAGGCGCACCTAAGGCGCGCCTATGTGCGCCTTTTCCGAGCGCCTTGGAATAGCTAAGGCGCGCCTAGGCGCGCCATGAAAATCTTGTGAAAAAAATAACATGTTTAGACTTTTTTTAACTGTTGTACTGTTTTAAGACTGTTTTTTGAACTGATGTACTTTTTTTTTACTGTTTTCTCTCTCACTCAATTCAAAGTGATTGCAACCTAGACATGGGGGAATTTGAAGCACACATGTTTATCAATGTAGAAATCCGATGTGAATATATATATATATATATATATATATATATATATATATATATATATATATATATATATATAATTTTTGCGCCTTGCGTCGCTCGGGCGGGCGCCTTAAGTGCGCCTTGCGCCTCGGGCGATTTGGACCCTTTGCGCCTTGCGCCTTTGACTACCTTGTTTTGTGCAACATCGTTCACAAAAGGAATTCTAAAAAAAGATTAAAAAAAGTTAGAATATCGGTAATCATCGACTTTGTCCTCACCGCCTTTATCAGTCAACTGATTGGTTATCCGGTTGGGCTACTGATCAGATATCTGATTCGCTGACTGAGTACTGATCCTTTATCAGAAAAGATGGGTAGATACAGCGAGACAAGCTGGCAGCAAAATTCAAGATTTCCTTAAGTGTCAGTTACACGAATGTAGCTTCCATTGTAACTAATTGACAGAGAATAGACAACAAATCTTATACAGCTGAAATTGTTGTAAATTTCTTGTAGGCTCATGGGACAAAAAGGTTATGATTGCAGCACTATGCTATCATGGTATTCTCGTGAAGAAATCCCAATTATATTCATTGATAAATGCTCAAAGTTGCAAAGATTGTGGCTTTATATATAGTTTCTTCTCTCAAAAGTGGGTATAGAAAGGATTATGGCTGTTTATATAGTGTTTGGAGGACATGAGAAAATTGGATTCCATGGCTGTTTATAAATGCTATCTTGGTATTGTCATGAAGGAATCCCAATTATACTCCTAGATAAATGCTCAAAGTTGCAAAAATTGTGGCTTTATATATATTTTCTTCTCTCAAAAGAGGGTATGGAAAGGATTATGGCTGTTTATATAGGGTTTGGAGGACATGAGAAAATTGGATTTCATAGCTGTTTATATAGGGTTTGGAGGAAAACTTGGGCTGTAGGTTGTGCTTTAACAGTCCTGTACAGTAGGGTAATAGACAGGGTTTCCAGGGATATCCAGACTGGGGGAGAGGCTTGACGGTGTAGAATGAAGAAATGCATCTGTCAACTATGATGGAAGAAAGGGGAGACAAGGTGCTGTTCGGTTCAGTTCAGGGGAAAAGATTCTTGTGTTGGCTATTACCTGTATAGCAGGACAGTGGCCAAGTTGTTGGTTATAGGAAGAACTTATATGCTGGGAAGATAGAAATAAAGAGGGGTGGACAAGGAGTCGCACCTTTCTCTAGGATGTTACACCCAATTGCTTCGCACAATCACCGTTGGATAAGTCTTCTCACAATGCTTAGATTCATAAATGATAACTTAATTCGCTTCTTTTATTTAGTTCGTATTGCAAGACTTTAGTTTTTATAGCCTCCAACCCTATAGTCCCAACAAATAGAAATCCTAAACCTAATACATGTAGGAAACTGCTTAGAAAGCAAATAAATTTACATGACATGAAATACTGAACTGAAACTGGGATTAGGACCCAATGGAAAAAAAGTATCATAAATTTTGGGTGCAGCACTTGAAGTTTCTTCTTAAATTGTGACGGAATGTGACTGGTCTCATCACATGCAACGCTGCATGTGCATAGTGCACCAATCCGAAAGTGATTTGGGATCATGTGTTCAGTCTTGAAGTAAATATGCATTAGGCACAAACCTTATACTAGTGGAATTATTATTTAGATCCTTATGGCACCGTCTGGGAGAGGAATTGGTCATTCTAGGTAATGAGAAATTAGGCCTAATTGTTTTCTCCCTAGAATAAGGAATTAAGCATAATTCCTTACTTTCTTAGTTCCTCCATTCCTCATCTAAACACTAATTTGACATTAGAAATCTAGAAATTAGAAGTTGATTCCTTGATTCTACCTGCAATGAGAAATCAGAGAATTAGACGGGCACAAAAGAGAAGGAATAATAGGGAGGTTTGACTCAAGTCAAGGAATTATGACTCATGTTAAGCCAATATAGTGTTTTGAAGGAATTAACCTGGAATCTAGACATTATCCGAAAGCACAAATAGCGAGGAATTAAAGGAAGGTTGGACCAAACTTAAAGGAATTATTCTCCTATTGTGCCATAATGGAGTTTGATAGTAATTAGACCCTAATTCCGTGATTCCCCTCCCTATTTCCTCTAATCAAACGGTACCTATATGTTCTGTAGTGGGAAAGGTTATTATAATCATAATATTGGGATCAAGAATTCCGAATTATGCTTGAGGAATTCAAAGCTTATAGTTGTCTTATCGATGGACTGAGAATCAGTGTAGTTATGGCTTTTGGACTATAAGGGTGTGTTTGGGAACCTTTTTGGGGAGGGAAAGAAAATTTTGAGGGGAAGGAAAGTAAAGGAGAGTAAAATGAAGGTGAAGTTAATTTTTCCTTCTCTTGTTTGGTTCACCAAAAAGTAGAGGAAAGAAAAGTGAAAAAAATAATTTTTTGTTTGTTTGTGGGATAAATATATAATTACTATTTAACCTTTGGTTTTCTTCGATCATAATTTATGCTTAGCTTTTTGAGGGGTAGCTGGGTAAAAGTCTTCAAAATTTCTCTCATCTTTCTCCATTTTTCTCCCACTTTTGGGAGGAATTTTTTTTTAGTGGAGATCACATGATTTTCTCCCTCAAATTTCTCTCCTCCATTTTTTCTCTCCCTTTCTAAACACCATCACTTTTCATTTTTCTTCCATTTTCTCCTTAACTTTTTTCTTCCTCCCATTCCCCCATTCCCAAACAATATGTAAACATGGCGACGCAGGAATTTAAAAAAAGCGAGGGGGGGGGGGGGGAGGGGGGGGGGGGGGGGGGGGCAACATCAAATTTAAAGAAAGTCAAATTTTTTGTTAAATAAAGTTTGTTACATCAAAATTTTGTTGTTCTTCCACCATGGCTTCTCTCTTTGTATCGAAGCATCAAAAAATAAAAATTATAAATCAAAACCTAATGTAAATATGTATATAGAAATTGAAAATTACAAATTATGGAGGGGCAAAAAATAAAATTGATGAAGAAAATTTAAAAAGAACAAAACTATTTAACTTGTAAGCAAAAAATTTAGTGGGGGCAACTGCCCCCACTCGCCCCGTGTAGGCGGCTCTTGTATGTAAGAAACTTATTATCCTTCTTAAGTTGCTTGAATTTGTTGCCTTCGATAGTTGAGGGGTTAAGACTTAAGACAAAGCAAGTAGAGGAGAGGTCTCTTTTTTTAGGTCATACGTTGACAGGACTTGCTAAAGAGATTTGATAGGCATATGCCACATATCAATTGAGGGAAAAATTATTAGGTGAACTAGGTCCACCATTCATTTTATGGACATGGTAACTCAAATCTTACATGTGGGTCTGATCTCAAAATGACAAAAAAATGGATTGAGATAGGACCACATGTAATGTCTAATTTGACATCTATGTTAGAAATATGTATAATGAAGGTAATTGGAATTCTAATACTAATGTATTCTCATCACTAAAGGAGTTTTTTTGGTAGGGGAGGACATTTAACGAGGGGAAAGTTCAGTAGCAACTTTGAAGAAATAGTCTACAATGTGTAAATATTTGAAGGATTTTGGCACCAGCTATATCAGTGATATTGGATAAATTCTAGCTTATGGTCTATTACTCCCCTACCAAACTAAAGTGAGTTGTGATGAATCCAGTCGATCTATCCTGATGATCTGATAGGGTTGTGGCTGTCCAATTCCATGGAACTGTATATACTCTAACTTGATGGGGGGATGGCTTAAAAGTCCAGTGGACACTATGGACTTGCATCATAGTGGTATCAATTTCATTATTGCTAAACTTCTTGTGGTTTTTATCTGATCTATTGTGATAGCATTCATGTTTTTCTTATTTACTGATTTAGTTGTTGGAATAGTTAGGTTTTCGTAGATCTATAGACTATAGTTCTATCTATTGTGCTTGCCCTTGAACTCACATGTTTATAACATGATTTCCTTCCTGTAGGACTCCGGTCATGTCTGCCATGCATCACGACACATCACCAGACCTCAGAGTTGTCGGAACCAAATTGAAGGAATTATTTGGTGTAAGTGTTTCCTTCATTTATACTCATCAATCCATATGAAAAGATAAAATAATGAAGAATTTATAGGACGAACATAATCTTAGCTTTGGTTGTTGCTTTCTGATATCTTTGGTTGGCTTCATTTCTGAAATTTCAGATCTCTAATACCTCCCTCGGAACAAGAAAAACGGTGGTCGAGGTTTGTGACATAATTGCAAGACGTGGGGCCCGTCTGGCTGCTGCCGGAATGGTTGGCATCCTAAAGAAGCAGGGCCGGGATGCTCCTGCCTCTGTTGGCGAGAAGCAGAGAACGGTGATTGCAATGGATGGGGGTTTGTATGAGCACTACACAATATTCAGTAAGTGCTTGGAGAGCACCCTCTCTGAGATGCTTGGAGAAGAAGTTTCAAAAACTGTTGTAGTTACGCATGCCAATGATGGCTCAGGCATCGGAGCATCTCTCCTTGCAGCATCACACTCTCAATATCTAGAAATGGAGGAGTCCTAGAGTGTAGCCTTACTTTCTTTGTTTTTCTATTTTGTAACCTTTTATTTCTCCATCGTGTGATCCCATACTTTTTTCAGAGGAATACCTAATTAAATACCTGCAAGGTAGCAAGCACATAATGGAAGATGAGGAGGAAGTCATAAGTTTCTCATCTCACCAAGTGTATAAAATGCAGGAGCTGGTAGTGAGTGTAATGTTCTTGCTATTGTAGTCTGCCATTCTCTCTTTCCAGCCTGCAGAGCTGGCTTAACAGTTTAGCATTTCTTTCTTTCTCTCAAATTTTTTGGTTGGCTTTCCTCTTTTCCTCGTTTCTGGCAATTTGCGAATAAAAATGGGGAACTTTGGTGAAGATCCGATTTTGTTGCTTGTGTGGATGGTAAATTTAGTGGCAAATTCTGATATTATATAAAAAGGTTATATGAAAATTATATGGTTAAATGGAATATGACGATGTATCAAGTCATTTTCTTTGTGATAAGGTAAAACTGTAGAAAGTGAAAGTAGCAAAAGTTTCCTAATCCTGTCTGGTGCTGTTGTGAAGAAGTGTGCACTCTTCATCCTCGGTATGTTTTCTCAATGATGGATGGGTTTGACCTATAGATCCTAGCATTCAACTCTACTGAATCTGGTTTGGTTCTTCTGGAAGTGTTTGGTCAGGGTTTTATACTTGTAGACAACAATACAATATTGTGAGTTGATGATGATAGTCCCCAAGTGCCTATTAATTAATAAAGCTTATAGAGTTCATTGGGGATTTGATAACCACTAGAAGAGATGCTAGTTTACTGTATATTGGCTTGGCTGTTGCCCTTTACGTCGTCAACAATATAAGTGGGGGATTAACTTGGAATTTTGTATAGGCGGAAAATTCAGCATGTCATTATTCTTTGAAAGATTAAAGCTGTTTCGCTCTCTTTTATATCTTTTCATGCTTTCAGCTAGTTTATTAACTAGTAGAAAATTAAAAGTAATGATACAGTCTGTTTCAGTGTGTATACTATACTACGAACACCACCAAAGAGTACCGTCTCTCATGTTTCTTGGTTTACAGACAGGAGGGGTGCGGCATCACATTCCCTCTGTGGCTGCTTATTTCCACCAGTCCCGGCTGTTCTATCATACTGAAGCAAGATCTGCACTACCTCCTTCATTGTAGGCCGAGTCGAAGGTAACGTTCCAGTACAAATGAGGCCCAGCTTTAGAACATTTGCCATCTCATCCAGGTAAGTGTAGGAGGATGGGTCTGTGATCATAGCTTCATCGATGGCATCGATTGCCTTGTTGTCTTCCTGGAAGTGATGCCACGCCCAGTCAGCTAGCCCTCCATGCTCTCCTCCGTCGTGAGCTTCTCTACCTGTGGTGAGCTCTAAAAGTACCACCCCAAAGCTGTATACGTCCATCTTCTCGTTCACCTTTGAGGTGTATGCACACTCTGCAACACAATCAACGAAGAATGAATGAATCACAAGGCATCCATCCAATCCAAGTGAAGTTTGAACTTTCTCTGGAAGTAAGTAATGGCTTTAATTTAAAAGTCACAGCATAATATTGATGTGCAGTCAGTCAGTAGTCATCTATATGCTAGTTGTTTACTGGTCCAGTCTTGTTATTATCGAACAGTCTTGTATTATTGTAGAAATGAGACATTGTATGGGTATAGAGAACAGATAGGATGCAATTCTTAAAATGAAATCGGATGATCTAATATATATACACACACACACACACGGATGGATGGTGTTATTATAGAAATCTGACCTGGAGCCATGTATCCAAAAGAGCCAGCTACGGCTGAAACCGCCGTATGAGCAGCCTCCCCCCCAGCCGCCTTCACCTGTAGTATCCGGGCCAGACCAAAATCTGCAATCCTAGCTCGGAACTCCGCATCCAACAGTATGTTACTGGACTTGACATCCCTATGGACAATAGGAGGAGAGCAATCATGGTGCATGTAAGACAATCCATATGCTGCCCCTATTGCGATTCCCAACCTCCTGGGCCAATCCAGCCCCGAAACCATCGCTGGACCTCCTGTTCTCCTCCTCTTCTCATGTAGCCACCTGTCCAAGCTCCCATTTACCATGTACTCGTAGACCAGCAGCTTCGATTCCATGCTGGAGATGCAGCACAGCAACTGCACTATGTTGGTGTGTCGAATCGAGCCCAGAATATGAACTTCAGACTGAAACTCCCTCTCTAATTTGGCGTCCACCTTCCTGCTGCTGCTGCTCCAAATCTTCTTCACTGCGACAAATGCTCCCGCAGTACGGTGGTTACCGATGGCGATCCTGTAGACCTTCCCGGCTCCCCCACTGCCAATTAGATTGCTCTCCACGAGGCCACGAAGAATGCTGGATTCATCGAAATCCAAAGAACGGAAAGAAGTGAGCTTCCACGAATTAGTGACATCTTGTCCGGCCGCCTTTCTTCTCTCCTTGTAGTCCCTTGCCACAAAGAATGCCAAGATTGATGCAACAGCAACGAAGAGTGCACCAAGAACTATCAACATAGTCCTAATTCCCGGAGACAATCCGCCTGACGCTTGCGTATCAGCAGTTCCACCACACCTGGGAAGATTCAAGGCTGAATTCGCTGCGCAGAGAGCACGGTTGGAACGAAAGCTCTGACCATACGCTTGATTCTGTAGCTGAATCGGGACCTGACCCGAGAGTTGATTGGAAGAGAGATCAAGGAAATTGAGCTTGAGATTACCAAACGTTGGGGGGATTTCCCCAGTTAGCTGGTTGTTGGAAAGATCGAGAGAAGTGAGCGCCGGCAAAAATCCAATCAGTGGCGGAATATATCCAGTAAGCTGGTTGTAGCTGAGGTTGAGATCAGTGAGCATTCTTAACGAGGCAATTTCCCGCGGTATCTCTCCGGTGATGAGATTACCTCCAAGGGAGAAGCTCTGGAGCATAGGCATTCCAGTGAAACTTGGAAGGCCGCCGGAGAAGGAGTTGCTCTGTGCCAAGAACACCACCAGGTTCCCGGCAAGAGAAGGAAGCTTGCCAGAGAATCGATTGTTCTGTATATCCAATCTAGTCAAGTTCCATGGCAGTTTGTCTGGGAGAGTGCCTGAGAGATTGTTATCGCGTGCGATCACGGTCGTCAGATTCACCGCTGACCACATTCCGCTAGGTAGCTCGCCGTAGAAATCATTCCTATGGATCTGAATATTGGCAAGAGTGCTGCAGTTGCCAAGAGAAGCCGGGATGCTTCCCGTAAGATTGTTGTTGAAGACCACCAAGGAAGCCAGAGCGCCATTAGCACACAGATGATCCGGCAATTCCCCCGAAAGCATGTTATCATCGACCTCTAGGTTCCCCAGCATGGAATGCTTTCCCAGTTGGGGAGGAACAACTCCAGTTAAGCTGTTGTTGAAGAGCCGGAGATCCGTTAGAGACGGAAGTGACCCGATACTCTCTGGTATCCCCCCCGAGAACCGATTGAAATACATGAACAGAGTAGTAAGATCCTGTAACTTGCCGAAGCCTTCCGGTATTCTTCCCGTGAGACTGTTGATAGACACGTCGATCTGAACTAGTCCTGAAGCTCCGATGGGGGGCCCCCCGTTGATCTCTCCTACCAGGTTGTTCTTGAAAAGATAGATGTAATGCAAGTTGTTGAGACTCCAAATGCCACTAGGGATTGTACCGGTTAGGGAGTTCTCTGCAAGATCCAGTTGCTGGAGCTTTGTCAGGTTCTCAAATGACTGTGGTATCTCGCCCATCAGATTGCAGTTGGTCATCCACAAGTAGATGAGGTTGGTCAAGTTTCCAAACACGGGAGGGATTGTTGATTGTGAGAAGGGATTGTTGGCGAGACCCAGCACTTGAAGATTGGACGACAGGTTTGCAATGAAGGCAGCGGCAGCAGGAATCGGGTTATTAAAAATGGTTCCGTTGAAGAGGTTGTTGTTTAGATAGAGAGTCTGGATGGACTGTAGCTTGGCAATGGAGGAGAAAGGGATGCCCCCGGTGAAGTTGTTGGCAGAGAGGGCTAGGTAGGTGAGTTGAGAGGACATCCTGTCGATATCGAGAGGGAGTTGGCCTACCAAGTAGTTCTGGGAGAGGTCGAGATAGGAGAGTTGGGTGCAGTTGTAGAGAAAAGTCGGGAATTGGCCTGGTATGTTGTTGTCGGAGAGGTCGAGGTGGGTGAGATTCTTGAGCTGGTTGCAAATGAGGTTGGCCGGGATAGGTAAGGAGAGTCCCTGGGAGTAGAGGGAGATTCCTTGGACGACTGAGGAGGACCCTCCACCGTCGGCGTCGTTGATATTGGTGCATTGGATGCCTGTCCAGTCGCAGTGGTGGAGTGTGGAAGTGGAGTTCCAGGAGGTGAGAGCAGGAGGGTCTCCCCATGCCTTTTTTATTTGGAGCAAGGTTCGTCTTTCTAATTGGTTAATATGATCATTATCGTTTGCTGGTGGTGTGGAGGTGGTTTGGGATGATACAGTTGTTGGAATGGAGAGGAGGACGAGGACGAAGAAGACCAAGTAATTGGAAGAGATATTTGAATTGTTGTTGGATGATTTGGTTTCTGGTGCCATCTTGATTTTGGCCTCATTGGACATGGGCATGGCCATTACAGTAAGACTACTCAGTTATGATCTGCAGGTTGGGTGGGTGGGTGGCTGGGTGAAGGAAGGGAAGGGAAGGGAAGGGAAGGGAAGCAATTTCTTTGGAAAACAAAGGTTTGGTACGTAGGTAGTTTTCATAGGTGGTGGTGGCGTGCTTGGTTTTCAAACATTGGAAAGAAAGAAATAGAGAAAGAGAGAAAAAGAGGGTGAGTTTGGCGGGCAAGTGGTATGTCTTTGAGAAACTTGGAGCTAGTAAGCTACCTACTTCTCTCTCTACATAACCATGGGTGCGCAATGCAATGCAATTCATTTCCAATGGACTAATAAAGGAATTCATCTAGAAACAATTAAACTAACAAAGCAGCATAATATGTGGTTGCTGTTATGAACAACAGGCCAGGCCAGGCCAGGCCACCAGGGGAATTAAGGGAGGGGGGACCACGTGGGAATAAGTAAGAATTCATGCAGTCAGTCAGTCAGTCAACCATGGCTGCAATCTTTGACTCGCAATCAAATTGATTGCTTCTGAGTCTCTTTTATTGAACACAAGCAAGCAAGGAACGCCTTTCTTGGTCTTCTCCGCTTCATTCTCTCTCATTCATTCATTCATTCATTCATTCATTCAAAGTATTCAGTCAGAAAATAAAAAAAAAGTATTTGTAGTAGACCTTCTGGAAAATGTCATATTGACTGATCTGATCTCATGATGCAGTAATAAGGTGGAGCACTCAAGGGAGGATGGAGAAAGATTATTCGATTGTATGTGTTCAGATTTTACAAAATCTCATACACCCTTACATGGATTCATGCTTTATTTGACATACTCTATTGTCAATATATATAATATTTCCTACTACCAATACTTATCGTGATCAATATCTCATGCATTTTTTAATATTTTTATTGGCATTCTGAAATATCATCAAATATTAGTATTAGGGGATCTGAATTTGTTCCCAACCTTGTAGTGGAGTCTAAAATTTTCACAAGACAGTTCATAAAATATAGATCCACTTATTTGTTGAGTTATGTGAGACTTATTTAGTCTCTCATTGAATAGAAAATAAGGAGAAGGCTAGCCTCCTCCTATATATATGTACTCCCTCTTGGAAGTAAATCAATTAATTATTTTCTCTTTACATGGTATCAGATCCAAAGCTCTGAAGCTTTTTTCCAAAAAAAAAAAACCCAAAATACAAGGAGAATTTTCTTTCCTCCTGTCTCGACCCCCCCACCCCCCTCCCGCCTTCCTCTGTGCGTGGAAGCCCCTCACCCTCGGGTGTCGTCGAAGTTCCCTGCGGGTGTCCGTCAAACCCGTCGTTGGATCGTAGATAATCAGAGAGGAACTCTTGTGTGATCCTCTGATTTCGATCTCAACGTGGGTTCTGAGATTAGAGAGTATATTTCCTGGAAAGTTTTGCACAAATCTCTATTTCTAGCCATTGTTCCGACAAGTTCTATCCATCGTGCATTTCTCATGCCGCATGAGTTTGGGGGTGTACAGATAGATGAAGAAAGTCGTGATCGCATGCAGGCGCACGACACGTGTCTGAGTTGCGTTTGACCTCGTCCCTGTGTGCAATTGTGGAGATGGGAACACCTGTGACTAGTCAGGAATTGAAAGAGATACTGGAGGGGGGTGGTCAGGGTGTTTCAGGCCAAATTAGAGGAGATCTCATCCAGTAGGAAAGTTATGCCCGCACAAAAATTGTCGTAGGTGATAAAGAAGATAGAGTTGCTGCCCAATTACATCAAACTTGAAGGGACGAGAAACTACCTAAGTTGGTATAGGAGGGCGCTGCTGAACCTTCGGACCAAGGAGCTTGAAAAATATGTGAAGGGAGAGTGCACTGAGCCAAAGGATAAGACGAGTGCTGAGTGGAGCACATGGAGTCACCTTAATTCTCTGATGGTTTCTTGGTTGCTGACTTTTGTGTCTCCATCCATAGCTGGGATGGTGGAGTCGATCTGCAGTACAGCTGATGTTTGGACGATATTGGCTGGGATGTACTCTAGAACTGGGAGTGTCATGATGATGATGGAAGTTGAGGAGAAGATTGATGCTACCACACCGGGGGAGAAGACAGTACTCCAGTATGCAGCGGAGCTACGTCGCTTATGGGCGGACTTGGACTACTATGATCCTCTATCATTACAAAATTATGCAGATGTTCTCCTTGGAAAATAGTACCTTGAGCGTAGGCGTGTGGCTTATTTTCTCAAGGGACTGAACACGCAGTTTGAGGCTAGGGCAGCAATGTGTCATCTGCCATCTTTCCCGTCCCTGGATGAGGGTGTTGCATCGATGGAGCAAGAAGAGATCCGACAGAAGATGATGAAAGGCGAGATCTCACCAGATGTCAGTTCTGCATTGGTGGTTCCTAGTGCTCCCAGCAGCGATGACAGGGAGTGCAAGAATTGCGGGAAGAAATGACACCTCAGCTCCTCGGCCACGACCAGAATTAATAAGATATCTCATGCATTTTTTTTTTCTATTTTTATTGGCATTCTGAAATATCACCAAATATTAGTATTAGGGGATCTGAATTTGTTCCCAAGCTTGTAGTGGAGTCTAAAATTTTCACATAACAGTTCATAAAATATAGATCCACTTATTAATTGCATAGCAAGTGTCCTTAAGGACCTGTTTGGTAAACCGTAAGTGTGGAAAGATGTGGATTTGGACTTTCATAAAATATAGATCCACTTATTAATTGCATAGCAACTGTCCAAGTTCATCTCTCTTATTCTCACTTTCACTGTTCTCTTCTTCCCCAAGCGGTCACGCACTACCAAAATATGATGAAATAGCGATATTTTTAGCGACGTCATAATAAAACGTCACTAATATTAAAGACTTGAGTGATACCTAAAATAAACGTCGCTATTGGCGACACATAGCGACGTTTAGCGACTGTACTTCAATTTTTTAAAGAATAGTCGCTATAAGCTTCTTTAACGTTGCTAAACGTCGCTGATTTTTATGACTTAGCAACTTTTAGCGACGTATTTTCGATGTTATTTTTTATTATTTTTAGCGACATTTTTAGCGACGTCTCTAACGTCGCAAACTTTTTAATTAGCAATGTCTATTGATGACGTCGCTAATTTTTTCAATTAGCGACGTCTATTTATGACGTCACTAAAATTTTTAATATAGGGTTTAGGGTTTCATTTTTCCCCATTATGTCGATCCTAAAATTTTGAAAACCCCCCTTACCCCCACCTCCGGCGAAGTACCCCCCTCCGGCATCCTCCTCCTCCCCCCGTCCCTACCCCCCCCCCCCACCGGCCCTCTCCCCTCTATGCTCCGGCTCCCCCTCTGTGCTCCGGCCCCCCTCCGGCCCCCCCCCCTCTGTGCTCCGACTCTCCCTCCGCCTTCGGCTCTCCGATCAGTCAGCCCCCCTCCTCGGTCAGGTAAACCCTAACCCTAATTCTCATGTATATAAGTTTTAAGTGTGTGTGTGTGTGTGTATATATATATATATATATATATATATATATATATATATATATATATATATATATATATATATATATGTGTGTGTGTGTGTGTGTGTGTGTGTGTGTGTGTGGTGTTGGTGTTGTGACATGGAGGTGATGAGAAGGGGATGTGGTGCTCGGGTTTCAGAGCAGTCCAGTACTTGTAGAGAGTGTTATTATTAGTGGAGGTGAGTGTTCTCAGATATTAGGGGTGATCGGGCAAGTTATAGGTGACAACAGCTGCTGTAGCAAATCGTGGCTAGGGAGTTGTTAATTGCATTGCCTTTCTACTTCATAGTCGTTGATCTGGGGGGTTTCCTTTGATATTATATATATGATATGATCGGAATATTGGATTATATGAGAAGTTTTGTAGGTAGTGTGGGAGAGTGACAATTTGGTTATGACACGACACAGGATATGACACATACCCTAACCCAAAGTCAAGACACGACACAGACCCTAACCCTATCTGAGTTAATTAGACGCAGTCTTGGGTAGCAAGTGAGGTATTATGCAGTGCACACTTATGAACAGTGGAGTGAGAGTGTGTGTGTGGATATCTCGGTGCTGCGGATACTAACCCTATCCTAATCCTAACTCGGACACACACACACACACACACACACACACACACACACACACACACACACACACACACACGGATACTAACACTAACCCAAACTCGGATACGCGAACACACTAACACGCATACACCAACCCTATCACGGACATGAACACACACACATGTTTGTATCATGTTATCTCATGATACGTATGGTGAAATTGTAGGACACATGGATATGAAAGGTTAGGAGACGATATCGAGGATAAGGTTGTAAGCATTTTATTGGACACAGACACACGCATACATGTCAAGTGTGGATATCCAGGAGTGTATCGGTGAGTGTCAACTATGTATCCTGGACCAAAAAAAATTGACACTGGATATCCATGACTTGACTTTTCAATTAGAAAGTCATGGCCTAAACAAATATCAAGTGTGGATATCCAGGATACAGAGTTGACACTCACTGATACACTGCAATATGAGTATCCAGGATACAGAGTTGAACGAAGAAGTATCAGTGCTAGGACTAGGTGTATCAGTGCATGTACTGTAATTTAATTATTTTCTTGAATGATGTCTATTCATCTTTATATATCTGGAGTGAGTATCATTTGGATAATATACACTACCAAATATTTACATGAGTATACACTTGAACGATGTCTATTCATCTTTGCAGAAGTATCTAGAAATGGATATGAATTACTATCTGCGTCATCGTTCGTGGATGTACAACCGTCATCCTGATGACATGTACGGTGTACGAGATGAATTCATAGAGGGTGTACATCAGTTCCTGCAGTTTGCCAAGGCGTTCCCTCAGTACATGGTCGGTACCAAAATTAAGTATCCAAGTGTGAGATATCGTAACTTGAAATATCATCCAGAAGTGGAAGTCACATATCATTTGTACTCGAAGGGTTTTACGCCAAATTACTATTCGTGGACCGCGCACGGAGAACTTGTGTCTTTAGCATCAAAGTCGGAGCCTTATGTGGAGCCGTATATGAATGTCCACGACTACGCTGCTTATGATGACGGGTGGGTGAACATAATTTTTGATGCCGCGGGGCCTAGTTTTGATCCGGACAATCATGATGCAGCTGAGGAGGCACCGAATGTCGATGTTGTGAAGTTCATGGAGTTGATGGAGAATGCAAGGACTCTATTATATCTTGGTTGTGAGGATCATTCACCGTTGAAGGTGGTTACAATATTGTTGAGCATCAAGTCTGATTTTAACATGTCGCAAGAATGCTATAACCGACTGATGGATTTGATTATAGAGATATTCTCAGATGGTGCAAAGTTGCCTAAAGACTTCTACCGATATAAGAGGATGGTGAGATCGCTCTGGATGGAATACAAAAAAATTGATGCATGTCGCAACGGGTGCATGTTGTACTATAAAGACGACAATGATGAAGACGCGTGCAAATTCTGTGGTGCTAATCGCTACAAGACCACCGGTAGAGGAAAGTCTGTTGGTGCAAGAAAGCCTACCGATTCGATGCACTACTTGTCTTTGACGTCGCGTTTGCAGAGATTGTTTTTGGTGAAGGAGACTGCAAAAAATATGAGTTGGCACAGTCGGAAACAGATCGAAGGAGTATTGGATTATCCATCCGATGGAGAAGCATGGAAGCACTTATCGTGAGTATCCAGATTTTACTTCGGATCCGCGTAATATCAGATTGGGGCTCTTCTCCGATGGTTTTACCCCATTCGAACTTTCGGGCTCCCAGTATTCGTGTTTGCCTGTGATCGTCACTCCGTACAATCTACCTTCTTGGATGTGCATGAAGACTTCGTATATGTTCCTAACCGTTATTATCCCTGGTCCGAAAATTCTGAAGAGGAACATCGATGTGTATTTACAGCCTTTGATAGATGAGTTGAATCAGCTGTGGTAAGTATGTGCCAACACGTACGATGTTTCTAGAAAGCAGAATTTTCAGATGAGGGCAGCACTTATGTGGAGCATCAATGACTTTCTGGCCTATGGAATATTATCAGGATGGAGCACTCATGGTCGTCTCTCTTGTCCATATTGCATGGACCGCACTAAGTCTTTTCGTTTGAAACATGGAGGCAAACCGTGCTTCTTCGATTGTCATCGATAATTTCTGCCGAAGGATCATCTGTATCGAAGGAACATGAATGTGCCAACACGTACACTGTTTCTAGAAAGCAAAATTTTCAGATGAGGGCAACACTTATGTGGAGCTTCAATGACTTTCTGGCCTATGGAATGTTATCAGGATGGAGCACTCATGGTCGTCTCTCTTGTCCATATTGCATGGACCACACTAAGGCTTTTCGTTTGAAACACGGAGGCAAGCCATGCTTCTTCGATTGTCATCGACAATTTCTGCCGAAGGATCATCCGTATCGAAGGAACATGAATATTTTTCGTGCGGACGTTATGGAGAAGGCCAATCCATCGCCAAGGTGGCCCGGATATACGATATAGAAAGAGGTAAAAGATTTACCAAGTGCTATCGAAGAGCCTGCTAAGGGGTACAAGTGTGATGGATTTGATCGCAACCATAACTGGACAAAGAGGAGTATATTCTGGGATCTGCAATATTGGAGCCCCAATCTGATAAGACATAACCTTGATGTCATGCATATCGAGAAAAGTGTGTTTGATAACATAATTAATACCGTAATGGAGGTAAAGGGGAAGATGAAAGATAATTCGAAGGCCAGGTTGGACTTAGAAGAAATATGTAGACGTCCTACATTGCATTTGATAGGGGAGGAGAATGGAAAGTTAAAGCAGCATAGGTCAATTTTCTTACCGGAGAATGAGGATAAAGGGAGACTTTGTAGGTGTATTCATGGTCTAAAATTTTCAGACGGGTACGTGTCAAACTTGAGAATATGCGTCGACCTCAAGGAGAATAAACTGGCGGGTATGAAGAGCCACGATTGTCATATATTCATGGAGAGGTTAATTCTGATTGCATTTCGAGAATTCTTATCGTAGGTCGTTTGGGATCCATTAACAGAGCTCAGCATATTCTTTAGAGATCTTTGTTTTACTAAGTTGCTCGTCGATCGTCTAGAAAAGCAAGAGAAGGACATTGTGGTAACACTGTGCAAGCTCGATAAGGTATTTCCTCCTGGATTCTTTGACTCCATGGAGCATTTGCCAATTCATCTTTCCTATGAGGTACGTGTTGGTGGTCATGTCGGTTATCGGTGGATATACCCGTTCGAGCGACATTTGAATCACCTAAAGAGAAAGGTAAAAAATAAGGCATGGGTTGAGGGCTCTATTTGTGAAGCTTATGTTCTCGAGGAGATTACAAACTTTTGCTCGACGTATTTCAAATCTCATATTGCTACTAATAGAACGAGAGCTCCGAGAAACGACGACGGATATCATGAATTTAATGATGCAATACTGAAAGTATTCAATGTGTTCGAAAAGCCTTCGGAAAAAATGAAGAAGAGATATTTGAATGACGACGAACTAAGGGCTGCTTAGTTGTATATATTACTCAATTGTGACGAGGATAAAGTGGAGAAACTAGAGGGGTAAATAATTAATACGTCCACGTTTACGTCATCTCAATGTAATAGTATAAGCTAATATTATGCTACTAATCAGCAGTTGCTTTATTATTTTTTAGCACATATAATGATGAGCTGAGGTCGGTTAGACCCTACATAACAAATGAAGAAGTAGAACAAGAAATGAGATATCATTTTTCTTCTTGGTTGAGCGCATATGTAAGGAGCTCGGTAATTACTTTTTCTGTATGCACTTGCACAATAAATAACTTACTATCGCTACTTTGGTATTTAGGTCGATCGTCTAATAACACCTGAGACCGAATCTAGTAGAACTCTAGCCAAGGGACCAATTACTGCCGTTAAAATATGGCCAAGTTACTGTGTGAATGGGTTTAGGTTCAAGTCAACAAATGCTCTGATCAGAGAGCTTTCTGGATCTTGATTGCACGAAAAGTAGTTGTTTGTGTATCAAATCTTCGAACTACAAAGACGTCGATCCAGGCAATAATTTCTTTGGCATCTTACGAGAGATTGTGGAGTTGACATATAATTATGGCACAAAAACTGCTAAGATCGTGATATTCAAGTGTGAATGGTTCGATCCGATTCAAGATCAAGGTTGAAAAATTGACAAGCATGGTCTAGTGGATATAAACTACAAGCGTAGATGTCAAGGCTACGAACCATTTATCCTATCAAGTCAGGCTCATCTCGTGTACTTCATAACTTATCCTAGACGGGGACAACGAGGTCGGATTAGTGGGCAGTATGCAAGACTAAAGCTAGAAATACCTTTGACATTGACAAAATAGCTTATCAGGAGGACGAGCTACCTCTTGTAACAAATATTGTAGATGTGGACTCAAAGGAAGTTACTAATTACACGACTAATAATGTAGAAGAGGTATAATTATCCGAAGAGAAAGACTAAGTTGAAGACGAAGTAGATGAAAGTAAAGATGAGGAGGAAGAGAAAGAGGAAGAGGAAGAGGAGGACGAGGAAGGCGAACAAGATAAATTTTCTGAAGGTGATTGAAAATAAAATAAATCCATTTGGACTTATGACATGTATTATATTTTGACTTAGAATGTACTATCCATTTAGACTTATGACACTACTAGTTATTTACTGTGCATTCTATTAATGATGTAAGATATGCATAATATTTTGACTGTATAATGTACTATATATTTGTTTGTTTGTTCTATCATCATATGTTGTTATCAGGTATGACAGGACGACGCGGAGCGTTCGGCAGGTCCCGAGGTAGAATGAGTTCTCCTCCGGTACTGCCTACTGTTGGTTCTGGATCCTCGGTGCCAAGTACTCCAGTATATCGACTAGTCACATATCCGACTGCGACGACATTACGTTGCAGCATTCCTGGGACGAGTAGTTCCAGGCCTGAGACTATTTCCTCGTCCAGCGTTCCTTCTGCTGACGGAACCATGGAGACAGATGAGCATATGGCGGAGGTTGAGCCGACGTCGTCCCAGCATCAGCGAGATCCTCTATGCGCACCTCCGGACGAGACAAGGACGGAGATTTGGACCGACGGTACAAAGTAAGTCAATTAGTTGGTTTAGTATCATATATATCGTGTATTTCTTTATTCATCATATATTCACTTTTTTGATAAAAATAATTATCTCTGTATAGATATCGTCCCTCGTCGGTACAGAGACACCTATGCCACTTTCTTAGGTACAACTATGGTGGCCCTTGGATCAACTACTCTGATGCTCTGGATGAGAGAAAGACATTCTTGTTTGCGCACTACAAGGTAAAAGTATATTTGATTTTAATATCAATCATCTAATTTATGCATATTATATAACTTACTAAATTACTTCTTGTAGAAAATATATTTTTATCTACCGTAACGGGCCGAGTTGATCGAGCAGATGTTTTCTGCCGTTGTCGCCAAGCTGATCCGTGATGCTCTGGATGACTAGAAGGCTCATGATCGTGAAGGAAAACCAATCCAAGGTTGGATCACGCCTGAGCAGTGGACTGCGATGAGGGCTAGATTCGATTATCCGAGGTACAAGAAAAGGTCTGAGAAGGCCAAGACGGCTAGGAAGAAGGCAGCAAAGTGGTGTGGTGGCTCGATTCCGATGACGAAATATTTCCATTATTTGGTATATTTTTTATTTTAGATGTATTATTTTAATGCAAGTACGATAAAATGATAGTAGGATAAAATGTTTAATTTTAGTACTAAATAATAAATTTTAACAGGTACAGAGGGGTGAGGATGCCAACATGGTGACCGTCTTCTAGGCCACCCATCGAAAGGGTAGGAATCTCATTGATGAGAGGGCCTCGCAGACCTATGTAAGTATTACTTTACTTTATGTTAATTTTAATATAATTTAGGAAATATGCAAATAAATATCTATGTAGTTAGTAATAAGTACCTTAGACACATTAGCAATTATCGAGTATCCAAACTTTTCTAGGCCGAGTATCTTAGGCTGCGTGAGCGGGCGACTGCTAGTGCACCTACAACGGGAGAGGCTGGTATGTTCTCTCAGCCCTCTCCAGCTCCGTCGACGGACGAGCTGTGGGTGACCGCAGCTGGTGGTCTCCAGAGGGGTATATACTACGGTACGAGATCCTATGGCGCCCTTGTTACGACACGGTCCTCTAGGGCCTCCACTACAAATGCGCATTCCCCATAGCCCTCGGAGGCGTCAGCCTGAGTCCAGGAGACCGTTGACCATCAGATTGCGTCTCTCCGTGACGAGTTGCTGCGAAGGATTGAGAAGCAGCCCATGTCCCACCAGCAGGCGGACGATGCGACGCTAATCGCACGATTTGTGTAACACCCCGTTCTGTTCTAGCGGACTGCCGACTCAAATGGCAAAAGTGCAACTGTCTCGACCCGCTTTGCCTCAAACAAGAAGCAAAGGATATCCAGACTTGTCCCTATAGGAATCCAGCTTAGGCTTTCAGAGGCTCGCTTGACGTATCGCTCTACCGAGGCGAATCATCGCTAAGGTGGGTGGCTACGGTGAACTTGTCTTTGCTTAGCCAGCACACATAAAATCTGGAATATTCATGCTAGTCGCTAGGTGAATCACCCCCTGCATGCTAATAAAAATCCAACGCACCTAGCTAAGGAAATAATCCCAACTTGTATTGCTTATGCTAGAACATGGAAATTAAAATACTGCTTATATTCGGACCCTCGTATGCTAAGTCCCCTAACGGTTTCATCTCTCGGCTTATCTTTGGGTCCGAGCAAACGTGTTTACTTATGTTCCTTAGAAACGCATGCTTGTCTGCTTGTAATGTTGCCATATTTTCATCCAAACCCCGGGAGATTACTACGTAGTCGTTCCGTGCCTGAACGAACCTGCAAGTATCCGGGACCGATGGGTCTCCAAGGCAATCTCCGAACCAGGGGCACGCATTAGGATAATGAATACTGAACGTGAATCCAATAACGTGACAACTGAATGATAATCACATCAAGTTTATATCTGAACGAGAATCATGTCATGTAACGAACGAATCTCAGCTCTTGGAGCAAACGCTCGTTCAGATCACGAATTATGGATTATCATTCAAGTTATGAATTGAAACTGACCCTGACCTGCATGTCGCGGACAACTCAGAAACGAGGCACCGTTCCACGGGCGGTCACCGGGGCACTGGGACCGACCTGATCCGGATGGAACATAACGTAATAGTCTCACGTGATTGACAGAATGGTTTGCAGTGCCTCACGTGCTTTCGTTGCATTCTCTACCCGCCAATGACTATGGTCCTTTATGGCTATGCCAGCGACTAACGTTCATATAGATAAGTCATCCTCGCTTAGCGGCTATCCGCGTGGGAGTCATTGCATCGCATCAAGAAACAACTGAACACCTGAACGATCATGTTAAAATGACCCTCATGTTTGCATATGCTATGCCTCTTGAATGTGATACTTGCCCGTGCTTAAATTAACGATGTTTGCCTCAATGTCTGCCTTGGACAGGGAAGGAGATGGTAAGTTGGTAAGTCTCGCCGTGTTTCCTCTCATGTTGCACGGCGCACTGCCCGACACATTAGGCTATTCAATATTTGCATGAAACTGATCTTAAGGCAACTAGAAAGACAACTCAATAGTTGTGCACGGAACCTGTATTACGTGTTTGGATTTATCGAGCGGGCGAGTAGCTTCCCCACCAGTGCATTCAATGTACTGATAATCCACCAGTTTGTATGCAGGGTGCGGAAGAACCTCGTTCGGTGCGGATGCCTCCCTCGTGCGTGCCAAGGCCAGGAGTTCCCTCTGAAGCCTTGCAACGGTGCGTCCGGGACTGAAGCACATATACAAGACATAATGTTGGAGCATCGCCTGAACATCATCTGAACTCGCCTGAACATCGCCTGTACAATCATTCCACAATTGTAGCCACTTGGCACGCTTTTACTGTTTCAGAGAGAGAGGCTTGAGTGACTTGTAATCTCGGCTATACGCCGCCTGTAACACGTGTTTATATCAATAAAAATAGCTTGCTTTACTTCAACTTGTGTTTCAATTCTTCCGCTATATTATCGACTCAGTGAACCTGTTACCGATCGCCTATGCGTTCATGACTCCGCTGCACTCGGACAATCTGTTCGACTCTGTGGCTTAGAACTCTTACCGCCAGCCAATGAACCATGGCCTTGCACAGGCGTGCTCACGCTCGTGCGGCATCACGCTCGGATGGGTCAAGCGATCGTTCCGCGGGAGCGCTGGCGAGGGTGATTCCCGCCTAGCGGGAACGGTCGATTTGCCTGCGGGAGATCGGGACATGATAATTTGATACGCTCGAGCGCAGCATCATGGAGCTCAGGGATATGACAGCTAATCTTAGAGCGTCGACAGAGCGCAGCGTGACCGAGCTACATACATTACAGCTATCCATGGGAGAGAGGCTTACGATGATGCATGATTCAATGGTTCATAGCAGTACGAGGCTGTTATCTACCATGGATTCATACAACCATCGACTAGCAGTGTTGGAGCAAATACGTCCTCTTGGTGTGCCTTTATCGACACAGACTCCACCGACGTCACTGCCTTCTCCATCGACATTGGTGACGATTTCACAGGAGCAGTATAATTTGTTTTTATCCCTAATGCGCGCCGGTGGTCATCCTCCTACAAATTCGCAGTAGTCCTAATTATGATAGTTTACTGGTTATTTGTGTTTTGACCTATGATATTGAGTCATTTATGAATATTCTTTATTTTTGATGCTTTTAGACTTTATTTCTTGCAGTCAATTGTGTGGATATTTATTGTATTCTTTACGACGAGATTTTTTTCAGACTCGATTGGGAATCCCAATTATATTATTTATATTAAATATATGTTAATTTATCGGTGTTGAGTGTTCCACCGAAGGGGTCGATGAACCCAAAGAATTCAACGGAGGGTTGCTCCTGGTCTATTTATATAAATTGTGAATTCATAAAATACAGGAAGATTGGTTTGGAAACTATTTTATATTCTATTTTTTTTATTTTTTTTACTGAAAATTTAGCGACGTTTATATACGTCGCTAAATTCATCGCTAAATTCGTCGCTAAATACGTCGCTAAATGTCTATAAATTATTGATATTGCAGTATTTGCCAGGTTAATAAAACGTCGCTAAATGTGTTGCAAAGCGTCTCTAAATAGAAAATTTTAGCGATGTTTAGCGACACAATACGTAGCTAATTTAGCTACGTTGCATCGCTAAACGTCGTTAATATGAAAAATATTAGCGACGCAAATACGTCGCTAGAAAATATCGCTAGAAAATGTCGTTATAGTGACATTTTACGACGTTTTTCCTGTCAGCGACTAGCTTAAACGCGACTTTATTGAAACATCGCTAATTACGTCGCTAAATATTTTTAGCGACATTTTTATGCCATTTAGCGACGTTTTCAGACGTCGCTAATTTGACTTATTCTGGTAGTGACGTCTCCACCGGCCACCGCCCCTCTTCTTCCCCAGTCCTCCTCCTCCTCCTCCTCTTCCGAGCATATCTTCTCCTGCGAGGCAGCGACGACGGCGACGATATGGCGGACGGAGGACGGGCTCGTCGGACTCGGCGCTGCTCGAGATTGGTGTGGGTCGCGTCGACGGTAGAGGTCGAGCTCCGACCAGGTATATTTCCTTCTCCAGTATTAATTAGTTACATAAACAAAATTATAAAAAAAGGGGAAAACATCACTTCCCTCCTACATCCAGATGGGGAGGGAGGATGTTGAGAGGTGGATTTGAGGGGAGGGGGCAAGCTGGGGACATGGATTGCACTTCTCTGACTCTCCCCAAATCTATTTCCAATTTCTCCCCTACCAAACAGCGGGACAGTCAAATTTTGAGCAACTTTCGATAGAAGTGAAATTCCAAGCCCAGTTCATGTTTACCAAACAGGCCCTAAACATGATTGGGTTTCAGATGCAAGGGATAATCAACAGGATGTTAAGTGGGCCAATGTTTGTTTGGTTAATTGTAATCATAATGGGATTGAGTTTGTAATGTAATAAAGTTATAATTACATTACTATATTTGGTTGGAACATGTAATCAAACCATTTTATGTAATGTCAATTGTATTCATATATTTGGATTACCATGTAATGTAATTGAGTTTTTAATATAATTGTTTTTAAAATACAACATAAACTTTAAAAGTAAATCAATTAAAAAAATTCAAAAATAATAATAATAATAGGAAAAATAAAAGATTTTTTTTGGTGTAGCATCATAATTTCATTTTCATGCTTATATGTGTTTTCTTATCCATTTGAGAACTTGATATAACATCTGTTAGTCCTGAGGCTTAATCAAAAGATGGTAGAACTAGGCCAGGAACAGAGGTTCTAGTAAACTTTATAGTCTATCCTCTGTTTGTTAGTAAAGTTGTAGTCGCGACTCAGAAGTTCCATCAAATAAGTTTGCCCTCTGAAGAACTCGATGCCAACGAATATATATATATATATATATATATATATATATATATATATTCGAACCAACGGTTAAGGTTAAATAACTTAAATAAGATCCAACGGTTGTAAACATGGGGATGCTTGGGGATGCATAATAGGAGGGAATGTTGATCCCTCCTCATATATATATATATATATATATATATATATATATATATATAGAGAGAGAGAGAGAGAGAGAGAGAGAGAGAGAGAGAGAGAGAGTAGCCGATTACAACTCCTCCTGGATCACAGAACTCAAGAACCAAAACACGTTCTTCCTTGCAAACGTAGTTGCAATTGGGACAGAACTTTTACAACTAGAAGAAAATAAGAGAAGAAGATAGAATAAAAATTATTCTGGGGTGGTGAAGACCACCGTTGCTCAATTTTTTTTCTCTATCGAAGATCTTCTCTAAGGAGCCAGCAAGTTCACAAATGAACTTCTGGAACGCTCATAGTCACCTCAGTGTGTGAATCGAACGGACTCCCTAGACTCCACTTTGAGCCTTTTCAGTATCTGTCTAAAAGGAGGCATGAGGGCTCAATATATAGAGAATAGTGAAAACCCATCTCCACTCCCAGCCGACGTGGGACTAAAATACCAACTCCAAAAAAAGGTATTGATATTCCAAATCCCGCAATCAGTGGGATTATGCGCAAACCACGCTCTCTGCGATTATGCACGCAGCAGCTCAGGAACTGCTCCTGCGCGCATAAGCCAGCAGCACAGCGGCCCATGCGCGCATATGCACATAGCTGCGCATATCCCGCGCATTTCCTGTGCCTAGCCCGTGCATACGTTCGCGCATGCAATGTAACGACCCATTCCGTTTAAGCGGATAGCCGATTCAAACGACATAAGTGCCACAACCCGATCCGCCTTCCTCAGTGAGATAACTTTCTTGATGCAAAGGAATTCAGACTTGGCCCTTCAGGAGTCCAGACTTAGACTTTCAGAGGCGCACTTGGATTATCACTCGACCGAGACGAATCACCGCTAAGGTAGGTGGCTACGATGAACCTGTCTTTGCTTAGCCTGCACACTTAAAAATATGGACACATGCCAGTCGCTAAGAGAATCACCCATTGCATGCTAATAAGAATACAACGCACCTAGCTAAGGGAATAATCCCATCTTGTATTGCTTATGTTAGAACATGAAAATAAAACCTGGCTTATAATTGGACCCTCGCATGCTACCTTAACTTCGTGCAAGTAGACTCCACTATGCCTCGAGTAAGATTATTATATACTCTTCGTAGTACACTGCTTCACTTGTTTACACTGCTCGCCTTATATATTATGCCGTCCTATATGCCCTTGTACGATTTTCTCACTCGTACTACCCCTTAGACCCGTGATAACGTAAAGGTTTATATTCTAAAGTAGACTATACCGCACGTTTTCTTATGCTTATATTTTATATAAATGAAATGATTGCCTGATTTACATACTCGCTATGCTCGTTACTTAAATGCATACCATGACCCAGTAACACTATCTTGTCTTGCATTTATCTAGTTTAGCCAGAAGACTATCAAATAGTCGTTCTGTGCAAGTATGAACCTGAAAGTATTATGGGCCTGTTATGTAACACCCCGTTTCGCTCAAGCGGACTGCCGATTCAAACGACAAAAGTGCAATGTCCCGACCTATTTTGCTCAGGCAAGAATACTCATTTAAGGCAAAGGATATCTAGACTTGGTCCCTATAGGAGTTAGGCTTAGGCTTTCAGAGGCTCGCTCGGAGTATCGCTCAACCGAGACGAATTATCGCTAAGGTGGGTGCCTACGGTGAACTTGTCTTTGCTTAGCCAGCACACTTAAAATATGGAATGCTACATGCTAGTCGCTAGGTGAATCACCCCCTGCATGCTAATAAGAATACAACGCACCTAGCTAAGGGAGTAATCCCAAACTTGTATTGCTTGTATTAGAACATGAAAATGAAACATTGCTTATATTCAGACCCTCGAATGCTACCATTGCCTTATGCAACTGGACCCTGCTATGCCTAGATAGAATGATATGTATATGCTCTTCTTAGTGCACTGTTCACTTGTTTACACTGTACGACTCTAGATCATGTCGCTCGGAGAGTCCCCTTACGATTTAACTACTCGGCTTACCTTCGGGCCCGAGCTAATGTAAATTCTTATGTTTATACAAATGCATGCTTGCCTGCTTATATATTGCCTCGATTCAGAGATTGTCATATAATTGCATACCAATATCTAGTGAATGCTATCTTGCCGTGTTTCATCCAAACTACCGGAAAACTATCTAATAGTCGTTTAGTGAAAGTATGTCACGACCCGCACCCGAAAAATCGGGCATGAGTGGTGGGTACATCCAGCCTACGCCGCAGAATCGGCGGTAGAACGCTGTAAATGTTCGTTTTAGGTCACAATTGTCACGACCTGATACCATAGAATCGTTGAGGCGTCCCCCAAATCGTGACCGCCGTGCGGGCCTGGGGTTGCGCCCGCACAAGGCTTTAATGATTTGCATAACAAGCACATATTCAGAGTACGCAGATAAATTGAAACACAGATTTGAAACATGGAAAAGTTCTCTTTATTGATAATGAACATCTATTACAAACTCTTGAACGAGTCTGCTAATTTGCCGCACGGGCTTACAAAAGTGTTGACTCAAAATGAGATAGCAGTCCTATATATTACATCCATTTATAAACTTTAAAATGATAAAGAGCTCCGGGCTGGAGGACGGCCTTGCCACGAAGCTGCATTGTGTATATAAAGTTGCAAGCTCCTGTTTCTATATACTTCAAGGGTGGCACGATCATGATGCGCCAACAGCTGGACTGGATCGGGAAGACGACTTCGGCTCCTCGCTCGATTCGCCTTGGTGCGGAGAACCTGTTTCAACGAGGGTCAGTATGTCGAAACATACTGGTGAAGGTGAGCTAACCGAACTATACCAATCAACATGTTGTTTTAATGAAGCATGCATATTTGTGGATTTTTATCTTGCCTTAGTTTATTTACAAGTAAGCAGCATATAGAATTTTACTGAAATAAATATGCCACCGTTCGGTAGATTTTACCTGCCTGTCTGAATTACCTGCACAATACTTACCATGCCTTCCCTACCACGAAGATACAAGTTAGTTTGCAACAGGTTTAAATATACATAGGGATCACTGGCATGATGCCACAAAGGGACAGGTTATAGTCTCAAGACACAGGTGATATACAACGCAGGTGGTGAGCCCCGTTGCATAACACCTTGCCCCATAACATACGACTATACATACGTTCCGTCCGGATCGGATCGGTCCTAGCGCCCCGGCGACCGTCCGCGGAACTCATAACATACCTTGTGCACAAGTTGTCTGTGATCAAACAACATTCACGATAACAGTTCCATAGCATAAACGGTTTTGCATAGTCTTTCTGATCAATGTATCGCATAGCAAAAGGTGTTCAACATGCATATCATAATTTATTGAAGAAGTGTTACATTCTAATAAAAGTGAAGCATATTATGAACATTCCTAACGAACAAGCATGCAAGTGAGTAACCGTTCCCAAGTTGAATGACAAGCAATATATAGTCCAAGTCTATTCCCTTTTTATCTTGATATCTTTTAGTTATTACTTAGTATCGTTTGATCGGGGCAAAGAAGAATACAAGATTTATTAGGTGTGAAGACTTTGGAAGTAGGGCTAGTTAATAGGGATGGTAGCCACTCACTTGGATGGTTGGAAGGGAGAAGGAAAGAGGCGCTTCACGACTCCATTTGCAAGCCGCCTACTGCTCGTTCACCTGCATCACGAACAACTCGATCAATATTCCTTCCTCTCTTTCCAATCTCAGAATTGAAGTGCAATTCAATGAACGAAAACAATGAAACTCATCGAAACCGTTCAAGGAAAACAAGCAAATCCCAAAACCAACTCAAAGTACGAAAGCAACAATCGATATCAAAAACTGAGACAATAAAAGATAGCAACGGAGAGGTCCCTCCTGACTCTGCCGCTAAGTCGATCCCTGGGGCACGGTCCACTGAATATGGGAATCGATTCCGAAGAAACAAATCCATAACGAGGACGAGTTCTTGTTTCAATCTATCCCGATCGAACGATACCGTTTGTGTTTCTTAGCCGCGCTCCTCGAATAGGAGGAACGGGGCGCTACAACAATATCTATCTCATAAAACCTGTCAATATAACCTCTCCAAAAGGAGGGCAACCACGCAATATATATATATGACTCAATCACAATAACTAGGGGAAGAGTAAAAGCACGATAAGATATCACAAAGAAACAAGAACCAAAGAGCAAGTACAATATCCAAAATATACAGTCTAAGTCTATAGTCTACAACATCACAGAAGCAACAAAATAATAAATATAGTTATCCAGAATAGCAACTGGAAACAACCCAGAAAAACCTACCTTGCTAACTAGGGTGCTAACGGCGTCTCCTCGACGGGCTCCTCCTCAATCTCCGGGTCACAACACTCCTCGACGCCCGACCCATAGAATGTCGAACAAAAATTCTCAGGATCCTCTGGAAAAAATATGCCCAGTCAGGACTAGAGTGAAGTACATAACTCTGAAAGCAACTCCAAATATATGGTAAGGTGTATATGACTAGCAATAGAAAAGTATACAAGATGCGCAGAAAAATAAATACATGGTGGAGCAGATAAGGTAGCTGCAATATAAACTGGAGAACAATACAAGTAGTAGAGAAGTAACTGCATGTGAGAAAATAGGAATACTAGCTCAGTGCCTTGAGCACAAGTTCGTTATGTGATCGGCTTAGGTTGTACATGAATAATCTACGATAACTCCGTTATGCGTGACTTGCATAACCGACATACACATGAATATTGTTTGACTTTGATCACATAACTAACTCCTACTCCCCTCCCCCACTAATACTCTTGGATCCAACCACGACATGCTACGTACATGATAAATAACTCGCGCACATGAAGGCGAGAGCACACGAAGCACATGATAGCACATGAGAATCAATACTCGAAGCACATGATGAAATATACGTGATAGAGTACCCGCTGAATACAGTAAGGGTGATAACATCTCATGACAGGATCCACTAGTACCAGCTCGTGTAACAATGTGTCAGAATCAAGTATTACAGTTCTAGAACAGGTGATATAAATGCTATCATGAAATAGAAACAATTAGAGGTAGGTACTCGCCGGACGTCCTGAGCAACTGATGAGGATCGAGATCCAGACTGGCGTCACAAGAACCTATTGCGAAAAGCAAGATTAAACGGGGTTCTAAAGAGTTAAACTGATATATAATAATTAAAGATAAGGTTCTAGGGATATTCTAGGTCGAACGGGTCAAACCGGTAAAATTTGGGTCAAAAAGTCAACCCGGGGTCCAAAAAGTTAACTCTGGGTCAAAACTAGTTCAAACGTTGACTTTTACGATCAATGAGGACAATTATGGGCCAAACTAGGTCAAACTAGGGTGCCCCTAAAATTCTAGGTTAAAACTAGCTCGTTAAGCTAGTAAACCCTCAAACTCGCCTCCTCGAGATACCGGGATACCCTCGGTATCCAATATCTCAACCTAGGCTACGCACCCCGCCTATACCCTCTAAAACTATGCTAGCATGCGTAATTATATACACATATACATATAAAAATAACTCTAAACCTATTCCTAGGCAATTGCTCAAAAACCTCGCTCGATACTCAATACCTTGGGTATCTCAAGGTATTGAGATACCTTGATATCTCAAGGTATTGAGATATCCACCAACACCTAACTAACACTACTAACTAGCTATCTAACTAGCTTATATACACCTAGGTATATATATCTAGGCTACCATATATATATACAATCACATATGAATATCTACATAACTATATATATATATATATCCACACATACACATATATATATATAACCATACCTCATATTCCATCGTATATATATCTCTTATCTAACTACTAATCTATCTATCTATCTATTTATCTATAGATCTCTCACTCCCTCTCGCTACCTACTGCTACTGGGCTACGCTAATGCTACTGCTGCTAGGCTACCCTCGCCACGCGGCGCTTGCGCCACGCCCTGCTGCTGCTGCTGCTGCTGCACGCAGCGCTGCCGCTGCTGTAGCGCTTGGCTGCTGCGGCTGCTGCAGCAGGCTGCCTCCTCGCTGCACTGCCACTGCCCCCCCACTGTAATGCTCTCCTCCCCTTAGCTACTGCTGCAGTTACTCTTCCATCTTGCTGCCCCCTCGCTGCTGCAGGCTTCAGTTGGCCCCCCTCGCTCCACACTCTGCTGCCCTCGCTGCTACACTCTGCTGCATATGCTGGCTGCTCTGCCATTGGCCACAACCTCGTTGCTGTCTCTGCAGTTGGCTCGCTGCGCTACAGCGCTCTCGACACACCACGCGCACACACAATCACACATACAGACACACACATTCACACACATAGATATATATATTTACACAAACTTATATATATATATATATATATATATATATATATATATATATATATATATATATATATATATATATATATATATACAAACACTCACACACTCATACATATATATATATATATATATATATATATATACACAAACACTCATATATATATATATACACCTACACAAATATATATATATATATATATATATATATATATATATATATATATTATATATATATATATATATATATATATATATATATATATATATATATATATATATATATATATATATATATATATATATATATATATATATATATATATAGACGCACATACACATATACACATATACTTATATATATATATATATAAAGATACACTTACACAATTACATATATACACTCATACATACATATATATATATATATATATATATATATATATATATATATATATATATATATATATATATATATATATATATTATATATATATATATATATATATATATATATATATATATATATATATAAACTCATTTACATATATATAAGCACACTTATATATGTATATAGACACACACACACACACACACACACACACACACACACACACACACACACACATATATATATATATATATATATATATATATATATATATATATATATATAGACACACACAAACACAACAACCACACACCCAACACCCAACACCCAACACACAAAACCCCACCAACGCACGCAACAAAACCCCTACGCACATAAATAACTATAAAAATATAAAATACAACCCAAGAACTCTAGAACACACTCTCCAAAGCTAACCTAACGCGCGCACGAGCCCGAAACCTAGAAACCAAGTCAAAATGGTCGTTCGGTCATTTCGACGAACACGTAGTGTGCAGTTCGCAAAACCTCGTGAAACGCACACCAAATCTACTTGGAATTGGCCCAAAATTTACCCACGGGTTCTAATTGATGTCTAAATCCTAGAAAAAATGCTAACTCATCGATTCTAGGTCCGTGGCAAAAACGCGCACGCACATAGAACCTACGACGACGAAAACCCCCAAATCGCCCGAAATGCCCATTTCTCTGCGACACGACTTCACGTGTCCGAACGGAGACACGTACTAACCCTCTAGACACCCGAGCATGTCTACCTAGGTCCGTCTAACCTAGGGTATCACCCAAAATTGGACCAATCTCGGATTCTACCCAAAATTGACACAAAACCTAATGTCAAAGTCTCCAAACACAACCAAACTTGTTCTAACTTCCTCCCACATGTAGCCTTAGGGTCTAGGAAGGTTCTAAACCACTAATTACACTATATAAGAGTAATCACTAAGAGGAAAGTTAGGGTTTACCTCTTGGGAGTTGGAATCCCAAGGCCAAACTCTCCAAAACCCTTAAAATCACCACCCTCAAGCCTCCAAGCCTCCAAACCAAGCCTCTACACTAAATCTAGGCTCTACACACCTAGATTAGGGAAAAGTATAGGGTTAGAGTTAACACAAATGAAAGAAATAGAAGAAGAAAGAGAAGAAGAATGATGTACTTACTTGAAGTTGAAGTTGGAAGAAGGAAGAAGAAGAAGAGAGTGGAGAAGAAGAAGAAAAAGAAGATAAAAATGGAATGGGGAAGAAGAGAGGGAGGGGGGGGTTCGGTTCTGGTCTGGGAAAGGGGGGGACGGCCAAGTATATTAGAGTAGGGTTTACATGAGTCAAATGACTAAAAAACTCTCTCCTTAAGTCATTCTAATTGGGATTTGGGTTTGGGGTTCCAAATGCACTCAAATTAACTCATAATCACTCCAACTAACTTATTAAAAATATAATAATAATTCTAAACCCAAAAATAAACCTCACAAGGGTGTTGGTTGGGTCGGACATGGGTCCACTAGGGTCTGACATGGGTCCAGACTAGCCAAAATCCTAAAACGATCAATAGAAAATAATACAATCACTAATTAAATATAAATATAATTATTTATAAATAATACACAATTTATCAAATAAAAAATAATAATAAAAATCCTATTTTCTAGAATTGGGTAGTGACAAGCCTACCCTCCTTAAAATAATTTCGTCCTCGAAATTAAAAGACGAAACTAGGACAGGAATGCAAGAAAAAGAAAAGAACCATACCTCAGGGCTCGAACAGATAAGGGTATCACTCGCGCATTTCATCCTCCCTCTCCCAGGTCTACTCACCTGGAGAGTGATGCCTCCACGCGTCGCGAATCAAGGGAATAGTCTGGTTCCTCAACACCTTCTCCCGCCGATCCAGAATCTCCACTGGCTGTTCTGGATAGCTAAGAGTAGGGCCCACCATGATCTCTGAGTGATCCAATACGTGACTGGGATCCGCCACGTACCATCTCAACTGCGACACATAGAACACATCATGAACTTCCTCTAGCGTAGGCGGCAAATCTAGCCTATACGCCACAACGCCGACCCTCTCAAGGATGCTGAAGGGTCCGACGAAACATGGACTAAGCTTCCCGCCTCTACCGAAGTGAATAGTGCCCCGTGTCGGAGAAATCCTCAAAAACACCAGATCTCCAACCTAGCACAAACAAGGTCTCAGCACTTAATCTAAAATAAGCAATCACAAGCAAACACAAGAACAAAATCTAGATTCTAAGCTATACCTCAAACTCCAAAGGTTTTCGGTGGCTATCAGCCCAATGCCGCTGCCTGTCCTGCGCCACCCGATGTCTATCGCTAATGAGCTTGACCTTCTCTGCCGCATCAACCAAAATTGGGCCAATCTCGGATTCTACCCAAAATTAACACAAAATCTAATGTCAAAGTCTGCAAATACAACCAAACTTGTTCTAACTTTCTCCCACGGGTAGCCTTAGGGTCTAGGAAGGTTCTAAACCACTAATTACACTATATAAAAGTAATCACTAAGAGAAAAGTTAGGATTTACCTCTTGGGAGTTTGAATCCCAAGGCCAAAGTCTCCAAAATCCTTAAAATCACCACCCTCAAGCCTCCAAGCCTCCAAACCAAGCCTCTACACTAAATCTAGGCACTACACACCTAGGTTAGGGAAAAGTATAGGGTTAGGGTTAACACAAATGAAATAAATAGAAGAAGAAAGAGAAGAAGAATGATGTACTTACTTGAAGTTGAAGTTGTAAGAAGGAAGAAGAAGAAGAGAGTGGAGAAGAAGAAGAAAAAGAAGAAGAAAATGGAATGGGGAAGAAGAGAGAGGGGGGTTCGGTTCTGGTCTGGGAAAGGGGGGGGCGGCCAAGTGTATTAGAGTAGGGTTTACATGAGTCAAATGACTAAAAAGCCCTCTCCTTAAGTCATTCTAATTAGGATTTGGGTTTGGGGTTCCAAATGCACTCAAATTAACTCCTAATCACTCCAACTAACTTATTAAAAATATAATAATTCTAAACCCAAAAATAAACCTCATAAGGGTGTTGGTTGGGTCGGACATGGGTCCACTAGGGTCTAACATGGGTCCAGACTAGCAAAAACCCTAAAACAATCAATAAAAAAAAATACAATCACTAATTAAATATAAATATAATTATTTATAAATAATACACAATTTACCAAATAAAAAAAACCCTATTTTCTAGAATTGGGTAGTGACAAAGTATGAACATTGAAAGTATTCGGGACCGTTAGGTCGCCAAGACAATCCCCGAACCTGGGGAACGCATCATGTCAAGTTACATCTGAACAATGAATCAAGGATTTTCATGTCTGCTTGTGTGAAATTCAGAATAAATGAACCACTGAGTCAGGAACGGCCTGGGATGGCTTGTAGCGAGGATCATGACCTGCGCCTACAACCATCGTTTACTCAAAATAATGAAAGAACAACAAGAACTCATTCATTCAGTCGTGGACGCTTGTTGACACGCCCCAGTCCCAAAATACGTAGGACTAGGAATACTTAACACGCCAGCCGTATGTATACGAACTCCAATATATGAAAACCATATACACACGTACGATGTACATGAATATCCAATCCACCAGTGGTAATATACTGTCACAACAAGCCACGGCAATCTATATCTCATCCACAGCACAAATAAATAGATAAATGGAAATAAATAACTGAATATCAAGATGAGTATCAAAGTATGATAGTCGGATGGAAACAAATCCACTGCAAATCGACTATACTAAAACTACTAAAGAGAGAAGAGAATAAACTCTAAATTAAGAATAAATGTCTCTAAAAGAATAGCAATAAAATCTCTAATAGCTGCAATAAATCACAGATACTCCGAAGGTAAGACCTCCTCAGTCTGATAAGTAGCGTCAGGTCCAGGTCCATACTCCTGTGGATACTCCTGCTCGTCTATATCTGGAAAGAGAGTAGGTCTCCAGAGGGACGTAACAAGATACATAATAACATGCCAATAAGTACTGAAAAGTAAACATCCAATGGGTCGCCTAACCGTCTAAGTGAATACAGTTTGAGAACAACTTTCCAGCAAGTGGGCTATTTGGCCATAAAATGGGATTGTCATGATTCTCTCGGAGAATCAGGGGCCTACAAAGCATGTCGTCTTTTGAACGGCAGAGACCGCCAAGTAGTATAGGGATCATCACGACCGCGTATCTCCGACGGAGCGTACGTGTTACATAAAAAGGAAAGTACAAAGGAGCCCAAATATCTTACTTGTTGTTCTCCACAGCCCATGCTCTAAGCATGTCACATCCATGACACGATAATACCTCTAATAACTGTCAGGTCTACTAGCATACAATATTTTTATCGGCAGTTACCCTTATCCGTCGCACGACCTATACGTACCAGTGGCCAGCCGAGTACGCAAGTTCGTGCCCTACATGTGACTCACACTCGTGTAAGAATAGTATCATGGCCAATGAAAGATAAAATGCCTTATGAAAATGGGGTGGTCTCATAAAGTAGGTCCAATGCATATACATAAATAAAAACAGAACACGACGACACCGTCGTTGCACCCAAGTTTCCTCGGACGCGCAATTTATATAATAGTTAAAATATATGAACTAAAATAAATAGAAATAAAATATACATGCATTATATAGAATATAAATACAGTACAATGGCAATGTATACTTGCCTGGCAAGAAATCTGTATAGTATAAGCGTCCAAATGTCAAGGACACGGGATCAGAAACCAATGGCTCCGAACAAACGTCTTCGGATGCTGAAATAGACATCACCAACATTTTCAGAATCAGCGAGATTGCTAGAAATCACTACTCTTTCGTCCAATTTGGACACAGGAGCAAAACGGTAATTTTGGGTCAAAGTAGGGTCCACATGTGGCCCATTTTCACCGAAAAGTGTGCCAGGGATAACAATCTCTAAAAAGGACAAATTATAGGTCAAATGAACTCTAAAAGTCAGTACAAACTCAACGGTATATCCAAATATGAATTTTGGTGAGCCGAACACAATTTTGTCCAAAAGGTCAACCGTAGGGCCCGCCAATAAGCGACTTGGTCAATTGTCTCAGAATTATGTAAAAATTGGGTCATAGAACCAGCACGATACCACGAGTCTAGTTGTACAAGTTTTACAGCATTCTGTCGAGCGTGCACTAAATAGTTACAAAAGTTGCGACGCAGAGAATTTTCGCGGATACAGGCTGATTCCGACGCGCACACGCGTCCAAATCAGTTTCTGCGAAAGCCCACATGTCTGGGTATACTATGCGCACCTTTTGGTACACTTGGTACACGATGGGGCGATCCCGTTTGGCGGGACGCGCTCCGTATCGCAATTTCTGGAAGTTGTAAAAAATAGGTTTTTGGGGTTTTTCAACTAATTTAATTCTACACACAGCAACTGATAAATTATTATATTTGACAGAAAATAAACTAGGTTTGGTGGTCTTCGTATACCAAAAAGAAAAATCGAATTCTGATCTCTGTGGTGGGAGATACGAATCCGTGAACATAGGTAGTTACCGCAGTTTTCTGCGATCCCAAAAGTTATCATTTTTTGCCAACTTGGTCGCTGTTTTTGCCTAGGTTTATGCGCTGTTCGAGGTAAACTAATATACAGATATTGAAGAGGGTTAATTCTTGAACATACCAGTGAAGACGGAATCGAGTTTGGTCGAGCGGGGACACGGAAAATAGGGCTTAAACACAGGTAAGTTGCAGTCAAAATCTGTCGCACGCGCGGTGGTCGCGGGGGAACTCCGTCGGTGGTCCGAGGCTGAAGGCGGCGGGCTCGGGGTTGTGATGGGGATTTAGGTTTAGGTTTTTAGAAAAAGAGAGAGATATATAGAGGTAGATGGGAGTAGGGGGTCGAACTCATACGCGCGGGGTTCTTCAGCGCGCGCGGGGGTCGCGCTCTAGCATCTGTTGCTGGGAACGCGGGTAGGGTTTAGGTGTTTAGCGGGTGTGGGTTTACACAGTAGCGGGTAGGGTTTAAATTAATTAACATTTTAATTTCTTTTTCCTTTTTTCTTTTTCTTTTCTTTCTTTTTCTTTCTAATTCTTTTATTTTCTATTTCCTTTTTAATAACTCATTGCATAAATATATATATTTGTATATATATATAACAAATATATATATAAATATATATATATATATATATATAAATATATATATATATATATATATATATATATATATATATATATATATATATATATATATAATTTTAAAATTTTGTATTAGTGTGTACAATTAATCTATCAACTGTGCATAGGGTCTCCTACATGAAATAAATTAGGAAAAAATTATAATTTAAATCCCCTAAATACACAAACACCTAAAATAAAAATAAAATAAAATAAAATTTATTTTCTCTATTTAGCTCATAATTACTATAAATCAATTAAATAATTAATTAAAAATGTTAATACGGTTTTTAGAATTAGGGGTCTTACATTCTACCAAACTTATAAAAATTTTGTCCTCGAAATTAAAACTAAGCCACGATTGGAAGTCAAGGATGGTATAAAATATAAATTGTAATCACCCTGATTTTTTTCAAAATTTTAAAACTATTTTACATAATTTTCTGTAATTTTTTAAAATTAAAACTAAGGTATTTTGTGATTAAATAATTTTTAGAGGATATTAATTAATATTAAAATATTATGAAAATAATATTTTTGGGTGTAAAATGAAAAACTGGACATAGGGTAATTTTCCGAGAATTTATTGGACCCCGGAAGCATTTTAAAACCCTAAAAACTAAGTTGTAATTAACCCTAATTAAACCCTACAAATAAATCTAGTTTATTTTGAAATAAACCAAACCAACCCGAACTGCAGTTAAACCGAACCGAACCAAACCCAGCCCTTAACGGGTCGGGTCGGATCCGAAGTGAACCCGACCCGGACCCGAAACCCGGCCGAAAACTTAAGTCCTAATTCTAAACGGAACACTGTTCCGGCGGCTATAAATCCTCCTCGAAACCCTCGCTCCGCCGCCGAAAAACCTAATCTCTACCCTCTCTCTGCCGCTTCGGTCATCCCCGACCTCCCCTCACCGCCTTGCCTGAACCCTAGCCGTCTCCTCCGCCCGGACACACCCCGCAGCCCCGGTCCGCCTTTCCTCCTCTGCTCCGCTGCCACCGCCTTCATCTCGTCGCCGTCTCACCACCACCATCCAGTCCCCGCTCGACGGAGCCCTACCCACCCCGCTGTCATGCCCCGATTTCGCCCAATCGATAATCGTCCCCCGGGCGTGATGTCGTGCACGCGTATGGCGCGCGTGCACAAGGCCTAGGCATAATGATGATCTTTAGAACATAGGCAACAGAGTACGCAAATAAGATAACACACATTGAGGCATAGAAAAGTTTTCTTTTTATTGATAATGAACATCTGTTTACAGACTCTTGACCCAAAACGATAAGGATGCCACACAGGCTTACAACTTGGATACAAAATGAGATAGCCGTTCCATATTGTCACTACCCAATTCTAGAAAATAGGGTATATTTTTTTTATTTGATAAATAGTGTATTGTATTTAATTATTTATATTTATAATTAATTAGTGCTTGTCTTATTTTTATTTTGATTGTTTTAGGGTTTTGGCTAGCCTGGACCCATGTCAGACCCTAGTGGACCCATGTCCGACCCAGCTCGTACCCTGGTGAGAATTATTTTGGGGCTTAGATTTATTATTTTATTTTTAGGAGGTTAGTTGGAGAGTTTTGGAACTAGTTTGAGCGCATTTGGAACCCGGAACCCAAAACCGAGTGAGTAGGGGCGTTTTGGGAATATGGAACTTAGTGGAACCCCCCCTTTATTAATTTGGCCGGCCCCTACCTACCACACCCGATCCCCACAGCAAGGAGCAGCAGCCCCTTCCCCCTTTGCTTCATTCCACTCTTCTTCTTCACTTCTTCTTCTTCTCCACTTCTTCTTTCTTCTCCTTCTTCCTCCAAAGTAAGTTTTCTTCCACTTTTCTTCTTTCTTTCTTTCATTCCTTCTTCCTTAAGCTAACCCTCACCTTACATTTTCTCTAACCTAGGTGTGAGGAGCTTAGATCTAGTGTGAGAGCTAGAATTGGTGGCTTGGAGCTTGAGGGAGGTGAATTCTAGGGATTGTGAGACTTTGGCCTTGGGATTCCAACTCCCAAGAGGTAAAACCTAACTTTCCCCTTCCTAATTATTTTTGTGTAGTGTAATTAGTGTTGTAGAACCCTCCTAGACCCTAACCCTACCCGTAGGAGGAAGTTGGAACTAGTTTGGGTGAGTTTAGAGACTTTGACATTAGGTTTTGTGTCGAATTCGGGTGGAATCCGAATTTGGCCCAATTTTGGGTGATGCCCTAAGTTAGATGGACCTAGGTAGACGTTGTCGGGTGTCTAGAGGGTGAGTGTGTGTCTCCGTTCGGACACGGGAAGCCGTGTCGCGGAGAAACGGGCGTTTCGGGCGAAATTGGGGCTTTTCGTCGTCGCCGATTCTAAGTGCGTGTGCGTTTCTGCCACGGGCCTAGAATCGACGTGGGAGTACATTTTCTAGGATCTAGACATCGTGTAGAGCGCGTGGGTAAATTTTGGGCCAATTCCGAGTTCGTTTGGTGTGCGTTTCAGGAGATTTTTCGAGCCGCGTACCACGTGTTCGTCGAAATGACCGAACGGCCATTTCGACTTGGTTTCCTCGTTTCGGCTTTGTGCGCGCGTTGGGTTAGTATCGGAGAGTGTGTGCTAGAGTTTTCGGGCTATATTTTATATATTTTAGGGTATTGGTGAGTGTCGGGGTCGTTGGGCGTGAGTAGGGCGTGTGGTTTGAGTGTTGTGTGCGTGGTTGTGTTTGTATTGATATGTGTCTATATATATATATATTTATATATATGTATGTGTGTTTATGTATATATATTTATATATATATGTGTGTATTTATATTTATGTACTTGTATATGTATATGTCTATGTGTATATATATATATGTATATGTGTAAGTGTGCTTGTGTGGGTGTATGTGTATATATATATATATAGGTGTATGTATATATATATAGTTGAGAGTGTGTGTAGATATATATATATTAAGTGTATATATATTTAGCTATGTATATATATATTTATGTGTGTGTGTGTATTAGTGTGTGAGTGTGTGTATTAGTGTGTTTGTGAGAGTGTAGGTGTGTGTTAGTATATAGACATATAGGTGTGTATATATATGTATCTAGTTATATATATATAGTTATATATGTGTATGTATATATATATATATATAGATAGTGATATATATGTATATATATGGATGTGTGTGTGTGTGTGTATGTGAGTTGGAGGGGGGGGGGAAACTGAACTGCAGCAGCAGCAGTTCAGCTGCAACAGCAGCAGCTAGCTGCTGCTAGGCAGAGCAGCAGCAGCAGTATGAAGAGGGAGCAGCAGCAGCAGCTCCAAGAGGCAGCAGCAGCAGCATCAGCACAAGCAGCAGCAGCAGCAGCTAGCATAGCAGGTAGCAGCGGGTAGTAGCTAGCGAGGGAGGAAGAGAGTTTGATATATAGATATATATATGTTGATAGATAGGTAATAGATAATAAGTTAGATAGATAGATAGTAGGATAAATAGATAGATAGCTAGGTATTTAGATAGATAGATACTAGATAGGTAGATAGATAGTTTTATCTATCTAAGAGATAGATATCTATATACCTATAGTTATATATATATATATAGATATCTTGATAGGTATATATATATATATGTTATGATTAGGTAAGGTAATGGGTAATGGGTATATGTGTGTGTGGATATGTATATGTATATGTATATAGGTAGATACCTACTTAGATGTATAAATGTGATAGATATATATATTTTCTAGCCTAGATTAATAACTAGGTGCATAATTAATAGCTAGATAGCTAGTTAGAGGGCCTTAGGGCGAAACCTCAATACCTTGAGATACCGAGGTATCTCGATACCTTGAGATATTCAAGGTATTGAGTTTCGAACGGGGTATTTGAGCATTAGCCTAGAAAATGCTTGGGAGTAATTTTTATATGTTTATATATATATAATTACGCGTGCTAGCATAGGTTTTAGCGGGTTTAGGCGGGGTGCGTGGCCTAGGGCGAGGTATCGGATACCGAGGGTATCCCGGTATCTCGATTAGGCGAGTTTGTGAGTTTAGTAGCTTAATGAGCTCGGTTTGACCTAGAATTTCAGGGGCACCCTAGTTTGACCTAGCTTTGACCAAATTTGTCCCCGTTGACCATAAAAGTCAACATTTGACCTAGTTTTGACCTAAAGTTGACTTTTTGGACCCCGGGTTGACTTTTTGACCCGATTTTCACCGGTTTGACCCGTTCGACCTAGAATAGCCCTAGAAGTCTGTTTTTAAATATTTTATATCAGTTTAAATGCTTAGAACCCTGTTTAATCCTTGCTTTTCGCATTAGGTCCTTGCGTCACCGGTCCGGATCTCGATCCTCATCAGTTGCTCAGGACATCAGGCGAGTACCTACCTCTGATAGTTTCCATTTCATGATAGCGTTTATATCACCTGTTCTAGAACTGTAATACTTGATTCTGACACATTATTACACGAGTTGGTACTAGTGGATCCCGTCATGAGGTGCTATCCCCCTTACCGTGTTCAGCGGGTACTCTATCACGTGTATTTCATCATGTGCTTCGGGTATTGATTATCATGTGCTATCATGTGCTTCTTGTACTCTCGCCTTCGTGTGCGCAAGCTATTATCATGTACGTAGCGTGTTGTGGTTGGATCCAATGGTATTAGTGGGGGAGGGGAGTAGTGAGTTGGTTATATGATCAAAGCCAAACAGTATTCATGTGTATGTCGGTTATGCAACTCACGCATAACGGAGTTATCGTAGTGACTTTCATGTGCAACCTAAGCCGATCATATAACGAACTTGTGCTCAAGGCACTTAGCTAGTATTCATGTTTCTCACCTGCAGTTACTTTTTCACTACTTGTATTGTTCTCCAGTTTACATTGCAGCTATTTATTGTGCTCCAGCTTATATTTATTTCTTGTGCATCTTGATTACTTTTCTATTGCTCGTCATATACACCTTACCATGTATTTGGAGTTGCTTTCAGAGTTATGTACTTCGCTCCAGTCCTGACTGGGCATATTTTTTCCAGAGGATCCTGAGGACTATTGCCCTACGTTCTACGGGCCTGGTATTGACGACTGTTGTGACCCCGAGGAGGAGTGCGCCGAGGAGACGCCGATAGCACCCTAGTTAGCTAGGTGGGTTTCCTGGGTTTTCCAGTGGGTTGTATTTTGGATGACTGTACTTATTCTTTTGTGCTTCTGTGAGATGTTGTAGCTTTTAGACTTGGACTGTATTATTTTGGATTGTCTTGCTCTCTTGGTTCTGTTTTCTTGTTTATATCATATCGTGCTTATATTCTTCCTCTAGTTTTGTGATTGAGATTATTGTCATATATATATTGCGTGGTTGCCCTCCTGTTGGAGAGGATTTTATTCACATATATATATTGCGTGGTTTTGCCCTCCTTTTGGAGAGGTCATGCCGGATTTTTCAGTGAGATATAGATAGATATGGTTGACCTAGAACGGACCTTTACAGCGTTCTACCGCCGATTCTGCGGCGTAGGCTGGACGTACCCACGGCTCATGCCCGATTTTCGGGTGCGGATCGTGACACGTTTTTGGTGGTGGCCCATGCAGGTCTCTGCTTTTTAGTTTACCTGCTATAGGATATAGGATATAGGCTGAGAGAGAGTGTGCTCAATCACAACTAGGACCCTTCCTACTTCCTTTTGCTATCTTTAATTCTTCTGAAATTGTTTTCTTTTGCAATGTTACTGTCCTTCTTTGATGTTATCGTTTCTTGCACTATATTGACTTCTTTTGATCTGTGTTCAGGATGCCTCCGAAGACCAGATCTCAGCGCACCGCCCCAGCAGCTGCCACCGAGAGGTCTGCCACCTCTCGACCTGCTCGACTTTCGGCAGCCGCTACCGCTCCACTCGCCACTCCTGCGGTTGAGGAAGCGTCAGTTTCTCTCGGAGATCCCCTTACTCCCATTGATCCGAGAGCCACCCCAGTTGTCCCGGTGGTACCTCCTCCACCACCGCCTGCGCCAGTGGATGCTACGCAGTTGTTCGTATTCTTCCGAGAGATGATGGATGCGCAGCACCGCCAGGCAGATGTTTTGAGGATGGGCATTGAGAATGCTCATCAGGTGGCTTTGACAGCGGTCGACAGAGTGGCTCAGATCCAGCCACAGCCAGAGCAGGCTCAGTATCCTAGGCCGGGTACTATCATCGATTTTCAGAGGATGCGGCCTAAGGAGTTCCGCGGCACAGAGGGGATCCTGTATGCCGACGACTGGATCGAGCATATAGAGGGCATCTTTCGGCTGGCGATGATCCCAGCCAGTATGCAGATAGAGGCAGCGGGCAGCCAGATGTTCGACCTTGCCCTCACTTGGTTCCGCACGGATACGCGGATAGCTGCTCCGGGATTGACTTGGGAGGCTTTCAAGAAGCTTTTCAAGGAGAAGTTCTTCCCGGACGTGGCTCTCAGTGCCTTAGAGAGTCAGTTCGAGGCGCTCGTCCAGGGGAGTATGCTAGTGGATGAGTATGCAGCAGAGTTCTGCCGTCTGGGCAGATTTGTTGAGGGGTTGTCAGAGGCAGCGAAGGCGCGGAAGTTCCGCAAGGGCTTAGCCATGGCGGTCAAGTCCTTGACTAGGAGCGACCGTGAGGCGACCTTCGAGCAGATTGTCAGCGATGCTCAGAGGGCTGAGGATGATTTGGAGCTGAAGACGAAGAGGGGCAGAGACACTTCCGGAGCAGGTAGCAGTGCAGGCCCGGCCAAGAGGCCATTCCAGCAGACCCAGCAGCACCAGGGTCAGGGTCGGGCGCCCTTCCGGCAGGCGCCTCAGCAGCAGAGGCAGGGTCAGCAGCAGGGCCAGAGGCAGCCCATCGTTTGCCCTTTCTGTAGGAAGCCAGGGCACGGATGGGACATATGCAGAAAGAGGCTGGGCAGATGTTTATTGTGTGGCGTCGCAGACCACCAGCTGAAGGATTGTCCTTCAGCGCTTGCCCGTACAGCTCAGGGCGGAGGAGCCGCTCAGAGGGCACCAGCCAGAGCACCTGCAGCGCAGCAGAGAGGTCAGCCTTTGCAGACTCAGCAGCAGAGGTTCGCCCAGCACCAGCAGCAGCACCGAGGAGGACAGCAGGGGCGAGCTTTTGCCCTGACAGTGGACGAGGCCGAGCCAGTTGGTGATGTTATCTCAGGTTCTGTTCTCCTTGATTCCATTCCAGCACTTGCTTTATTTGATTTCGGTGCTTCCCTTAGCTTTGTGTCTGTATCTTTTGCTGTTAGACACCATCTTGTTGCTGAACCTTTAGCTAGACTCTGCAAGATTACGACCGGGGGTGGTATCATCCTAGTCCGTGATGTTTGCAGAGACCGGAGAGTTACCTTGGGAGGCCGGGAGTTGAGTGTGTGCCTACTCGTAATGCCACTTCCGAGCTACGATATTGTACTCGGGATGGATTGGTTGAGTACGCATTGTGCTAGTATAGATTATCGTGGAGGCAGAGTTTTGTTCAGTCCGCCGGGTGAGCCAGAGTTTCAGTTTGCCAGAGGAGCAGCAGAGCAGACCGAAGGAGTTTTCTGCGGAGCCCTGGTGGTAGAGCCGAGGTCGCTACATCCACTGATAGAGGAGTATATGGATGTCTTTCCGGAGGAGTTGCCAGGGTTACCTCCGGACAGAGACGTGGAGTTCTCTATAGACTTGGTGCCAGGCGCAGAGCCGATATCCCAGCACGTCTATAGAGTCAGCAACAGTGAGCTGATAGAGTTGAAGAAGCAGGTGGATGAGCTTCAGGACAAGGGATTTATCAGATCTAGTTCTTCTCCGTGGGGTGCTCCGGTACTTTTTGTGCCGAAGAAGGATGGGTCGATACGGATGTGTATCGACTACAGGGCTCTGAACAGCCTCACAATCAAGAACAAGTATCCGCTGTCACGTATTGATGATCTATTTGACCAGTTAAGCGGAGCGAGGGTGTTTTCCAGGATTGATCTGAGGACAGGCTACCACCAGGTGAAGGTCAGGAAGGAGGATATTCCGAAGACAGCTTTTCGGACCAGATATGGACAGTATGAGTTCTTGGTGATGCCGTTTGGGTTGACTAATGCCCCGGCAGTGTTCATGAATCTGATGAACAAGGTGTTCCATCAGCATCTGGACAGGTTTGTGGTGGTGTTTATAGATGACATCTTGGTGTATTCGAAGACCCCAGAGGAGCACGAGGAGCATCTGAGGATAGTGCTGGAGACTCTCAGGAAGGAGGAGCTTTATGGAAAGCTTTCGAAGTGTGAGTTCTTCCTTGACAAGGTTGAATTCCTTGGTCATGTGGTGACTGGAGAGGGTATCTCGGTGGATCCGAGAAAGATCATGGCAGTTGAGGCGTGGAGTGCTCCGAGTTCAGTAGCCGAGGTCAGAAGTTTCTTGGGACTGGCAGGCTACTACAGGAGATTTGTTCAGGATTTTTCCCGGATTGCAGAGCCGTTATCCAGGCTGACCAGGAAGGACGTGGAGTTTGTTTGGTCAGAGGAGTGCCAGATCGCCTTTGATGAGCTGAAGAGGAGGTTGACGACAGCTCCAGTGTTGACGTTGCCATCAGGTTCTGGAGGATTCACTATCTATAGTGATGCATCGGGGAAGGGACTGGGTTGTGTGTTGCAGCAGAATGGGAGGGTGATTGCCTATGCTTCCAGGCAATTACGTCCTCATGAGAAGAATTACCCTACCCACGATTTGGAGTTGGCAGCGGTCATTTTTGCTCTGAAGTTATGGAAACACTATTTATACGGAGAGCGTGTGGAGATCTTCACAGACCACAAGAGCTTGAAGTATGTGTTTACCCAAAAAGAGCTGAACATGAGGCAGAGGAGATGGTTGGAGTTGATGAAAGACTTCGACATATCATTACAGTATCATCCAGGGAAGGCGAACGTAGTTGCGGATGCATTGAGCAGGTATCCGGTAGCTATGTGCCTGACTACAGATCGTTATCTTCTGGCAGATCTAGAGAGCTTGGGCATTGAGGTGATAGTGCCTGGAGTTGAGATGCAGATGTGGGGACTGCAGATTCAGTCAGAGTTGGTAGACCGGATCAGGGCTACACAGTTTGAGGATGAGTCCCTGAGGAGCATCAGGGAGCAGGTTCAGATGGGATTAGCAGATGACTTCACCATTGCTGATGATGGTTCTTTGCGGCACGGTACCAGGTTGTGTGTGCCGAGTGGGTCATTGCGCGAGGAGGTTCTCCAGGAGGCGCATCGATCCCAGTATTCTATGCATCCAGGTGCCAATAAGATGTATAGAGATCTGAGACAGCATGTATGGTGGTACGGGATGAAGCGGGAGGTAGCACGCTTCGTATCCCGATGCTTAGTGTGCCAGCAGGTGAAGGCGGAGAGGCAGAGGCCAGGAGGATTACTCCAGCCGCTACCCATTTCGGAGTGGAAATGGGAGCATGTGACCATGGATTTTGTTTATGGACTTTCCCGTTCTCCAGGCGGGAAGGATGCGATTTGGGTCATCGTGGACAGGTTGACCAAATCGGCCCACTTTCTACTATTCAAAGTGGGTACGTCTACAGAGCGACTAGCAGAGATGTATGTGTGCCAGATAGTCAGACTGCATGGAGTTTCAGTGAGCATAGTATCAGATCGGGACAGTCGCTTCACTTCGCATTTCTGGAGGAGTCTGCAGGCTAGCTTGGGCACCCAGCTCAAGTTTAGTAGTGCGTATCACCCGCAGACAGATGGTCAGTCAGAGAGGACCATTCAGACACTTGAGGACATGCTTCGGACCTGTGTTTTGGATTTCAGAGGCTCTTGGGAGGATCACTTGCACTTGGTAGAGTTTGCTTACAACAACAGCTACCAAGCCAGTATCGAGATGTCACCTTTTGAGGTATTGTATGGACGGAGGTGTCGCACTCCGTTGTCATGGGATGATGTAGGTGAGAGAGCTTTGCTTGGCCCGGAGATGGTGGTCGATGCAGCGGAGAAGGTCAAGCTCATTAGAGATAGACTTCGGGTGGCGCAGGACAGACAGCGGCATTGGGCCGATAGCCACCGGAGACCTTTGGAGTTCGAGGTATAGCTTAGAATCTAGATTTTGTTCTTGTGTTGCTTGTGATTGCTTGTTTTAGACTAAGTGCAGAGACCTTGTTTGTGCTAGGTTGGAGATCTGGTGTTCCTGAGGATTTCTCCGACGCGGGGCACTATTCGCTTCGGTGGAGGCGGGAAGCTTAGCCCACGTTTCGTCGGACCCTTCCGTGTCCTCGAGAGGGTCGGCGCCGTGGCGTATAGGCTTGAGTTGCCGCCTATGCTGGAGGGAGTTCATGATGTGTTCCACGTGTCGCAGCTGAGACGGTACGTGGCGGATCCCAGTCACGTATTGGATCACTCGGAGATCGCAGTGGGCCCTACTCTTAGCTATCCAGAGCAGCCGGTGGAGATTCTGGATCGGCGGGAGAAGGTGTTGAGGAACCAGACTATTCCCTTGGTTCGCGTCGCGTGGAGGCATCACTCTCCAGGAGAGTCGACCTGGGAGAGGGAGGATGAAATGCGCGAGCGATACCCTTATCTCTTCGAGCCCTGAGGTATGGTTCTTTCTTTGCATTCCTGTCCTAGTTTCGTCTTTTAATTTTGAGGACAAAATTATTTTAAGGAGGGTAGACTTGTCACTACCCAATTCTAGAAAATAGGGTATATTTTTTTTTATTTGATAAATAGTGTATTGTATTTAATTATTTATATTTATAATTAATTAGTGCTTGTCTTATTTTTATTTTGATTGTTTTAGGGTTTTGGCTAGCCTGGACCCATGTCAGACCCTAGTGGACCCATGTCCGACCCAGCCCGTACCCTGGTGAGAATTATTTTGGGGCTTAGATTTATTATTTTATTTTTAGGAGGTTAGTTGGAGAGTTTTGGAACTAGTTTGAGCGCATTTGGAACCCGGAACCCAAAACCGAGTGAGTAGGGGCATTTTGGGAATATGGAACTTAGTGGAACCCCCCCTTTATTAATTTGGCCGGCCCCTACCTACCACACCCGATCCCCACAGCAAGGAGCAGCAGCCCCTTCCCTCTTTGCTTTATTCCACTCTTCTTCTTCACTTCTTCTTCTTCTCCACTTCTTCTTTCTTCTCCTTCTTCCTCCAAAGTAAGTTTTCTTCCACTTTTCTTCTTTCTTTCTTTCATTCCTTCTTCCTTAAGCTAACCCTCACCTTACATTTCTCTAACCTAGGTGTGAGGAGCTTAGATCTAGTGTGAGAGCTAGAATTGGTGGCTTGGAGCTTGAGGGAGGTGAATTCTAGGGATTGTGAGACTTTGGCCTTGGGATTCCAACTCCCAAGAGATAAAATCTAACTTTTCCCTTCCTAATTATTTTTGTGTAGTGTAATTAGTGTTGTAGAACCCTCCTAGACCCTAACCCTACCCGTAGGAGGAAGTTGGAACTAGTTTGGGTGAGTTTAGAGACTTTGACATTAGGTTTTGTGTCGAATTCGGGTGGAATCCGAATTTAGCCCAATTTTGGATGATGTCCTAGGTTAGATGGACCTAGGTAGACGTTGTCGGGTGTCTAGAGGGTGAGTGTGTGTCTCCGTTCGGACACGGGAAGCCGTGTCACGGAGAAACGGGCGTTTCGGGCGAAATTGGGGCTTTTCGTCGTCGCCGATTCTAAGTGCGTGTGCGTTTCCGCCACGGGCCTAGAATCGACGTGGGAGCACATTTTCTAGGATCTAGACATTGTGTAGAGCGCGTGGGTAAATTTTGGGCCGATTCTGAGTTCGTTTGGTGTGCGTTTCAGGAGGTTTTTCGAGCCGCGCACCACGTGTTCGTCGAAATGACCGAACGGCCATTTCGACTTGGTTTCCTCGTTTCGGCTTTGTGCGCGCGTTGGGTTAGTATCGGGGAGTGTGTGCTAGAGTTTTCGGGCTATATTTTATATATTTTAAGGTATTGGTGAGTGTCGGGGTCGTTGGGCGTGAGTAGGGCGTGTGGTTTGAGTGTTGTGTGCGTGGTTGTGTTTGTATTGATATGTGTCTATATATATATATATATTTATATATATGTATGTGTGTTTATGTATATATATTTATATATATATGTGTGTATTTATATTTATGTACTTGTATATGTATATGTCTATGTGTATATATATATATATGTATATGTGTAAGTGTGCTTGTGTGGGTGTATGTGTATATATATATATAGGTGTATGTATATATATATAGTTGAGAGTGTGTGTAGATATATATATATTAAGTGTATATATATGTAGCTATGTATATATATATTTATGCGTGTGTGTGTATTAGTGTGTGAGTGTGTGTATTAGTGTGTTTGTGAGAGTGTAGGTGTGTGTTAGTATATAGACATATAGGTGTGTATATATATGTATCTAGTTATATATATATAGTTATATATGTGTATGTATATATATATATATATAGATAGTGATATATATGTATATATATGGATGTGTGTGTGTGTGTGTATGTGAGTTGGAGGGGGGGGGGAACTGAACTGCAGCAGCAGCAGTTCAGCTGCAACAGCAGCAGCTAGCTGCTGCTAGGCAGAGCAGCAGCAGCAGTATGAAGAGGGAGCAGCAGCAGCAGCTCCAAAAGGCAGCAACAGCAGCATCAGCACAAGCAGCAGCAGCAGCAGCTAGCATAGCAGGTAGCAGCGGGTAGTAGCTAGCGAGGGAGGAAGAGAGTTTGATATATAGATATATATATGTTGATAGATAGGTAATAGATAATAAGTTAGATAGATAGATAGTAGGATAAATAGATAGATAGCTAGGTATTTAGATAGATAGATACTAGATAGGTAGATAGATAGTTTTATCTATCTAAGAGATAGATATCTATATACCTATAGTTATATATATATATATAGATATCTTGATAGGTATATATATATATATGTTATGATTAGGTAAGGTAATGGGTAATGGGTATATGTGTGTGTGGATATGTATATGTATATAGGTAGATACCTACTTAGATGTATAAATGTGATAGATATATATATTTTCTAGCCTAGATTAATAACTAGGTGCATAATTAATAGCTAGATAGCTAGTTAGAGGGCCTTAGGGCGAAACCTCAATACCTTGAGATACCGAGGTATCTCGATACCTTGAGATATTCAAGGTATTGAGTTTCGAACGGGGTATTTGAGCATTAGCCTAGGAAATACTTGGGAGTGATTTTTATATGTTTATATATATATAATTACGCGTGCTAGCATAGGTTTTAGCGGGTTTAGGCGGGGTGCGTGGCCTAGGACGAGGTATCGGATACCGAGGGTATCCCGGTATCTCGATTAGGCGAGTTTGTGAGTTTAGTAGCTTAATGAGCTCGGTTTGACCTAGAATTTCAGGGGCACCCTAGTTTGACCTAGCTTTGACCAAATTTGTCCTCGTTGACCGTAAAAGTCAACGTTTGACCTAGTTTTGACCTAGAGTTGACTTTTTGGACCCCGGGTTGACTTTTTGACCCGATTTTCACCGGTTTGACCCGTTCGACCTAGAATAGCCCTAGAAGCCTGTTTTTAATTATTTTATATCAGTTTAAATGCTTAGAACCCTGTTTAATCCTTGCTTTTCGCATTAGGTCCTTGCGTCACCGGTCCGGATCTCGATCCTCATCAGTTGCTCAGGACATCAGGCGAGTACCTACCTCTGATAGTTTCCATTTCATGATAGCGTTTATATCACCTGTTCTAGAACTGTAATACTTGATTCTGACACATTATTACACGAGCTGGTACTAGCGGATCCCGTCATGAGGTGCTATCCCCCTTACCGTGTTCAGCGGGTACTCTATCACGTGTATTTCATCATGTGCTTCGGGTATTGATTATCATGTGCTATCATGTGCTTCTTGTACTCTCGCCTTCGTGTGCGCGAGCTATTATCGTGTACGTAGCGTGTTGTGGTTGGATCCAATGGTATTAGTGGGGGAGGGGAGTAGTGAGTTGGTTATATGATCAAAGCCAAACAGTATTCATGTGTATGTCGGTTATACAACTCACGCATAACGGAGTTATCGTAGTGACTTTCATGTGCAACCTAAGCCGATCATATAACGAACTTGTGCTCAAGGCACTTAGCTAGTATTCATGTTTCTCACCTGTAGTTACTTTTCCACTACTTGTATTGTTCTCCAGTTTACATTGCAGCTATTTATTGTGCTCCAGCTTATATTTATTTCTTGTGCATCTTGATTACTTTTCTATTGCTCGTCATATACACCTTACCATGTATTTGGAGTTGCTTTCAGAGTTATGTACTTCGCTTCAGTCCTGACTGGGCATATTTTTTCCAGAGGATCCTGAGGACTATTGCCCTACGTTCTACGGGCCTGGTATTGACGACTGTTGTGACCCCGAGGAGGAGTGCGCCGAGGAGACGCCGATAGCACCCTAGTTAGCTAGGTGGGTTTCCTGGGTTTTCCAGTGGGTTGTATTTTGGATGACTGTACTTATTCTTTTGTGCTTCTGTGAGATGTTGTAGCTTTTAGACTTGGACTGTATTATTTTGGATTGTCTTGCTCTCTTGGTTCTGTTTTCTTGTTTATATCATATCGTGCTTATATTCTTCCTCTAGTTTTGTGATTGAGATTATTGTCATATATATATTGCGTGGTTGCCCTCCTGTTGGAGAGGATTTTATTCACATATATATATTGCGTGGTTTTGCCCTCCTTTTGGAGAGGTCATGCCGGATTTTTCAGTGAGATATAGATAGATATGGTTGACCTAGAACGGACCTTTACAGCGTTCTACCGCCGATTCTGCGGCGTAGGCTGGACGTACCCACGGCTCATGCCCGATTTTCGGGTGCGGGTCGTGACACATATATTACATCCTTTACTAGAATTCAAAACACAAAACACCTTGGGTGCGAGTCAACACTATCGTCTTGTGGCTTCCCAAAAGTGAGAGTGAGCTCCTTGCTTCTTATGTACCGGAGCTACCAAAAGTTACGTCACAAAAGCGTCTTGATTCGGGAAGGGGGTTGGAGAAAGCTTCAGCTCCTCGCCGCGTCGCCTTGGCTCGGGGAACCTGCTGCAACGAGGGTCAGTACTTCAAAAAGTACCAGTGAGGGCGAGCTAACCCAACTTAACCAAAATCTACAACGAGTTCATATGAGCATGCAATATTTATTTTCATGTGATCTATCTACCTTGGCTTAGATAAATTCTTCGCATAAGATAGAGTAAATTAACATAACCAAATATGCCACCGCTCGGTGACTTTACCTGTACCGTCTGAGCCACCTGTACAAAACTTACCATGACCTTCCCTGCAACGAAGTTATAGTTAGTCTGCACAGTTTAAATATACATAGCAATCACTTGGTTGGACTTGGGATGGGTCGGCTGCCATTTTGCCTCGGGTAGCTAGCCCTTAGCGGATGCACGGACCCATCCAAATGCTAGGACTACACTAGCAAATTGTTCTACCCGGGGCGAAGCGGTCCCGGTGCCCCGGCGACCGTTCGTAGAACGATATCCCTTGTATACAAGTTTGTCCAAAACTATACCACCGCAACCAACTAAGTTATCACATGAAACACATTCCAAGCAAATACAAACAAGTGAACATAGTATAGTTTTCCATAGTCTATGCTACTTGTGTAAGGATCACATTTTCCTTGCCATTTTGCACCATACCATGAATAGTTATAGATAAATGAATCTAACTACAACTTAACATAGAAATGGTTATGATATATGACGAGCATGCACGTTATAGTGTGATCGTTCAGAACAATTTCCATATGACAAGCATTATTGATGTTTCAAGCCTACTTCTTTTCTATTTTTGACTCAGTCATATGTGTTTTAGTATTGTTTGATCGGGATGAACAATGAGTCAATCTATTTAGAATGCCGACTTGGAAGAAGGGAGCTAATCGAAATAAAGCCACTCACAAGTTAGGGAAGTAGGAGAGAAAGGCAGAACTTTAAGACTCCGCACGAGCGTCGTCTACCCGATCACCTGCACGCACCAACAGATGATCAATATCCCCTGCTTCGGTCTCCGAGGTTCGATATGAAATTGCGAGATCCTAAGAACGAAAACAATAAAATCCATCGAAACCGTTCAAGAAAACGCAAGTCATAAAACCAACAAAAGGCAACCAAGCGGCACGAAAACGGGCAAGAAACCAACGCAACGGAAAGGCCCCTCTCGACTCTGCCGCCGAGTCCATCCTTGAGGCACAATCTGTTGAATATGGGACCTGATTCCGAAGAAACCAATCCATAACGAGGAAAGGATCTTAATTCAATTTGTCCTGTTCGGACGGTCTTAAGTGTTTCTTGGCCGCGCTCCCCGAATAGGGGGAACGGGGCATTACATCATAACCATCCAAAAGAAAGTTTCGTCCCGAAACTTAGGAATAGAACCTACCGCTAAGGAATAATGAGGGAAACCTTTCCCTCATCTCAGATTCGATTTCCCACGTCGATTCTTCGACCGCGTAGTTCCGCCACAGAACGCGCACTAACGATACAGCCCGATTTCGTAACTGCTTTTCCTTACGTTTCAGGATCTGCACGGGTTCTTCGGCGTACGACAAGTCCGCCAGCAAATCTAACTGACCCAAGTCTACCACATGGTTCGGATCGTGCACATACTTTCTTAGCTGTGACACATAAAAAATATCGTGCACATCTGATAGGGCTGGCGGCAAAGCAATTTGATAAGCAACTGAGGTGACCCGTTTGAGAATTTCGAACGGGCCAACAAATCTTGGACTTAACTTCCCTTTTATCCCGAATCTCGTCACACCACGCATGGGAGAGACTTTTAGGAATACATGGTCCCCTACTTGGAATTCAAGAGGGCGACGACGAACATCGGCATAGCTCTTTTGCCGACTTTGTGCTACTTTTAACCTTTCTCGAATCAGCCAAACCTTTCGTACTGTTTGTTCAACCAGTTCCGGCCCAAGGATTTGCCGCTCCCCAACTTCATCCCAGCAGATCGGTGACCTACACTTCCGCCCATACAGCGCCTCATACGGAGCCATCTGGATGCTAGACTGATAACTGTTATTGTAAGCAAATTCGGCTAGCGGCCGGATAACGTCCCAACTTGACTTGGAATCGATTACGCAGAGGCGCAGCATATCTTCTAGTACCTGATTCACCCGTTCTGTCTGGCCATCGGTTTGAGGATGGTAGGCTGAGCTGAATTTCAACTTGGTCCCCATCGACGACTGAAGGCTTTTCCAAAAATGTGAGACGAACCGTCCGTCCCGATCTGATACTATAGAAACTGGCACTCCGTGCAGCCGGACTATCTCGTCAAGGTAGGTCTGGGCAAGGCGATCGGTGCCCCAAGTACTTTTAATGGCAATAAAGTGTGCAGACTTGGTTAACCGGTCGACGATGACCCAGATTGCGTCGTTCCCCCGTTGCGTCCTTGGCAGACCAACAATAAAGTCCATGCTGATGTGCTCCCACTTCCATTCCGGGATAGGAAGATTTTGCATTTCTCCGCCCGGCCTCTGATGCTCTGCTTTCACCCTCTGACAGGTTATGCATTGCGACACAAAGAGTGCTACATCTTTCTTCATGCCGTGCCACCAGAAGACAGTGCGAAGGTTCTTATACATTTTCGTGCTCTCGGGATGGATAGTATAGGCCGCGTAATGTGCTTTCGTGAGGATTTTCTTTCTGAGTTCTGAATCATTGGGGACGCATAGCCATCCTTTCACTCGCAACGCCCCATTCTCATCCACTGCAAAGTCTTTCACCTTCCCCGCTTGGACCTGCTCTCGCATTTTTCGGAGGAATGGATCGTCTCTTTGAGTAGATGTGACTCTCTCTATCAGATTGGGTACAAATCGCATCTGAGCAACCCGCGCGCCACGATAACAAATTCTGAGTTCGATGTCCATTTCTTCTAAGTCCCTTTGTAACCTGCGATCGACGGACAGAGATCCCGCAAAGACCCGACTCAACGCATCCGCTACCACATTTCCCTTGCCCGGAGTGTAGTCAATCGTCAAATCGTAATCTTTTATCAATTCTAGCCAGCGCCGCTGTCGAAGGTTCAGATCTGCTTGGGTGAATAAGTACTTTAAACTTTTGTGATCGGTATAGATTCGGCAAGTCACTCCATAAAGGTAGTGCCCCCACAATTTCAACCCGAACACAATTCCTGCCAGTTCCAGATCATGCGTGGGATAATTCTTCTCGTGCTTTCTCAGCTGTCTGGATGCATAGGCTATCACTCTGTCTCGTTGCATAAGTATACATCCTAAGCCCTGCCTTGAAGCGTCACTGAAGATTTGGAATCCCGAAGTCTCGTCCGGCAGTGCAAGTAACGGGGCGGAAGTGAGACGCTGCTTTAACTTAGCAAACGATGCTTCGCAGTCGGCGGACCACTCAAACGCGACTCCCTTCTGAGTGAGGCGAGTCAGAGGCGAGGCAAGCTTGGAAAAATCCTTTACGAACTGTCTGTAGTAGCCTGCTAACACGAGAAAGCTTCGAATTTTACTAACGGATGCAGGTCATTTCCACTCGACAATGGCTTCTACCTTCTTCGGGTCAACTGAAATACCTTCCGCAGAAATGATATGCCCTAGAAACGATACACTGCTTAGCCAAAATTCGCACTTACTCAGCTTCGCATACAACTTATTGTCTCGAAGGGTTTGTAGCACTGTCCGCAAGTGCTCTGCATGGTCCACTCCATCCTTCGAATACACCAAGATATCATCGATGAACACTACTACAAATCGATCGAGGTATGGCCGGAACACTTGGTTCATCAAACCCATAAAGGCAGCAGGGGCATTCGTCAAACCGAACGGCATTACTAAAAACTCATAATGGCCGTAGCGTGTGCGAAAGGCTGACTTCGGCACATCGTCCGGCTTAATTTTGAGCTGATGGTAACCCGAACGGAGATCTATTTTCGAGAACACGGTCGCTGCTTGCAACTGATCAAAGAGATCATCTATCCGGGTAAGGGGGTATTTGTTTCGAACCGTTGCCTTGTTTAATTCTCAATAGTCAATGTAGAGTCGCATCGAGCCATCCTTTTTCTTAACGAACAGTACCGGTGCCCCCCACGGAGACACACTAGGCCGGATGTACCCGCGATCAAGCAATTCTTGTAACTGAATTTTCAACTCTTTTAGTTCTGCCGGAGCCATTCGATACGGAGGTTTGGAAATTGGTTGGATTCCTGGAAATGTGTCGATGGTGAATTCTGTCTCTCGATCGGGCGGCATACCGGGCAACTCGTCGGGGAACACATCAGGAAAATCTGCCACAACGGGAATGGACTCAACGTTTGCGCAATCTAGCCGAATGTCTCGAACTGAAGCCAAGTACCCTACGCAGCCGGAGTGAATCATCCGTCGAGCAGACATCGCTGATATCACCATGCAGGAATTCGACGCTTCTGACTGTGGACTGCACGAATAGCAAAATTCGGTCTCGCCAGGAAGACGGAACACGACTTTCTTCTCCGCACAATCGATAGTAGCAGAACAAGCGCCAAGCCAGTCCATTCCCAGAATGATGTCGTAGTCCCCTATGTCCAGAACTATCGCATCAAGTGACAATTTCCTTCCCCCGATGCAAATGTAGCCGTCACGACAAACTAAAATTGCAGGCAAGCTCGTGCCTGACGGTGTACTGACGCTAAGCCTTTGGCCTAACGGGGTTTGAATGAATTTATGTTCTCTAGCAAAGTTTGTTGACACAAAACTATGTGTTGCACCAGAATCAAACAATACTCGAGCAGATACATCATTAAAGAGTAATATACCTGACACCGTCGTGTTTGATGCGAGTGCCTCATCCCGAGTCAGAGCATAGACCCGGCCTTGAGCGTTCTGCTGTGTCGTCTGATTCGCTCGAGGTACTTGCCCCTGGTCCTGAGGAGCACGGTTTTGTTGTTGTTGTTGGTTAGGTCCACCTGCCCGATAGTTCGCTGCCATATGCCCCTGACGACCGCACTTAAAGCACAATCCGTTGAATACTCGACAATTCCGAGCGATGTGTCCAGTACGATTACATCGGTGACAAACAAGCTCGCCACCCTTACCCTTATTTGCCCCCTTGTTACCGCCGTTATTGGAGCGCTTATGCGCATTGTTACCCCCTGTGTTGCTAGGACGCTTGTGATTAGAATTTTGCACAGCGTCGGTACGAACTGGTGGGTACTGCGATTCAAGGGAGAGGGCATGGTTTAAGGACTCACGCATGGTGCGGTATTGCGAGACGACGACGTGAGCACGAATTGAAGGTCGCAGTTCTATCTCAAATCTTCGTGCACGTGTCTCCGTATCACTAATATGAGACTTAGCAAACTTAGCAAGCCTGTTAAATTCTGAAGCGTATTGTCGTACGAACATGTCCCCCTGCTGTAGATGGGTAAACTCGTCTTCCTTCTCGCGGCGGACGGCGGGTGGAAGATACTCCTCTTCGAAGGCCTTACGGAACACTGACCAAGAGATAATCGTTGTGCCCCCTTCGCTCAATAAAGCTTGTTTGTGTACATCCCACCAATCATGTGCGTTTAAACGGAGCTGAAGTTGGGCACAAGCGACTCCTGGTTTCGTCCATACGGAGCACTTCAAAGTGGTCTTCTAACTCGACCAGCCAGGCCAACGCCACGGAAGGGTCTTCGGTACCGTTAAAGGTAGTATGGCACATTTTCTTAAATTCTGATATCTGCAGGATGGACCCCTTATCATCTGAATGTGGAGGTTCCGGAGAGGCCTGCGGTCCCAAAATATCAGCTACAACTGGCGCTGCCACGACGGCCGCAGACGTAGAATGATTGCTGGCGGCTAGCGTCGTCACAATCGTTTGCAAGGTATCCATTTGCTTCTGCTGCATTTCGGCCTGAGTCCGTTGCGCCAGAAATTGTGCTTCTATTCGAGATTTGAATTGATTCTGTCGTATTTCGGCTTGCCTCTGTTGCGTTTCCATCATACGCATCATTCGTTCGAACGGATCAACAGAGGGCGCGGCAGCCGGACTTCCTGAGCTTCCTGACGTGCCAGAACTACTGCCTTGCACTTGCGCCACCATCTGCGCCTGTGCACCCGGCTCAGAGGCCGTTCCTTCAAAGAAAAGTAACTTGTATCAGTCTCAAAGTATATTATGGACTCACTATATGGAACACATCTTATTTTGCACCAATCGATTTCAAGAGTTTACTCGGACGGGACAGGGTCATCTTAGGAAAACTTTTCGACTCGAGATCAAAGGATCTGAAGCTATGCTCTGATACCAATATGCCACGCCCCGATTTCGCCCAATCGATAATCGTCCCCCGGGCGTGATGTCGTGCACGCGTAGGGCGCGCGTGCACAAGGCCTAGGCATAATGATGATCTTTAGAACATAGGCAACAGAGTACGCAAATAAGATAACACACATTGATGCATAGAAAAAATTTCTTTTTATTGATAATGAACATATGTTTACAAACTCTTGACCCAAAACGATAAGGATGCCACACAGGCTTACAACTTGGATATAAAATGAGATAGTTGTTCCATATATTACATCCTTTACTAGAATTCAAAACACAAAACACCTTGGGTGCGAGTCAACACCATCGTCTTGTGGCTTCCCAAAAGTGAGAGTGAGCTCCTTGCTTCTTATGTACCGGAGCTACCAAAAGTCACGTCACAAAAGCGTCTTGATTCGGGAAGGGGGTTGGAGAAAGCTTCAGCTCCTCGCCGCGTCGCCTTGGCTCGGGGAACCTGCTGCAACGAGGGTCAGTACTTCGAAAAGTACCGGTGAGGGCGAGCTAACCCAACTTAACCAAAATCTACAACGAGTTCATATGAGCATGCAACATTTATTTTCATGTGATCTATCTACCTTGGCTTAGATAAATTCTTCGCATAAGATAGAGTAAATTAACATAACCAAATGTGCCACCGCTCGGTGACTTTACCTGTACCGTCTGAGCCATCTGTACAAAACTTACCATGACCTTCCCTGCCACGAAGACATAGTTAGTCTGCACAGTTTAAATATACATAGCAATCACTTGGTTGGACTTAGGATGGGTCGGCTGCCATTCCGCCTCGGGTAGCTAGCCCTTAGCGGACGCACGGACCCATCCAAATGCTAGGACTACACTAGCAAATTATTCTACCCGGGACGAAGCGGTCCCGGTGCCCCGGCGACCGTTCGTAGAACGATATCCCTTGTATACAAGTTTGTCCAAAACCATACCACCGTAACCAACTAAGTTATCACATGAAACACATTCCAAGCAAATATAAACAAGTGAACATAGTGTAGTTTTCCATAGTCTATGCTACTTGTGTAAGGATTACATTTTCCTTGCCATTTTGCACCATACCATGAATAGTTATAGATAAATGAATCTAAATACAACTTAACATAGAAATGGTTATGATATATGATGGGCATGCACGTTATAGTGTGATCGTTCAGAACAGTTTCCATATGACAAGCATTATTGATGTTTTAAGCCTACTTCTTTTCTATTTTTGACTCAGTCATATGTGTTTTAGTATCGTTTGATCGGGATGAACAATGAGTCAATCTATTTAGAATGCCGACTTGGAAGAAGGGAGCTAATCGAAATAAAGCCACTCACAAGTTAGGGAAGTAGGAGAGAAAGGCAGAACTTTAAGACTCCGCACGAGCGTCGTCTACCCGATCACCTGCACGCACCAACAGATGATCAATATCCCCTGCTTCGGTCTCCGAGGTTCGATATAAAATTGCGAGATCCTAAGAACGAAAATAATGAAATCCATCGAAACCGTTCAAGAAAACGTAAGTCATAAAACCAACAAAAGGCAACCAAGCGGCACGAAAACGGGCAAGAAACCAACGCAACGGAAAGGCCCCTCTCGACTCTGCCGCCGAGTCCATCCTTGAGGCACAATCCGTTGAATATGGGACCTGATTCCGAAAAAACCAATCCATAACGAGGAAAGGATCTTAATTCAATCTGTCCCGTTCGGACGGTCTTAAGTGTTTCTTGGCCGCGCTCCCCGAATAGGGGGAACGGGGCATTACATCATAATCATCCAAAAGAAAGTTTCGTCCCGAAACTTAGGAATAGAACCTACCGCTAAGGAATAATGAGGGAAACCTTTCCCTCATCTCAGATTCGATTTCCTACGTCGATTCTTCGACCGCGTGGTTCCGCCACAGAACGCGCACTAACGATACAGCCCAATTCCGTAACTGCTTTTCCTTACGTTCCAGGATCTGCACGGGTTCTTCGGCGTACGACAAGTCCGCCTGCAGATCTAACTGACCCAAGTCTACCACATGGTTCGGATCGTGCACATACTTTTTTAGCTGCGACACATGAAAAATATCGTGCACATCTGATAGGGCTGGCGGCAAAGCAATTTGATAAGCAACTGAGGTGACCCGTTTGAGAATTTCGAACGGGCCAACAAATCTTGGACTTAACTTCCCTTTTATCCCGAATCTCGTCACACCACGCATGGGAGAGACTTTTAGGAATATATGGTCCCCTACTTGGAATTCAAGAGGGCGACGACGAACATCGGCATAGCTCTTTTGCCGACTTTGTGCTACTTTTAACCTTTCTCGAATCAGTCGAACCTTTCGTACTGTTTATTCAACCAGTTCCGGCCCAAGGATTTGCCGCTCCCCAACTTCATCCCAGCAGATCGGTGACCTACACTTCCGCCCATACAGCGCCTCATACGGAGCCATCTGGATGCTAGACTGATAACTGTTGTTGTAAGCAAATTCGGCTAGCGGCAGGATAACGTCCCAACTTGACTTGGAATCGATTATGCAGAGGCACAGCATGTCTTCTAGTACCTGATTCACCCGTTCTGTCTGGCCATCGGTTTGAGGATGGTAGGTTGAGCTGAATTTCAACTTGGTCCCCATCGACGACTGAAGGCTTTCCCAGAAACGTGAGACGAACCGTCCGTCCCGATCTGATACTATAGAAACTGGCACTCCGTGCAGCCGGACTATCTCGTCAAGGTAGGTCTGGGCAAGGCGATCGGCGTCCCAAGTACTTTTAATGGCAATAAAGTGTGCAGACTTGGTTAACCGGTCGACGATGACCCAGATTGCGTCGTTCCCCCGTTGCGTCCTTGGCAGACCAACAATAAAGTCAATGCTGATGTGCTCCCACTTCCATTCTAGGATAGCAAGATTTTGCATTTCTCCGCCTGGCCTCTGATGCTCTGCTTTCACCCTCTGACAGGTTATGCATTGCGACACAAAGAGTGCTACATCTTTCTTCATGCCGTGCCACCAGAAGACAGTGCGAAGGTTCTTATACATTTTCGTGCTCCCGGGATGGATAGTATAGGCCGCGTAATGTGCTTCCGTGAGGATTTTCTTTCTGAGTTCTGAATCATTGGGGACACATAGCCTTCCTTTCACTCGCAACGCCCCATTCTCATCCACTGTAAAGTCTTTCGCCTTCTCCGCTTGGACCTGCTCTTGCATTTTTTGGAGGAATGGATCGTCTCTTTGAGTAGATGTGACTCTCTCTATCAGATTGGGTACAAATCGCATCTGAGCAACCTGCGCGCCACGATAACAAATTCTGAGTTCGATGCCCATTTCTTCTAAGTCCCTTTGTAACCTGCGATCGACGGACAGAGATCCCGCAAAGACCCGACTCAACGCATCCGCTACCATATTTCCCTTGCCCGGAGTGTAGTCAATCGTCAAATCGTAATCTTTTATCAATTCTAGCCAGCGCCGCTATCGAAGGTTCAGATCTGCTTGGGTGAATAAGTACTTTAAACTTTTGTGATCGGTATAGATTCGGCAAGGCACTCCATAAAGGTAGTGCCGTCACAATTTCAACCCGAACACAATTGCTGCCAGTTCCAGATCATGCGTGGGATAATTCTTCTCGTGCTTTCTCAGTTGTCTGGATGCATAGGCTATCACTCTGTCTCATTGCATAAGTACACACCCTAAGCCCTGCCCTGAAGCGTCACTGAAGATTTGGAATCCCGAAGTCTCGTCCGACAGTGCAAGTAATAGGGCAGAAGTGAGACGCTGCTTTAACTCAGCAAACGATGCTTCGCAGTCGGCGGACCACTCAAATGCGACTCCCTTCTGAGACTGTTGGTGATATTTATTTCAGCTTTTGGAGGAGTACCTGCAGGATCCACTGATACAGGGACAATTGTTGGTATTCAAACCCCAAGCAAGTGTACCTTGCCATAATTGCAGTATATTGATTCATATTATTCTCTTATTTTATTCATTGTTGTACATGGTTAACCTAGGAACGTGTGACTTACTTAGCGTCCGATTAATAGTCGGGTGCCAACACCGTACGCGGAGTTGTGTAACGTCACCTAGACATGGATATCGTGACCCTATATTCTCGTACTTGCCTTATCAAGTACATCATAACCCAGGACACTTGACACTATTCATGAGACAGAATCTTTCTGAGAGATTCATGGTAATTCTGTATAGGATACAGGTTTTATGACATAGACATTATATTCATAGATGTTATATGACTTGCTGTATTAGTTTTGATCTTGCGTGTCATGGACATGAGACGTATGATTACATGGGATGGGGAGAGATACACAGGCTATAGGCTGATTTATATATATATTTATTATGGTGAGGCCTTAGACTCTATATCAGAGCTAGGCACTCTACTAGTGAGATATTATTGTGAGGCCTTAGACTCTACATTAGAGCTAGGCACTCTACTAGTGATATTATTGCTACCGGCTCTCCGACACAGAGCTTGTAGTGGTCTCAGCCTGAGTTCTAGTGCTGCTCTCATCTTGTATTTCACTTAGCTGGTTATTTAGTACTACCCTATTTACTCATTTATTTTCTGCACTGCATTATTATGGCTTGAGTTATTTTGTACCTTGCTATGTCCCCTGAGGACCTGGATCCGGATTATGTCTCCAGGATTAGCAGACGAGATCTATCCCGAGGTATACGGAGCAGGAGCATTATCAGGAGAAGGCACTGGAGCAGTACCAGGTCCAGTAGACGAGTGATCACCGAGGATATCTTCTGAGTATAGGCTTTATCCATACTCAGTATTTGCTGTGGTTATCTTTATTCTTGTATCTTGACAGATGTATCAGACTCATTATCGGATTATTTCCCGAGTTTATGTTATATTGAGATTGATCTTGCTTTATGATTCTGATATTGTTGTATTCATTTCTGTGGATGAGATTAGTATATTTAGACCCTCATTGTTGTATTACAGCTTAAGTACGCCCCGATGGGTCCATTAAATTGGGTTTGTCCATCGGTGTGTGCTGCTGGCCATTGCCACGTGTCTAGTCCCCCGATATTTTGGGATTGGGGCATGACATAAATTAACAAAGTAAATTTATATCTTGGTCTGCGAATAGGTTCAAAAAATGTTTGCGCATGTCGTCCCCGCGCTCCCAAGTTAATTCTTCTGGCGCGCCATGCTTCCATGCCACACGAACCAAGGGAATAGACTGGTTCCTCAACACTTTCTCTCGACGATCAAGGATTCTCATGGGTTGCTCTTGGTACGACAAGCTCGGCCCATTGGTGATCTCCGAATGATCGAGAACATGACTGTTGTCTGCCACATATCGCCTGAGCTGCGACACATAGAATACGTCATATACTTCCTCCAGTGAAGGTGGTAGCGCAAGTCGATATGCCACTTCTCCCACTCTCTCTAGCACGTCAAATGGTCCAATATACCTTGGACTCAACTTGCCATGCCCTCCAAAATGAATGGTGCCTCTGGTAGGTGATATCCTCAAGAAGACATGATCGCCCTCTTTAAACTCTAAGGGACGACGATGAAGGTCTGCCCACTGCTTATGCCTGTCTTGTGCTGCTCGCAAGTGTCCTTGTATCTTCTTAACTGTCTCAACGGTGTTGACCACCAACTCTGGTCCCAGAATCTGACGTTCTTCCACGTCACTCCAACACACAGGAGACCTACATTTTCTTTCATACAGTATTTCAAACGGAGCCATCTGAATACTCGCTTGATAGCTATTGTTGTAAGAAGAATCTACAAGATGTAGGTGGTCCTCCCATGATCCTCCGAAGTCTAACATACAAGCCCTCAACATATCCTCCAATGTCTGAATAGTACGCTTTGACTGCCCATCTGTTTGCGGGTGATAAGATGTACTAAACTTCAGACGAGTTCCATGACTCTCTTGCATGCTCCTCAAAAAGTGCGATATAAAATGCGAATCCCTGTCTGATACAATGCTCACTAGTATGCCGTACAATCTCACGATCTGCCTCATATATAAGTCAGCCAAAGCTTCTGTAGACTGACCAACTCTAAAAGGTAAGAAATGTGCTGACTTGGTGAGTCAGTCCACTATTACCCATAATGTATCTCTTTCACTTGGACTCTTGAGAAATCCAGTGACGAAGTCCATAGTGATGTGCTCCCACTTCCACTCTGGAATCAAAAGTGGTTGCAACAATCCTGCTATTCTCTGATGCTCCGCCTTTACTTGTTGACATATCAGACATTTAGCTACAAAGCGAGCTATCTCTCTTTTCATTCCATGCCACCAAAAGTGCTATCGTAAGTCACGATATATCTTGGTGCCTCTAGGATGAATAAAATATATCGAACTATGAGCTTCTGTCATCAGCTCATGTCGAATCTCTCCATTTGGAACATAAAGACGATTACCACATCGTAATGTCCCGTCATCATGAATGCACAATCTTGTCTGCTCTCCGGCCTCTGTCCTTTCTTTCAATCTTCGAAATCTGGCGTCTGTAGGCAAAGCTGCCTTAATCCTCTCTACTAGTGATGACTGTACTTGCAAGTTGGCTAGTGTCCCATCTGCTCCGGGTAATATCACTTTAATGCCAAGCTCTTGTAAGTCCTCCAATAATTTCCTCTGTGTTGTCAAGAAGTAAGCTGCTGGTTTCCGGCTTAACGCGTCTGCTACAACATTAGCCTTACCTAGATGATAATGTAGCTTTATCTCAAAATCTTTCATCAACTCAAGCCATCGACGTTGCCTCATATTTAACTCCTTCTGCGTGAAGATGTACGTGAGGCTTTTGTGGTCTGTATAGATCTCCACTCGTTCCCCATATAAGTAATGTCTCCATAGCTTTAGAGGAAATACAACGGCTGTAAGTTCCAAGTCATGAGTTGGATAATTCTTCTCATGTACTCATAACTGTCTGGATGCATATGCAATCACCTTGCCATGCTGCATCAATACGCATCCCAAGCCTTTCCCTGATGCGTCACTGTAGATCACATAACCTCTTGATCCTGATAGAATAGTCAATACTGGTACTGTAGTCAGTCGCTTCTTCAACTCTTCAAAAGCGACTTGACACTCGTCGGTCCATATAAATTCTTGGTCCTTGCAAGTCAACCGAGTCATAGGTGCTGCTATCCTTGAGAAGTTCTCCACAAACCATCGGTAATATCCCGCAAGTCTAAGGAAACTTCTCACCTCTTATGCTGATTTAGGAACATGCCATATCTCGACTGCCGAGATCTTCTCTGGATCAACAGAAATACCATCTCCCGTAACGATATGCCCAAGAAATAAAACTATGTCCAAGAAGAACTCATATTACTGAGCTTTGCATATAACTGCTCTCTCCGCAAGGTCTCTAGAATAATCCGCAGGTGCTTCTCGTGCTTCTCGTGTTCCTCGTGGCTCTTCGAATAGACAAGTATATCATCTATGAAGACGACCACGAACTGGTCCAAATACTGGTGGAAGACTCGATTCATTAAGTCCATAAAGATAGCTGGAGCATTGGTCAATCCAAATGGCATGACCAGAAACTCGTAGTGTCTATATCTTATTCTGAATGCAGTCTTTGGGATGTCCTGCTTCCGTACCTTCACCTGGTGATATCCCGATCTCAAATCTATCTTCGAGAATATCTTAGCTCCACTAAGCTGATCAAATAAGTCATCAATGCGTGGCAATGGGTATTTATTTTTTACAGTTACTGCATTTAAGACTCTGTAGTCAATGCACATACGCACTGACCCATCCTTCTTTGGTACAAACAACACCGGTGCTCCCCAGGGTAATGCACTTGGTCGGATGAAATCTTTCTCTTCTAGTTCTTTCAACAGTGCCTTCAGCTCATCCATTTCCTTCTTTGCCAATCTGTAAATATGTGATGCTATGGATGTTGCTTCCGGTGTCAATTCAATTAAGAATTCTACGTCTTTGTCTGGTAGTAGGCCTGGAAATTCCTCTGGAAAGACGTCTTAAAATTCTAAAATAATGGGATGATAGAAAATACCGTCCATTGTGAGCTGCATACCATCAAGAATTTCTGTGGATCCTCGTGCAAACTTAAGTTCAGGCTGGCCTGGTACCTTAAAAAGAATGCTTCCTCCAAAACAATCGAAGAAAGCATGGTACTTGCTTAGCCAGTCCATTCCAAGCACAATATCAAAGGTTGGCATAGGAAGGACTAAGAGTCGGGCGTTCATCTCTCTGCCACGTATCACTATAGGACCCGATCTATAAATTCGACTAACAGTTATATCTCCTCCTCCGGTGAGAATTCTAACACAACTAGGTAAAGGTGTAGAGGCAATATTGTGTTTGGCAATACACTAGATGATATGAATGAGTGGGTGGCTCCCGTATCAAACAATGTCACAGCAAAAAAAGTAAAAGCAAGAGTAATACCTGCTATGACATCAACTTCCTGATCCATGTCATCCACTTCCAATGCAAAAGCTCGTCCGTTCCTCTGTGGTTGTCCATGTCTGGCCCTCGTGAACTGATCCTCCTGAGTAGGTAGCGGTGGTCCTCTCTGAAATCCTCCTGCTGCTGGGGGTCGAGGTACTCCCGATCCAGTCATCTACTGAGCTGGATTCGGTGCTGGAAGCGCTAGCCTCTGAACTGGCGGTAGAAGTGTCAATGTCTGTTGCATAGGACAGTCTCATAATATGTTGTCCGGAACCACATCTCATATATTTTCCTAAGCGAGTTCGACAGTCTCTCATAATATGTCCATATTTTCCACAATAATTTCAGTAGGGCTTCTCTGGGATCTGGTACGGTCCTGCTCTGTGTTGCTGATACTGTTGTGCCAAGGGACGTTTGATAGGCCCTCATTTTTGTGTCCCTGCTGGTACTGGTTGTGTCCTCGATTGAACTCCTTTTCCCCTACTGATGGTCTCTTGAAATCTGGCTTCTGTTAATAACTAGGCATAAGAGATCCGGGACTGTGAGCTAGTGTAATATTGGAGCTCCTGAGTCAGTCCGTGATAAAATCTCTTAGCCTTGGCCAATTTATTCGGTATTAGAGCAGTGCCATATTTACTGAGGCGACTAAACTCGACATCATACTCGTCCACTGTTCTGTTCCCCTACTCTAGGTGAAGAAACTGATCGTACAATGCATCTGGTACGTACCCAACCGGAAGACTATCTAATAGTCGTTCCGTGAAAGTATGAACATTGAAAGTATTCGGGACCGTTAGGTCGCCAAGGCAATCCCCGAGCCTGGGGAACGCATCATGTCAAGTTATATCTGAACAATGAATCAAGGATTTTCATGTTTGCATGTGTGAAATTTAGAATAAATGAACCACTGAGTCATGAACGGCCTGGGATGGCGTGTAGCGAGGATCATGACCTGCGCCTACAACCATTGTCGTTTACTAAGAATAATAAAAGAAAAATAAGAAATCATTCATTCAGTCGCGGACGCTTGTGCACAAGCTTGATTTCCTCGGACGGGGCGTCGGGGCACCGGGACCGATCCGGCCTAGGGGGAGATCCGGTAGTCACGCTAGTTTGTTCCTAGCACGGATAAGTTCGGTCGGGTTGCCAGGGCATCGGGACCACCGTCTTATTGCGACTATGTCCATAATGGCTATGCCAGCGACTCCTGTGCATACATAATCATACTCGCTTAGCGGCAATCTGCGTGCGAGTCATTGCATTGCATCCTTGAATCTGAATCCAAGTATCCTAATAAAAGAATAATGAATCTGTAAATCATTCCTGAATCTGAGTAAAAAGTATACCTGTGTTCTATAGTTTAAAAGAAGAAGAACTCGTGCACCTGTTTTAGAACTCGCTCGTAGCACACTTGTGTTGCATATGTTATTGCCCTGAATGTTTATGAATGCTGGTGCTTGAATTTAACTTGATTTGCCTTAGACAGGAAAAAATAAATGGTAAGTTGGTAAGTCTCGCCGTATTTCCTCTTATGTCGTACGGCGCACTGTCACACTAGTTTGGCTTTTCATATATGCCATGAAACTGATCCTAAGGCAAAACTAGAAAGACAAACAAAATAGTTGGTGCACGGAACCTATGTTACGTGTTTGGATTTGTTGAGCGGGCGAGTAGCCTCCCCACCAGTGCATTCATGTACTGATAATCCACTAGGTTATTTGCAAGGGTACGGGAGAACCTCGTTTGGTGCGGATGCCTCCTCCGTGTGCGCTAAGGCATGGAGTTCACTCTGGAGCCTTGGAGCGCTGCGTCCGGAACTGAACACATATACATGACATAATGTTGGAACATTGCCTGTACATCATTCCACAAATATAGTCACTTGGCATACTTTTATTGTTTCAGAGAGAGAGGCTTGAGCGACTTGTAATCTCGGCTATACGTCGCCTGTAACATTTGTACAATATCAATAAAGTCTTACTTCAAATTGTGTTATTCAATGCTTCCGCTATTGTCGACTCAGAGAACTTGTTACCAAATTGCCTATGCATTTATAATTCGGCTGCACTCGGACAATCTGTGCGACTCTGTGGCTTAGACCTCTTACCGTAAGCTAATGAATCACGACCTTGCACGGGCGCGGCTCACGCTCGTGCAGCAACACGTCCAGATGGGTCAAGCGATTGTCCCGCGGGAGGACTGGCACGGTGATTCTTGCCTAGCGGAAACGACCGATTAGCCTGCGGGAGATCGGGACGTGACACGTTAGGTCGCCAAGGCATTTTTTGAACTAAGGGATTGCATCATGTCAAGTAAAGCAAGAATCAAAGCTCGTGGAGTAAGACTCATTCAGGTATTCGTATCCTTGGTGGTCTCTCTCGAGCGGGCGAGATGGTATATGCACCTCGAGTACCTTGTTCTACACCCATCTCCGCCCAAGAGACTACGCATCATCCAATGGCTAAGTGAATCAAGATTGATCATGTCATATCGTGAATCTGGATCACCTAAACAGCTTGTGGCGCCAGCGACCTCCTGTTCATATAGATTAAGTCATCTCGCTTAGCAGCAATCCGCGTGTGAGTCATTGTATCGCACCTAGTAATCTGGATCACCTAAACTGATATGAGTATTAGTCATTGTACATATTTGAACACTTGTGCAACCTATTGCAACACATCTGAGTAATCCATGTAACTCGTACACCCGAATCAGAAACCCTCTCGTGACACTTGTATTTGCTTATGTGAGTCCTTGGGATTTCATATAATAAATTTGTGCTTGGTTTAACTTGGTTTTATCCTTGGACAGGAAAGAACGAATGGTAAGTTGGTAAGTCTCGCCATGTTACTCTTATATCGCACGGCGCACTGCCACACGAGTTAGGCTTTTTATTATGCCATAAAACTGATCCCAAGGCAAGACTAGAAAGACAACTTAATAGATGATGCACGGAACCTATATAACGTGTTTGTATTTATCCAGTGGGCGAGAAGCCTCCTCACCGGTGCATTCATGTACTGATAACTCACCAGATTGCTTGCAGGGTGTGGGAGAACCTCGTTCGGTACGAAAATCTCTCGTGCGTGCTAAGGCATGGAGTTCACTCTGGAGCCTTGGAGTGTTGCGTCCGGAGTTGAAGCACATATACAAGATATAATGTTGGAACATCGCCTATGTATCATTCCAAGTTGTAAGCCACTTGGTACGCCTTTATTGTTTCGAGAGAGAGAGAGTGCTTGAGAGACTTGTAATCTCGGCCTAGCACCGCTTGTAATACTTATTCAATATCTTTAAAGTGCTAGTTTTACTTTCATAGTTGTGTTATTCAATGCTATCGCTATGACGACTCTATGAACTTATTATCTATCACCTGTATGATTTCTTATTCAGCTACACTCGGACTATATGTGCGACTCTGTGGCTTGGTTCTTCTCCGCCTATTCGGATCATGGCCTTTTGTGGGCGCAGCTTGTGCTCGCGCGACATCACGTCCAGATAAGAACGATCATCGTACGGGAGCGCTGGCACCATGATTCGCACCTAGAGGGGATATTATGGTTTCAAATTAATGGACTTGATATGGTATCGATAGTTGGAAGACGGAACGGATTGATATAAGTAAAAAAAATTGTGGTTTGAAGATCGAGATAGGAGATAACGGGATTGAACTTGAGTTGGGCGAACGATCTTGAATCGAGTTTGAAGGATAACGCTCGACAATCAGGTCCGACTGAGAATAATTATCCAGCGGGAGCGCTATCGTGATAATTTTATGTCCAGCGGGGATGATCAAACTCGCGGGAACATGTCCGATGATTATTCAAACGAACTCGATAAAATAGAACCTAACAAGGTGGATACACTTTGGCTTGAGTATTTGAACTTACTTGTTGAGGAATGCTAGAAGTGGACTATGGATTGATCGAACGATAACATTGAAGTTGGATGATTTGGCTAGACAAATTATGATCACGACATGAACGGTAATAAGTATGAACCTGACTTGGTGGACAAATATAACTTGGAGGAAAGGAAGAGTAATGGTAAGGTGTCTTGGTCATTTCGAAGATAACCATAACGTTGACGTTCTTGTCTTGTGCTAGCGCGACTCCATGCTCGCACATGCGTCAAGTCCGGATGAGGAAGATTATTTAGAGGGAGCGTTGGCATGGTGATTTCACGTCCAACGGGGATGATCGAACTTGCGGGAGACCAGAGCATAAAAAATTAAAGGATCGTCTTGACTTGTGGTTCGACACGATAAGACGAGTTTGCGAATACAAGTAAATCAAAAGTGTTAAAAGGATGAGTTAGTCTAGAACATGAAGTAAGATACGCTTGATGGTTTCTCGAACAGATACGTGAATCGTGTTGGAAGACTGAGAGTTATGATTGAGATTGAAAATTTAGAACTGAATCGTGACTTGGTGGTCTAGACTTAGAAATGGACAAGGTGGATCCTATCATGTGTTTGAGGAGACAGACTATGTGAATCGCTAGACTTGACGTGCGACGTGGATATATCATGGATTTGACTGAACAGACTCAGAACTTATGCTAAATGAACGTGTTGATGTGAGTAGGATAATTGTGCTCGATGTTTAAAAATATGAGTGAAACGAGCTTGGGTAGAATATCCTGTACAAATGAACAATGGTTTGACCTTAGGAATTGGAGCGAGCATCGTGCGATAAATTTTTATGATAATTTGTGAGCATGAATTGTACCTATGACCTTATGAGCTGACCTAGTAATTAGACAGACGATCCTTTGTCAAGTGAAAGAACTTGTGTAGCCGACTTTAGTGTATTAGTTGGGCAAGCCATGGAATAGGGACTGTAATACCCCAGTCCCAAAATATGTAGGACTAGGAATACGTAACATGTCAGCTACGTATTCGACCAGACTCTGGTCCGACTCGAATACGTATAAGCTGTATAATAAGGGTAACTATCTAATAATACTGAAAATATCTATGTCTGATTCCACATAAAAAATTAAATATCAAGAATGAACTACACGTGCTAAAGTCGGCCGCCCAGTAACACAAAAGCTCAAATAGACTCGAGAAAGGAATATGAGTTTATAAAACTAGGCTACAACAGCAGATGAATAAACAATATGAATAAATAACCATAACTCTGGTAGAAATGATATAAGTACCTGGCACCCATGCCCGTATAACAAAGCAACACACATCAGCAACTCCAGGCAGGCTCTACAACGGTCTATGCTACAAAACTGGCAAGGGACCAGGTCCTCAGTGGGACGTAACAAGGTACAAGAAACAACATGCCAAAGTAAAACAATATAATGCCATATACTCAAGGGTAAACTACTGTAACCATCTAAGTGATATGAACGTGAGGACATCACTCGTACTCAGGCTGAAACCACTACAGGCTCTATGTCGAGGAGCTAATAACAGCAAGTAATATCACGTACTCCAGTAAATGTGCCAAAGATCTGAGACAGAGTCTAAGGCACCTCCAGTAATATAGTATATATATAAATAATCAGCATGTAGTATGGTGTCTCTCCCCACCCAATTAACCTTATGTCTCATGTCCACGATATCTTATGTCCATAACACGCAAGATCATGACCTCTAGCTAGTACTGTCACGCCCTGATCTCCCGCAGGCAAATCGGCCGTTCCCGCTAGGCGGGAATCACCCTCGCCAGCGCTCCCGCGGAACGATCGCTTAACCCATCCGGGCGTGATGTCGCACGAGCGTGATCCACGCCCGTGCAAGGCCATGGTTCATTGGCTGGCGGCAAGAGTTCTAAGCCACAGAGTCGCACAGATTGTCCGAGTGCAGCGGAGTCATGAACGCATAGGCGATCGGTAACAGGTTCACTGAGTCGACAAATATAGCGAAAGCATAAAAACAAGTAAAGTAATCTCTTATTGATATGAAACATGTATTACAGGCGGCGTATAGCCGAGATTACAAGTCGCTCAAGCCTCTCTCTCTGAAACAGTAAAGGCGTGCCAAGTGGCTACAACTGTAGAATGATTTGTACAGGCGATGGTCAGGCGATGTTCATAACTTATGTCTTGTATAAGCGCTTCAGTCCCGGACGCACCGTTGCAAGGCTTCAGAGGGAACTCCTGGCCTTAGCACGCACGAAGGAGGCATCCGCACCGCACGAGGTTCCCTGCACCCTGCATACAAACTGGTGGATTATCAGTACATTGAATGCACTGGTGGGGAAGCTACTCGCCCGCTCGACAAATCCAAACACGTAATACAGGTTCCGTGCACAACTATTAAGTTGTCTTTCTAGTTGCCTTAGGATCAGTTTCATGCAAACATTGAATAGCTTAACGTGTCGGGCAGTGCTCCGTGCGATGTTAGAGGAAACACGGCGAGACTTACCAACTTACCATTTCCTTCCCTGTCCAAGGCAAACATGATTAATTCAAGCACGGTAAGTATAAACATTCAGGAGGCATAGCATATGCAGACAGGAGGGTTCTTATAACATGATCGTTCAGGTGTTAAGTTATTCATTGATGCTATGCAATGACTCGCACGCGGATAGCCGCTAAGCGAGGATGACTTGTTTTCTTTTGTTTCACAGGCAAGCACGCAACAGGTTAAATACACACGATAAACACACGATGCATTGCAAGCCATATTCACACGATAATCACACGAGGTATTGCAAGCATATACACACGATGATCACTGGCTAATGCCATAATGGACTAGTCAAGGACGTGAATAACATGCAACGAGAAAACACGAGGAGCTCATAAAACATGATACGTTGCAAGTTACCCAGTCCGCACACGATTGACTATAAACACGAAGTCTGCCCGGATTGGATCGGTGCCAGTGCCCCAGCACCGTCCGCAGAACTTATATCCTTGTGCACAAGTTGTCCATGATCGAACACGATTGTTAATTTACACACGAGCACACGAGATTCATTTAGCTATTGGATATGCATAGTCTCCTAGGCTGCTGTAAGCCCGCACACGAGGGAGACTTGCAGGGAGATCCAAATACCTGAATGAGTCTTGCCACAGGACCATGATTCTTTTACTTGGCATGATACAGTCCCCTGGATCGGGAACTGCCTTGGTGACCTAACAGTCCCGAATACTTGCGGGTTCATTCAGGCACGGAACGACTACGTAGTAGTCTCCCAGGGTTTGGATGAAAACACGGTAACATTCAAGCAGACAAGCATGCGTTTCTAAGGAACATGAACAGGCACGTTGCTCAGACCCGAAGGTAAGCCGAGAGTTGAAACCGTTAAGGGAATTAGCATGCGAGGGTCTGAGTATAAGCAGTATTTTATTTCCATGTTCTAGCAAGCAATATGAGTTGGGATTATTCCCTTAGCTAGGTGCGTTGGATTTATTAGCATGCAGGGGGTGATTCACCTAGCGACTAGCATATATGATTCCAGGTTTTATGTGTGCTGGCTAAGCAAAGACAAGTTTACCGTAGCCACCCACCTTAGCGATGATTCACCTCGGTAGAGCGATACGTCTGAGCGAGCCTCTGAAAGTCCAAGCCGGATTCCTGTAGGGACAAGTCTGGATATCCTTTGCTTCTTGATCGAGGCAAAGCGGGTCGGGACAGTTGCACTATCGCCGATTGAGTCGGCAGTCCGCTTGAGCGGAACGGGGTGTTACAAGTACAACGAGTCATAATGATATCTATATAATATGCAAGTCTCATATCACGAATCCTGTAAGTCTATACAGAATCACCATGAATAACTCAAAAAAGATTTTGTCACATGAAATAGTGTCAAGTGTCCTACGGTATGTCGTACTTGGTAAAGCAAGCATGTAAAATAGGATCGTGGTATCAACTCTCTAAGTGACGTTACTCGACTCCGCATACGGCGTCGACACCCGAATCTTGTTCGGACGCTAAGCAACGTCTCACGGTCCTAGGTTGAACATGAACATCACAAGAATATATATATATATATATATATATATATATATATATATATATATATATATATATATATATAAAGAAACACAATCAGATAATATAACAGGATCTACTACAAGTTTTGGCAAGGTACACTTGCCTGGGCTATGAACTCCGTCAACTGCCCCTGTAAAAGTGGAATCTCCAAGTACGCCTTCGGATCCTGAAACAAATATCATCATTGTTCTTAGAATACTTGAAATAGCTATGATTGACTACCCAAAAGTCCAATTTGGACACGGGGGGAAAATTGACAGTTTTGGGTCAAAGCGGGATCCACATATGGTCCACTTCGAATCGAGAAACGTGCCAGAGATAAAGTTCTTCAAATTCGTCAAACTTAGTATCTACAAGTCCAGAACGATGATACGAACCCAACGGAACATCCAGAACTGGATTTCGATGAGCCGGTCACGAAATCACTCGTCAAGTGGAACCGCGGAACCCGCGAAACGGTGTTTCGTCAATGTTCTCAGAATCGAACCAAACTTGGGTCACAGGACTAGCGTAACAATATGAATCTGATGGCACAAGTTTTGTTACGAAACGACAAGCACACACAAAATTATGACGAGTGTCGGAACATGCTGATACGGTATTTTTTGACTGATACGCGTTGATTCCGGTGTACACGCACATCCAAATCAAATTTTACAAAATTTTACATGTTCGCGTTGACGATACGCGTCTTTCGGTAAAATTCTCACATGACGAAGTCGCCTCGTTTGGCAGAACGTACCCCGTTTCGGGAAAATTTTAGAGTTTTAAAAACATATTTTTCTTAATTTTGAATTTGATTTTACAGAGATTAAAGGCAACTAAAAATAAACTTAAATAAAGAAGTAAAACTTGGATAGTTTGTCTAAAATACTGTTCAAGGAAATTTTTTAAAATATTAAATAGGTTGGGTGAAAATGAATCACGAACAGGGGAGTTCGGGACTATTTTCGGGACTATTCTTAACCAGTTTTTTGGCCAACTTCTGATTCAATTTTCTCTCTCTATAATATGTTTAAAATCAAACTACGTGAAGAGATTTACAGAGGGTTATGTTGTGAATCAATTGAAATAAGTAGTTCAAAAAATGATCGAACGTAGGAGAAAAAATCTCACCCGAAAGATGGGGACACGGGCGACCTGTGGTGCGCCTGCTGCTGCGTGTCCGCGTGCGCGGCGGGTGTGTTGGCGCTCCGGTGGTGCTGCGGCCAAGGCCAGGATGGTTGTCGGTCGAGGGGCGGCACGAGGCTGGGTTCGGTTATGGTGTTGGCGGTGGTGTTGATGGTGATGGTGGCGATGGAGGTGGTGATGGTGTATAAATATATGTAGAGAAGGGGGTCGGTTACTGAACAGAGGGTAGGGGAAAGGGTAGAGGGTTTAGGATTTGGATTTCGGGTATGTGTTCGGGTTTGGGTTTTATCCTTTTTATTTTCCTTTATTCTCTTTATATATATATATATATATATATATATATATATATATATATATATATATATATATATATATATATACAAAAATATGTTTGCACATGAAATAAATTGTAGGGATATTTTATAATACTTTTAAAATACTTTTACTTTCAAAAATTAGTTTTCTGGCTTATTTTAATTACTAAAATAACATAATATTTATACAAGTTATCAATAAATATATATTTCTAATTAGCTAAGTAGAATTTCCAAAATTCCTATAATTAAGTAAAAATAATAAAAATAAAAGATTAAAATTGAGGGGGTTTACAATCTACCAAACTTATAAAAAAAATCCTCTAAATTAAAAATAAACATGGTAGAAAAGATTTTAGTTAAGCAAGGTCGCATTTGTTTATCAAAAGATGGGGGACGCAGTTACCAATGGATTCCTAGTTTGACGTCATATTCTAATAGCAATGATACACTTAGTTTCAGTCACTACCCAACTTATAGAAATTAAGTTGGTAGCAGGAACTATAGTCATGATCATATTTCTAAGGGTTTTAGAAAGTCTAACTTCAATGAGGGATACGAGATGGTAAGGATTTTGTGACCGTTGTCACAGCCTATCAAAGAAAATCTAGGTACTACCATGGCGTTAATGAGTCAATAACTCTATAAAGAAAGTTTACCAGTTCTCCTTGCTCCTAATTAGGTCATGAGTCTACAATAAAATAGGAAATATCATAGCCAAATATAACTAGGGTGAAATGGTACCGAGGAATACTACATCACATATCATGGATGCCGATGAATAGTTCAGCAATAAGCGTCAAAAGGTGATATAATTCATCAGGGTGATTAGTATTGTGTAAAGAGTACAAGGGGGTTCAATTTAATGCAACACAAGTGTCATGGACGTAGGTTGGCATGAATGAATTTCGGGTACAATAGTAGTTAGAGTAATTGGGTTACCGATGTACAATTTAATTTAATTGCAACGGAATTGAATATTGGGTTTAAAAAGAGATATGCTACGAATGTTGTGGTGTCTATATGGAGCATGGATGTGTATCTTGGGAGTAACAACTGGGTCATAAGTGAAGTAGGTTCCAGTTAGACTCATGAATGTCAAGGTTGTCAGAAGAATTGAGTCGGTGTTGAGTATTAAAATCGTCCACAACAGAAAATGATATCTAGGTGTCATTTGGATGCACAAATGTGTCGCAAATGTTGTGAGACTAAAACGAAGCATGAAAAGGTGAGTTTGTGAGTGATTGTCATGTAATAGGTGTAGAGTAACTAGTCTAGGTCATAAGGGTAAAAGTTGTTGGAAAGGAAAGGATAGTATTGTGCTCCAATTATTCGAGCCACAACAAAGGATATCAATGATAAAAAAATTAAAGAGATAATTTAATCCGTTTGAGATTAAATCTAATTAATACCAAATAAATTTAGATTAATCCTGAGATTCTAAAAATAACCCTATACTAAAATCAGGGGCTACCCAACTTATAAAAATTAAGTTGGTATCAAAACTAAAGTCATGGTCCTGCTAACAAGATTTCTGGAAGGGCCTATTTCCTAATAAGGATACAAGAATTCTAGGATTTACTGTCCGTAATCAAATATTCTCTAAGGGGACCTAGATATTACCAGGGTGCTATTGGTCGACAACTTTATAAGAAATTTTTTTACCAAAACAATATTGCTCCTATAGTCCATGTCTTCAACAAAACATAAGAAAGGGTTTGGTCGGGCAATACTAGGGCAAGGTGGTACAGAGGCTTCGATCATCGCATGGCATTGATGACGAAGGGAAGAATCGAGAGAATCACAAAGAAAGGAATCTACAGACCAAGACAAGAGAAATTTATGATAAGTTTAGGGAGTACAGTTGCAGGGTTGAATAAGGTATGATTAGACCAGTATCTGAAGAATCAAATCACAGTGACTAGATCAGGAAATTAGAAATAGAAAAAAAAACTTATACCTATAGTGAGATGGATATTAACACCATGAAGAGGGTACTAACTAAAAGATTAATTTGCTACTAGGGCACGACTAGGAAAGAAATAATGATCTACTCATTTGGATATTTAGAAGGATCTTTGTTGCAAAAGCATGAGGCCATATATATATGCAAAACAAGATAAAAATTTGTTAGAAAGGATATGAATGCAGTCGAGGGAGTAATACAACTAATCCTTAAACTCAATACTATATTCATATAAGTTATATTCATATAAGTTATATTCTATATAAACTCTCTCATACTTTTAGCAACCTACTTCTGGCTATAGGTAAACAATATACGATCTTTACAACTTCGTCTTCCTCGCATAGTCCTAACTTAGTAGGTAAGGTCTAAACTAAGCATGTACTTAGGTCTATCACTCATGGCATACTATTCGCTAAGGATAATCTTCAATACTCGTCTAATCTTCAATTTGAATGCCTACCCATTTTTTTATAACTTACTCCATTCTATTGTCTAACTTTTTGAACTGTTGTCCGTCTAGCCTCTGCCATCTAAAATTTATCTTTCTCACGAGAATCTTCCAGTTAAGCTACTTCCCTATTACACAAGCATGATGTTATGGTTATCTTGAATAAAAATTCTTCGAACTCAATGAGATGATAAGATTTCTAAAATCCAAAAATCCATCGGCTATGGTAAATTAGAAATAGTTTCTCATCACCTGCTACTAAGGATAGGTCTAGCAAGCTCATACCCTTATTAGTCAAAAATCTAAATTGTTGGCCCATAATATTCAGCTATCATTCCTATAAGACTTTTATCTTCCATTTATACTTCGCTACCATGTGTAAATCTATACTCTAAGGGTCTTGTGATAATCCTCTACAGAATATCCATTAAGTTAGTATGTGATTCTGAACCTGTGTTTAATTTCTTGAAGTTCGTATCCACTCGAGACTGATCAATAATTTCTACTCGCACTAAATTCTTAAAATTCCAAAAGCATTACAGTTCATAATTACTAAAATTATTATCCCTCAAGTCTATATCACAATCCCTTCTCCTTGGATTATGCGACCATAATATCTTTCCCTTATCATTTATTTCCTACGCACCTTCATATCCTTTTAGTATGTTAATCTTGTTTTTAACTTTAAGCTTCGCCAATCATAATCCAGTACTTTCCGCTTCGTAGTATAGATCTTCTAGGCAACTACCAAGTGATAAATTTTTTAGTCCTTCCTAGATCCTTCTCTTAATTTCAATGCTCAAGGACATGTACTCCTCGTGAATCTCTTCTTGTTACCATTCTACCTTCTTTACCTGAGATTTCTCCTAGTTTATTCCATGTATACCCTTCATCCAAACTACATGGTTACCATCTTGTTATAGTTTTTCATATATTATAGGCAATTCACCATATCTAACTCAAGACTATAACATCTATCAAAACTCTCATCCTTTAACATATTTGCTCTATCACAAATACTAGCTTATCTATCCAAGTAATCACGGGTGGAACTCACTTGTTCAATTAACACTGGCAACCCAAATACTCAAGTACATCTAATTTGATTTTGAAAGCTATACCTTAGTACTCGAGTTATCTAATTACTCAAACATTTAGTCTAGCAATCTACCTATCCTACTAAGGGTAACCGTCTTCTCAAAATTTATATCCAGCATGTCTTCTGCCGCCTTGACAAGGATTTACTTCTTGGAGGAAAATACCGCGCACGAACGTCCATCTCTCTGAAATAAGGAGAGATGATAAACAATAATAAGGATGTCGAGGGGAATAAAAGAGTACAATTATGAAGTCCAAGGGCGATAATCAAATGCTAAGGAATTTTCAAAGCAGTTGTTGATTGAGATATTATTACTGCTAATCCTGATTATAGGCTCGCTCGGTACTGAAAAATAACTAAAACGATTTAATCATGGACCTGCATGGGCCACCACAAAAACATGTAACACCCAAGTCCCAAAATATGTAGGACTAGAAATACGTAACATGCCAGCTACGCATTCGACCAGACTCTGGTCTGACTCGAATACGTATAAGCTGTATAATAAGGGTAACTATCTAAGAATATTAAAAATATCTATGTCTCAATCCACATAAAGAACAAAATATCAAGAATAAACTACACGTGCTAAAGTCGGCCGCCCAGTAACATATAAGCTCGAATAGACTTGAGAAAGGAATATAAGTCTATAAAACTAGGCTACAACATCAGATGAATAAACAAAATAAATAAATAACCATAACTCCGGTAGAAATGATATAAGTATCTGGCATCCATGTCCGCATGACAAAGCAACACACATCAGCAACTCTAGGCAGGCTCCACAACGGTCTATGCTGCAAAACTGGCAAGGGACCAGGTCCTCAGTGGGACGTAACAAGGTACAAGAAACAATATGCCAAAATAAATTAGTATAATGCCACATACTCAAGGGTAAACTACTGTAACCATCTAAGTGATATGCACATGAGGACATCACTCATACTCAGGCTGAAATGACTACAGGCTCTGTGTCAGGGAGCCCATAGCAGCAAGTAATGTTACGTACTCCAGTAAATATGCCAAAGATCTGAGATAGAGTCTAAGGCACCTCCAGTAATATAGTATATATATAAATAATCAGCATGTAGTATGGTGTGTCTCTCCCCACCCAATGTAACCTCATGTCTCATGTCCACGATGTCTCATATCCATAACACGCAAGATCATGACCTCTAGCTAGTAACGAGTCATAATGATATCTATATAATATGCAAGTCTCATATCACGAATCATGTAAGCCTATACAGAATAACCATGAATAACTAAGAAAGATTTTGTCACATGAAATAGTGTCAAGTGTCCTACGGTATATCGTACTTGGTAAAGCAAGCACGTAAAAATAGGATCATGGTATCAACTCTCTAAGTGACGTTACTCGACTCCGCGTACGACATCGACACCGGAATCTTGTTCGGATGCTAAGCAACGTCTCACGGTCCTAGGTTGAACAGGCACATCACAAGAATATATATATATATATATATATATATAAAGAAATATAAGCAGATAATATAACAGGATCTACAGAAGTTTGATAAGGTACACTTGTCTGGGCTCTGAACTCCGTCAACTGCTCCTATAAAAGTGGAATCTCCAAGTACGCCTCCGGATGCTGAAACAAACATCATCATTATTCTCAGAATACTTAAAATAGCTAGGATTGACTACCCATAAGTCCAATTTGGACACAGGGGCAAAATTGACAGTTTTGGGTCAAAGCGGGGTCCACATGTGGCCCACTTCGCACCGAAAAACTTCCCAGAGAAAAAGTTCTCCAAATTCATCAAACTTAGTGTCTACGAGTCCAGAACGATGATAAGAACCCAATAGAGCATCCAGAACTAAATTTTGATGAGTCGATCACGAAATCATCCGTCAAGTAGAACCGTGGGGCCGCAAAATGGTGTTTCGTCAACGTTCTTAGAATCGAACCAAACTTGGGTCACATGACCAACGTAATGTTGCGAATCCGATGGTGTAAGTTTCATTATGAAAAGAAAAGCACACACAAAATTATGACGAGTGTCAGAATAGGCCGATACGGTATTTTTGACGGATACGCGTTGATTCAGGTATGTACGCACATCCAAATCAAATTTTGTGAAATCTCACACGTCCGCATTGATGATACGCGCCTTTCGGTGAAATCTTCACACGACGAAGTCACCTCGTTTGGTGGGACGCACCCCGTTTTGGAATTTTTTTGTAGTTTTAAAAATAGATTTTTCTTGATTATGGAACTTAATTTTATAGAGATTAAAGACAAATAAAAAATAAACTAAAATAAGGGAGTAAAACTTCGATATGTTGTCTAAAATACTGTTTAAGGAATTTTTCTAAAATATTAAATAGGTAGGGAGAAAATAAATCACGAACAGGGGAGTTCAGGACTGTTTTCGGGACTGTTCTTAACCAATTTTTCGGCCAACTTCCGATTCGATTTTCTCTCTCTATGATCTGTTTAAAATTAAACTACGTGAAGAGATTTATAGAGGGTCATGTTATGAATCAATTGAAACAAGTGGTTCAAAAAATGATCGAACGTAGGGGAAGAAATCTTACCCAAAAGATGGGGGCACCGGCGACCTGTGGTGCGCCTGCTGCTGCATGTTCGCGCGCACGAAGGGTGCGTTGGCGCTCCGGCGGTACTGCGGCCAAGGCCAGGGTGGTCGCAAGTCGAGGGGCGGGGCGGGGCTGGGTTCGGTTATGGTGTTGGCGGTGGTGTTGATGGTGATGGTGGCGGTGGAGGTGGTGATGGTGTATAAATATGTGTAGAGAAGGGGGTCGGTTACTGAACAGAGGGTAGGGGAAATGGTAGCGGGTAGCGGGTTTAGGATTTGGATTTCGGGTATGGGTTCGGGTTTTGGTTTTATCCTTTTCATTTTCTTTTATTCTCTTATATATATATATATATATATATATATATATATATATATATATATATATATACAAAAATATGTTTGCACATGAAATAAATTGTAGCAAAATTTTATAATACTTTTACTTTCAAAAATTAGTTTTCTGACTTATTTTAATTACTAAAATGAAATAATACTTATATAAGTTATCAATAAATATATATTTCTAATTAACTAAGTAGAATTCCCAAAATTTCTATAATTAAGTAAAAATAATAAAATAAAAGATTAAAATTGAGGGGGTTTACAGGGACAGCAAGACTTAGATTTAGACTTGGAACGGTAAGTGTGTGCTATGTTCGACACGAACAAAATAAACGATAGGACATGGACGCTAGTCGGTAGATCGGATAGATCGAGCTTGACGGTGGTACAATACTTGGTTTGAGTGGAATTGGAAATGACTTGGATTTTAATTGACCCCATTGGAGGTATCATTGTGATTCGTAAACTAGAACCCTTGAGTTTTCTGCTAGTAGCTTGTCCGACTTCGCTATCACTAAGTTTGGTTGAATGCATATGTTTGAGGAACGCCTTGAACGTGTGCACGATCCAAGACTCAGTGATATGTTGAACTCGAGTGCAAAAATTTTGCTATCGCTAAGTTGGTTGAAATGCATATATTTTAGGGATGCCTTGAATATGTGCACGATCCAGACTCACGATATGCTGATCTCGAATGATAGTACAAGTGAATATGTTGGATACTCTTGGACGAGTATAACAATTTGGATAAGTTAGACTCATCCTAGATCGTCATTCAAAATGGATTATAACGTACCCTGTGTTAAGCGATATGTTTCGCGCTAAGGCACATTAGAGGCCGAGTTAGAGCTTGGATTGAATGATATAGTCATTCAATGAGTCAGACCTAGCACACACGTGACACAGAATGAGGAACGAGTAGGAACTTGTGTTCGAACGGGCCTAGTGATATGGAGTAATATGCTTGAGATAGATTCGATAGTTACGATAGAACAGTTTCGCTTAGGAAGTCTAGAGGACGAGACTTGTTCTGAGTGGTGTATAATGTAACGACCCATTCTGCTCAAGCGGATAGCCGATTCAAACGGCATAAGTGCGACGAACCGACCCGTCTTGCTCAGTAAGATGACTTGCTTAATGCAAAGAAATTCAGACTTGGCCCTTCAGGAGTTCAGACTTAGACTTTCAAAGGCCGCTCGGAGTTTCACTCGACCGGGATGAATCATCACTAAGGTGGGTGGCTACGATGAACCAGTCTTTGCTTAGCCTGCACACTTAAAAATATGGATGATACATGCTAGTCACTAAGAGAATCACCTATTGCATGCTAATAAGAATACAACACACCTAGCTAAGGGAATAATCCCATCTTGTATTGATTGTGTTAGAACATGAAAATAAAACTTGGCTTATAATTGGACCCTCGCATTCTACCTTAGCTTCGTGCAAGTAGACTCCGCTATGCTTCGAGTAAGATCATTATATACTCTTCGTAGTACGCTGCTTCACTTGTTTACACTTCTCGCCTTATAGATTATGTCGTCCTATATGCCCATATACAGTTTTATCACTCGCACTACCCCTTAGACCCGTGCTAACGTAAAAGTTTATATTCTAAAGTAGACTATACTGCACGTTTTCTTATCCTTGTGTTTCATATAAATGAAATCATTGCCTGATTTACATACTCGCTATGCTCGTTACTTAAATGCATGCCACGATCCAGTAACACTATCATATCTTGCATTCATCTAGTTTAGCCAGAAGACTATCAAATAGTCATTTTGTGCAAGTATGAACATGAAAGTATTTCGGACTGTTAGGTTGCTAAGGTATTTTTCGAACTAAGGGATTGCATCATGTCAAGTAAAGCAATAATCACAGCTCGTGGAGCAAGACTCATTCAGATATTCTGATCCTTGGTAGTCTCTCTCGAGCGGGTGAGATGGTGTATGCGCCTCGAGTACCTAGTGCTACACCTATCTCCGCCTAAGAGACTACGCATCATCCAATGGCTAAGTGAATCAAGATTGATCATGTCATATCGTGAATCTGGAAGACCCAAGACTTGCATGGTCGCGGACAACTCGTGCACGAGGTAATTGTGGATTCCTCGAAAGATCGACGGGGCACCGGGATCGTGTCGTCCTGGAAGGAATCATATGGGGACTCCTTGAGCTTTGATGGGATGGTGTGTGTGCCTCGAGTTTTTAGTGCTACACCATCACCGTCAAAAGATTTTGGGTCTCTCATGTTTCAGCGGGATGGTGCGGGTATCTCATGTTTCGGCGGGATGGTGCGCGCCTTGAGTTTTTAGCGCTATACCCATCTCCGTCTAGAGACTCGTCCAAATAGCTTGTGGTGCCAGCGACCTCCTGCTCATATAGATTAAGTCATCTCGCTTAGCAAAAATTTGCGTGTGAGTCATTGCATCGAACCTAGTAATCTGGATCACCTAAACGGATATGAGTATTAGTCATTGTACATATTTGAACACTTGTGCAACCTATTGCAACACATCTGATTAATCCATGTAACTCGTATAACCGAATCAGCAACCCGCTCGTGACACTTGTGTTTTCTTATGTGAGTCCTTGGATTTCATATAATAAATTCATGCTTGGTTTAACTTGGTTTTATCCTTGGACAGGGAAGGACGAATGGTAAGTTGGTAAGTCTCATCGTGTTACTCTTATATCGCACGGTGCAGTGCCACACGAGTTAGGTTTTTTATTATGCCATAAAACTGATCCTAAGGCAAGACTAGAAAGACAACTTAATAGATGGTGCACGAAACCTATATAACGTGTTTGTATTTGTCCAGCGGGCGAGAAGCCTCCCCACCAGTGCATTCATGTACTGATAACCCACTAGATTGCTTGTAGGGTGTGCAAGAACCTCATTCGGTACAAAAATTCCTCATGCGTGCTAAGGCATGGAGTTCGCTCTGGAGCCTTGGAGTATTGCGTCCGGAGCTGAAGCACATATACAAGACATAATGTTGGAACATCGCCTATGTATCATTCCAAGTTGTAAGCTACTTGGTACGCCTTTATTGTTTCGAGAGAGAGAGAGAGTGCTTGACCGACTTGTAATCTCGGCCTAGCACCGCTTGTAATACTTGTTCAATATCAATAAAGTACTTGTTTTACTTTCATACTTGTGTTATTCAATGCTTCCTCTATGACGACTCTGTGAACTTGTTATCTATCGCCTGTATGATTTTTTATTCCACTGCACTCGGAGTATCTGTGCGACTATGTGGCTTAGTTCTTCTCCGCCTATTGGGATCATGGCCTTGAGCGGGCACATCTTGTGCTCGCGTGGCATCACGCCCAGATGGGAATGATCGTCCTATGGGAGGGCTGACGCGGTGATTCGGGCCTAGCGGGGACGACAGTTTTCCTGGGAGATCGGGACGTGACATACAACTCACGCAAATAATATGCACAAGCGTCATGCGACGATGCTAAGAGCAAAGTGCGCCAACAAAGCATCACTTTGTTCCCTTGTATCCGAGTCCGATTCGCTAAGCCCCTTTGGGGCTTTGCTCCTAAGAATTTTTTTCCAATAGAGAAACAAAAAGCATAAATTATTTCTTTGAGGAGTTTAGCCTTAATCCTCCTTTAAAAATATCCCACATGACACCCACCCTTGGGCCATCACCCTATGTGCATCTCTCAACACCCACATAGTATTATATTGAGATACCCACTTGGAATATTTTTCAATGGGACTATTTTTCTAGCCATGCAAGATACAAATCTCCCACACATCAAAGAAAAAACTCCAACAACATCTAAAAATGTTTTCTTGCTATAATTCCATACTTACCTAGACGTTTGTTGATGCCACAATCTAGGTTAGATTGAAATACTATTAAGGGAATATATGATTCAATTTGGCACAATCTAGACTAAAGTAAATAGTTTATTGATATTGCAAATCTTTTGAATCTAAGTTTTAAAGTATATATTAGTTTGGGTACAAATCGAAATGGTCATTCTGTCAAAAATGGTATAAATAGTCCTAAGCGACACGGTATTTAAGTATCTTCGGACCACCGCTAGCTGGGAACTGAACCATACAGCTAACCCAAGTTGATTAAAACTTGATAGACTAAAAGATTTGTTAAGGTTGATTAACAAAAAAAATTCAAACTATTACTTTAGTTTTTCTAGACTGTCATATTGATACACTACGCTACTTTGCAAAACATTAGATTGTCACATTGTCACTATGGAGAGTAAAGGAGAATCGTCTAGTGCCAAGCCATCAAAGTTCAATGGTTATTTATTCAAGAGATGGCAGAGCCATATATGATTTTGGCTCACCACGTTGGGGCTGATATCGACAATTGATAGAATCACACATATGTTAAATGATCTTGATGACACAGAGTATGATTTAGGAGTTTAACCCAAAAATCAAAAACTCCTAAAGAAATAGACTATAATTGGTTTCATAGAGTTTTAAGTATTTTATCTGAGTCATTATATGACATATTATTCGAATATAAAAGCACTAAAGAATACTAAGATCCAGTGGAGGAGAATGAGGGTTCACCTACGGAATAACTTAGATACTCATAAGATGATAGGTCCATGTGACAAACTATCATAGCTAAGGGTACCATAGACTTTGAAATAATAGCTTTAGACACAGCTTGTACTAAAGTTGAATGACTCTGATATCTTATTATACATATACATGGTCTACATATTTTTGTACTTGTCATTTTCTATAAATTATAATAATCAATATGTCATAGAACTGCTAAAGTATGATTCTGCTAATTCTAAGATGAACAGGTACCTGCAGTTGCATTTCAAGAAAATAAAGAGCCTATTAGGCAAATATATGGTTCTTGACTATATAAAATCAGAAAAGAACCTTGTAGAACTCTTGACAAAGAGTCTATCTAGGACATTAATCCCAGTATCATCGATGGGGGTGGAGTTAAGCCCATAAGTAAGTCACCAGCAGTGGCAATCCAACTGAGTCTGACTGGAGATCCTAAGAAGCTGGTTCAATGGGTAGAAATAAGCTGGACTAAGGTGACTAATATGGAACACTAACCATGAGATTAAATTCTCATAAATTAATGCTCAAGCGGCTGTATGAAGTTGTACAATCATACTCCATTCCTATGATGACAATATTCTAGTGTGATTTGGTTAGGATGAGTTTTAAAACTCTTAATAGGTCCAAGCATATTTATGCAGGGTTGACACCGATCACCAACCATTTGAGGACTTACCTATATGAGAGGTCGTGAATGTCATGACTATATGACAGGGCGATCCCAGACAACTCTCATGAACAAGGAATAAGCGCTCATGGTCAATCAAAAGCGCCACCCGATAGATCCAAGAACCTCTAGCGTATTATTTATGTTATTTGCTGAATTTGATTCAAGAAGTCTGATTCAAGACATAGTCCATCATGTACTTCTTCATATAAAGATAATAGTCACTAAGTGAGATTCAATACTACAGTCCATTTCACATATTGCATAGTATACATTTGTCCAAAAATTCTCTGTTATACTTCTTCCTATATCTTGCTAATTTGTTTCGAAAGTTGTTTTTTTGGGGGAAATTATTGTATAAACTTGAAAAAACCAATTTTTCTTCATATTATTACCCCCTTTATTCACATTAAAAACCCTATTATGGGCTATTTTTTTAACTCCCTAAACGGTCACATTATTACCCCTTATTCACACTTTTATTCCTATTAAATCCTATTGAAGGACCATTAATATATTGGTTTGTGACATGACTCCTATATATACATGCCTCCTTTGTGTTGTGGGATATATAGGAAAAGAAGTTTTTACACTCTCTAAAATCTTGTATCTTCCTCCTACAAAAACTTCTTCCATTTCAATCTCTCCAAAATTTTATTTCAATATTCATCTGGACAATAGCTAAGTTCGGGCCACTTTTTCGAAATTGTGTGTAATGACAAGAAGCCGGTAGCACGGTAGTTTTACCTCTAGCAGGATTCGAGAATAAGTCTACACATAAACCTCGAATAATCTCTTAGGGCAGTGTGTAGTGTGCAACTTTCCCAGAGACCGGTAACTCTAACCTTTTATTATTTTGTTTACAGGAATCAAAGTAAATATTTTCTAACAGTTTCTTCCTAAGATCACCTTCAATAATCATTGTTGAACCAATCTTGCATCTTCAAGTGCCACAAAGTAAAATTATTTCTCCCATTTAATTTCTCTACCTTGAACTTCAAAATTGTTGATTTTGTATCCATCTCGATGATGTTCTTCTAACCTTGTTATGATCTCAGAAAAATGTATCGAGATTATACAAGCAATTAACAAGTTATGTAAATAATTTATTTCACTAATAATTTAAATTACGAATAATTCTCTCAAAATCCTTAAGTCAATAGCTTTTACTGAAAACCCAAATCCTAAGGAAAAATAAATAAATAAAAAACTCTGGCTCTCTGGCTCCCTAACGGCAGCAACTCTCAACTAATAAAACGTAGGAAAAAGAAACAACTATAATTTGTTAAGATAAGTTCATAAAATCCCTTTTTAAATCAAATTTATGCATTAGTTGTCACGACCCGTACCCGAAAATTGGACATGAGTCGTGGGTGCGTCCAGCCTACGCCGCAGCTTCGACGGTAGAACGCTGTCTAGGTCAATGTAACTATCTATCAATGATATCAAAATCTGTCAACATATCTCAACTCCAAATGGAGGACAAAGAATATACATATAATCACCATCTCATAATAAACTTAATCACAATAACTATAAGGAAGGTAAATGGCACAATAAAGATGTAAAGAAACACGAAAGGCAAAATAATATATAACTTAACAAGTCAGAGTCTAAGAGTCTAGCTATCTCAACACAATATAAGTCTTAACATAATACAACTCAAGTCTATAAGTCTGAAACAATGCAGTACATAGATAAAATAAGTGCTAACTAAGTAACTGCGGGTGGTGTCTCTTCTATATGGAGTGGCTCCTATGGAATCTCCTGGATATAATCATCATCTACTCCTTGACCATAATGAGTGGGACAAAAGTCCTCAAGATCCTCTGAAAAATATTATCTAGTCAGGATTGGAGCGAAGCACAAACATTAACAGTAATTACAATTATATTGATAAAAACTATAAAGCAGTATAAGAAAATACATGATGTAATGAAATACTAGAATGTAAGAAAATCTGGAGAGACATGTAATCATCGTATAGAAATAACTAGCAGTGAAACATATATTTGTAAATACTAGCAATGAATGAACTGGAATAAAGAATAGAAATATTGGCTAAGTGCTGTGAAATATTAGTTTGTTATGTGATCGGCTTGGGACTAGATCAGGCTTGTTATATATGATTGGCTATGATACATGTGAGGTCAGGCTAACCATCTGATTAGCTATGATGAGAGCAAAAGTCACGCTAATCATATATAACAGGCTATGAGGCATGTAAATGGTCAGACGGCATGTAAATGGTCAGGCTATACCCTACGTGATATGTGGGGTGAGCTATGATGCATGTAAGGTGGGGTATGATCACATAACTTGCTAATATTTTTTCGTCCCCAACTAGTACGATGGATCCAATCACGACTCATCGTGACAGGTATCTATGATACTAGCCCGTGTATCCACTGTGTCGGAATCAAGTATATACTACAACTAGAATCATAGTAGTGATCAAAATAACGAAAACTGTCAGAAAATGTACTCGCTTGTGGTCCTGAGCAACAAATGAGGATCGATATCCAAGATGGAATCACGAAGACCTAAATATAAAATATAAGTATCAAAGAATGATTTGAAGTGATATACATGGTTAACTAACTTATTGTGATATTTTTAGGCCACTTCTAGGGCTGTACTAGGCTAATACCTTGTTACACTAAATTTTCTGGTCAATCTACTCATTACTAGACTTATACTAACTAATACTTAGTTAATAAGGCTATACCAGATGCTACTAATATGTATAATATATATATATATATATATATATATATATATATATATATATATATATATATTGGTATCAAGTATTAACTTAACTATATGATCTTACTTAACTATAAACTAATACTTAACTTATAATAATATACCACACTAGTATCTTAACACTTATCAACTACGTTGATACTAATTTCCTCAACTCAATATCTTCAATTTAGCTATATACCACAACCTTAACATATACCTAATACTACTAGACTAACATTACCCTCATGTTCTGTACACTCTGCACAGACACATCTCTTCCCACACTTTCTACTGATACCTCCTAATGTATCAGTAGCACCCACACATCAGTTGGTTAGCCACAGTCCAGCACAACCAGGTGCAAACTACCCCTAGCTTGCACACTACATACCTGGCACCTATCCTGGATTCAGTCACTTGACTGATACCAAGTGCCCAACCTTATTTACTATTAACCAAGTTAACACCCTACTGACTTGACTGATACACTAATGTATTAGTACCACTAGGGGTTGACACACCACTGATACTAATACTAACACACTACTAACTAACACCCTACTGCTAACCACACTAACCCACATGACACACAAGTACTCACCTACACATGACAAGTTAACTCCTTACACTCTAATACCCACAAACTCTGATACCGCTGCTGCTGATCACTTGTTGTTGCTGCCTAACTATCATCACACCCACACACTGACACAGGATACTCAAAATCAGAGTACATTATGCCAAAAACTGCACCTAGTCCTGATTCATGATACTGATACACAGACCTCTTCGGTTCATCCGTCATTTATGACTCTATCTATGACTTACGGGTTGTTTGGTTGCCTTTAGGGCTTGTTTGGTTAGCATGCAAGTGGCCGAAATTCGAATTTTTGATCACTTCACGTATTTGGTTGAAAATTTTGCAAACAAAATTACTGTAATTTAACATGAATAGTAAATCTTGTTTGTCACAAATCTAAATTTTCTTTTTTTGAAGTGGAGCAGAAGTAAAAAAAAAAATCTTCATTCACTTTGTAGGTTGTTTATTTTTTTTTATATTTTATTTATTTCTTGAATTGCAAGTTTGCTATATATGTTGGACGTACTTTTTCTCCATTATTAGTAAGAGTGGAATGCAGGTCAATTCCTCAACTAATTATTTAATTGTTGCATTTAATTTGTTTCCAACACCAAAGGTGAAAAATGAGTGGGAGCTCTAACAAGGGCTAGTTCAGTTTCTCTTTGAAGCAAAAAAAAAACAAAAAAAACAGCAAATGACAGGCTTTCAGCCGAAACAGTAATCAAAACTGTCCTAACTAATCCCAACAGCTTTTGACTATATAACTACCAGCAAATACTTTTTCTTCAAAACAGGGAAAGTTAAAACTACTAAAAAAGGCTTTACCTATCTGAAATATAATGCCATCTTCAAAAACAAAACCCCTCACAGCCGTCCTCGGACAAGAAAGGGTACAGGAATGGAACCAATGTCGCCCGGGTTACAGATTTGACAGTTTTACTCTCCTATACTAAGATCAACTTGCACGAATAATAGCTGCAAATATTTGTTCAAACCATAAGCCAAGATTATACCAAAACAAATAATGTACCATAGCATGCAATTATTAACAGATTTAAGCCATCCTCATCAGATAAACTGATTAACTCAGCCAATACCAATACTAACAGACAAAATTTCTGCTCTGCAATCTCAGTCTTACATAAAGTACATCAAGCAAATAACATCTATCTAAAGCATCCTCACAGACATACAGTAAAAATAGTTCAATGATAAACCAGTGCAGATTACCTTCTGCACTCTTTAAGACTTGATAAGAAAGTTGACACAGATAACTAAGTGCAGAAATTGAACTTGTTTTAGAACATCAAAGCTTGTCCTCAAACTCAGAAAGTGGGGTCATCTGCTCCTTCAAACCCTTCCTCTTACGAATATCGTGGACCAGAGTGGATGCTTGGGTACCAGGATCCAGAGGGTCAGAAGACATCATGTCCCAGTGATCAAACACGCACTGAGGGAATGCCTGACCTGATGTAGCAGCCCTCAACTGGCCAGAGAAACCAAAGGACTCGATAACAGGCAAGTAGGCCTTGATGTTATATAGAGGTGTACCCTGCCTCTGCATCTCTTCAAATACGTGTCCTCGCTTCTGATTGAGAACACCGTAAATACCACCAAGTGCCTGCTCAGGGGCCTGAATTTCCACCAGGTAAACAGGTTCAAGAAGCCTAGGCTTAGCAGTCAACTGGGAAGCATAGATGACCCTTCTTGCTGTTGGAATGACTTGGCCACCACCTCTGTGAATAGCATCAGCATGCAGGACCACATCACAAACCTCAAAACAGATTCCACGCATGTTCTCTTCAGCCAAAGCACCTTCTTTTGATGCCCACTGGAACCCAGCGACAACAGAGTCCTTGATTTCATTTAGGTACTGGACTCCCTTGCACATATCAACAACCATGTTTGGACCAGTGGTCTCAGGTCCAAAACACCATATTTTCTTAGCAAGGTCCTTGTCCCACCCAAACTCTTCCGACAGAATCTTAGCCCGGACCTTGGGATCATCACGTGGGCCAATTCTCCCTTCATCAATGGCCTCAGGGATCCCTTCTTCCAAAGGACGTGCTTCCATGTACAGACGATTGTGCTTGTTAGGCGACTTGCTCATGACAGTACGACAAGATTTTTCAAGCACAGTTTCACGGAAAGAAACAACAGGGTCAGAAACTACAATCTCAGCTCCTCCCATGAAATCATCCTGCAGATCTTTCAGGCAAATCTCAAGATGGAGCTCTCCAGCTCCAGCAATGATATGCTCGCCAGACTCCTCTATAGTACACACCACCATGGGATCTGATTTGGCCAATCGTTTCAAGCCCTCCACAAGTTTAGGGAGGTCAGACGCAACCTTGCATTGCACAGCAACACGGACAACAGGGGAAACCGAGAACTTCATAGCTCTGATAGGATGGGCATCGACTTCCTTCTCATTTGTCAAAGTTGCATTCTTGGTGATGAACTGATCCAATCCAACCATGGCTACAGTGTTTCCACAAGGCACATCCTCTACTGACTCTTGTCTCTTGCCCATCCAAATAACAGTTCTTTGAACACTCTTCACATACAGGTCCTTCTTTTGTCCTGGAACATAGTTCGGACCCATGATTCGGACCTTTGAACCAGTGGAAACCTTTCCAGCAAAGACTCGACCAAATGCAAAGAATCTACCTTTGTCTGACGCTGGAATCATTTTTGAAACATAAAGCATGAGAGGACCTTCTGGATCACAATTTCTGATAGCATTTGCATAGACATCATCGAGAGGACCTTCATACAAATTCTCCACACGGTACCTCTGTGCCTTGGAAGGAGAGGGGAGGTGGAAAATCATCATTTCTAGAAGAGCGTCAGCAGCAGGAAGCCAAGTCTGCATGACCCTCTTCATGAGGGCTTTACCCATCAGTTCCTTCTCATCTCCTTTCATTGTGACCTTAAGCTTCTGGAGCATCGGCCACAATTTGTCCTTCTGGTCATTCATGCAAGTGTTAATAATCTGCTTGATGGGTTCATAACAGAATTGAACAAAACCACGTTTGCAGGTAGCAGAGCCAGTGTTCTTAGTAGTCCACTTCTTGGTAGCTGGGTCAAAGAAATTCTCACCCCAAAGCCTCTCCATCATCTTACCTTCATCAACTCCGAATTTTGAAGCATACATCTTGGCGAAGTTGGTCAATGTGAATGCCCAACCATGCAATCCTGCAGAGAAAGCAACAGTCCCTTTTTCGGGATATACTTGTACATCACCAAGAAGGGGATCTTCATAGGTAGCCATGATAACATTAGCATTCTCAATGACTCGTGAAAAGGTCTGATAGGCTTCTTCACCTTCAACCTGAAGCTCCAGGAAACATCGATCCATCTTGTTAACAGTCAGTACGGGCCTGATTCTTTCTCCCAGTGCCTGCCGAAGTACTGTTTCTGTCTGAACACACACACCCTCCACACAATCAACCACCACCAGAGCACCATCAGTGATACGCAGAGCAGCAGTGACCTCAGAAGAGAAGTCAACATGCCCAGGTGAATCGATGAGATTGATGAGGTACTCATTTCCAGATCTTTCACCCTTGTAAGCCTTCAAATCATCATCAGACATCTCATAGTAGAGCGAAATCCCAGTTGATTTGATGGTGATGCCACGCTCTGCTTCATCAGCCCGGGTATCAGTCATCCTAACATCTCCCGCGACCTCTTGCGCAATGATTCCAGCAGCCGCAACAAGAGAATCTGTCAAGGTTGATTTCCCTGCAAATTAAAAAATTGACTTTAGTATAATATCCTTATCTAACAAGGAGGCTCACCTGGACAAAGTCCAGATAACATCTCGAGACTGCATAACAAATAGATCCCAACTATTAACTAAGCACTACAGCTTATTTAAAATTTGAACTGACATACTACAAATCAAGTTTGAATTTCAAATCTCCACAAAGGAGTAATTCGTGGATCGTAAAATTTTAATCATATGACATAAATATTAAATGTCAATGTCACGTCATCGTGGTTCATAAAAGAGTTCATCAGTGCTTTGCTAAAACAAATTCTAGCAATTGTAATTAACAAATCAGAAGTATTTACTGTTGTTCAAGATCCCATATTTCTCAAGTGTCCAAGAATATCCTTTCAATTTGAAGTACTGAAACCCAATCCATATAGTTTCTTTCAAAGTATTGATCAAAAATCTTTAAAAAAGATTAAAAAATATTTTTAAAAGTAAACAAAAAGATTAAAAAAAACTCAACTGCAAAAGCAGCATCCTTAACATAAGGAGAAGCGTAATTGGCATGATTTATACCTTGTGACAAAACAAATTAGGCAGCACAAGAAAATGTACACATTAGCTCAAAATCATTTTGTAAAACAAAACAAAAAAAAGATTTTTAATGACCACATAAATTTTACAACGAAAGAAAAAATGTGCTTTCAACTAATTTAAGAAAAAGAACATACTAGGACAAAGCCCAAAATTTTCAAATATCAACTTATGATGTTGCTCAGTATCAAATCTAGCAGCCAACTGGATGAAGATAACATCTACAAACAAAATGCTCCTATAGCAAGGGCAAAAGGTCGACCCTCCCATCAATACCTATCCAAACAGGGGTAACCTCGTCGATCAAGTTGGAATGGCATTGTATTACTTTATAACAATAATGCAAGTGTAAGTCTGAAATAACAGTTAATAGAGATAGGTTCATGAGAACTCAGTATAAAATAAGGTTGTTTTCTAGTCCAAACAGAACACGTTTAAGTCAACCAAAGAAGAAAGTGTTTTAAGGTCTATACCACACGGGCAATGACAGACATATTTCAAGTGTAAGTCTGAAATAACCGTTAATAGAGATATGTTCCTGAGATCTATTCAGTATAGAATAAGGTTGTTTTTAGTCCAAAGAGAACATGTTTACGTCAATGTTTAAGGTCCATACCATGATCAACATGGGCAATGACAGACATATTTCTTATGTTATGTTTTAAGTCCATGATCCTCCGGAGCTCCTCAACTGTGAACTTCACCATCTTGACTGCTCAAAAAGGTCAAACAAATAACTGTGCTCTGTAAAATAAAAATGATAGATCAGTCCAAAAGAAATTAAGCAATTGTTGTGTTATAATGAACTCAGCAACTAAATTATGGTCAATGTAAACATTGCTTGCTGGGCAGTTGGAAATTAGAAAAGTTTTTTTGCATCTCAAGATTGGGAAAGCATCTACAAAAGTTTTACACAGAAACCTCTACGCAGTGAGTTAAGGACAATACTGAAATGAAATAAAAAGTGACTTAGTTTAAGATATGCTTTAAGATCTAAAATAAATCAGACTCGAGCTATAAGTGGTGGCCAGTACCCATCATACGAAATAGTGAGACAAACAAACTATGGAGCATATTCTTAAAAATGTCCAAAAATTGCCAAATACAAACATGAAAACCACTCATTCAGCTTAACATGCATTGGTGACTGGATGTTTTCCAGGCTAAGAAAGATGCATTTCTTAACATCAGGGGTCGTAAAGATTAACTGAAAATTAGACGGCAGTTCCATCCGAAGGAGGGGTCAGTTTGGTTATGGTTGTTTCCAAATTTACAATCAGTCTATCGATTATGGTTTGAAAGGCCAACTCAAAATAACCAATCGACCCAAAAACTTACTCTTATAATTGTTATGTAAGTACATATACTATAATAAGAAACTTGTACAATTTGGCTTGGATATTCAGATTTTGTTCAATTTATAAAACAATTTAGGGCTGACAACATCTGGGCCTACAAAAATTTTAATCTAAATTTTATATGTAAATTGACTAAAGTGTAGTTAAATATGAACATTCCTTGGGTTATGAGCTTATCATAAAAACAAAGTACATGGTTAACAGAATCAAACGGCTGAGCTATAGGAGTGCTCATATTACTAAATTGATTAGCCATGTTGGTTGGGTTGCCAAAATTGCAACTGCTGGGTTGGGCTTGCGGGATTCCTTATCATGGCTGCTTCCTTTCTTGAAAAGCAGTCCCAAATCCTATTTGGTAACAGCTGCTTATCAAAAAACTTTTGGCATGCCAGTTCATTTTTTATGCAGCTTCCAAAAGCAGTTTGAGGATTCTGTCAAAAGCTGCTTCTGCTGCCACTTTTTCGGGAAGTGGCAGCAATCCCAAACCAGGCATAAGGCCTGGTTTAGGGTTGCTGTTGTTTTCAAAATTCAGCAGCAAAAGCACCTTCTGAAAGCAGCCACTCGCTTGCTTTTAAAAGCTGACTCAATTTGAAGTAGCTTTTTTCAAAAAAATATTGAGGAGTTGTTACCAAGCAGCCTTTGGGACTGTCTTTCAATCAAATAAGCAAAGGCAGTCAGGATTTTAAAAAAAAAAAATCCCAAAACCAGCCTAGCGTATAGGAAAAACATTTGAACTGATAGGATGTGCAAGCCTAAGGGGGTCACAATATAGGGCAAAGGCCAAGGTATGAGTGAAAATTAGCCTAAATATAATGAAAGATATTTCTGCTTTCTTCTCCATTGCAGTTTTTTGGCAAGGCATGCCAGTAACAAAAATACATAATAAAAAAATAGGCATGTAATGAAAACCGAACTGCTCAAAACATTCATCAGTATGTATTTTGGCAGCATTCAATGTGTTAGTCTGTAAGTCTTAAGAGTTTCATAGACTACAGTGCAAACCTATTTATAATTTCCAAATGTATAAGAACTTGCAAATGTTTTAAAACATGTCAGAAATGTACAAGAACCAGATTCTATGATGGATGCAACACCAGAAAATATCATTATATTTTTTAAGATAACACTTTGAATTATTGCCTTCCATACAAATCTTAAGGACAATCATAATTAGAACTCGCAAAAAAATTAAAAGTATATTTATCCTAATTGGCTGTGGAACTAGTATGCTTTTTGTTATGATTACAGATGTCAACAGAGCTGAATGGAAGACAAGGATTCAAACAGCAGCCTTAAAATATTTAGGATAAAGGCTTCAAATATTTGGGATAAAGGCTTTACTGTTATTGTTACTATGAAACCAGTATGAATGCATCTACACTCATTGGTTACAGTTAAGTACCATCCGTAATTTATGTTATCTTACATGATGGAATTAGGTGCTTTGTAAGATTAAGTTACTGATCATCAGCATAAAAGCATATTGAAATGCAGAGATAAAAAACATTCATGGAAAGTTAACTAGTTCCCTAATTATCATATTAAAATAGTACATAAATTCGTATATTGCAGCTAATAAACAGCATATGGCCAAATTTTGTAGATAAAAAGAAAGGACATCTGCTAAATCCTAAATATCAAGATATAAATTTCAAGCGAACCCTCAATTGATATTTTACACAGTTTCCACTTGTTCAAGTGTAAGCATGAAGATTTAGGTACAGCTGGATAAGAAATATTATTCAGGAAAGAAAGACAAGTTTCATTATTATAGATGTGATCATTACTAACCGGTAACAGAATTATCAGAATATAGAATGAATATAATTACTACAAATTTGTAGGTACTGATTACAACTATAGCATTTAAAACTTATAAATGATCAAATAAGCATCAGCAAATAAACCATAACTAACAATAGGTTTAATGAAACCTCTATACATCAAAAGAAGGCAAAGATTACTAACTGGGGAAGTTGGGCATCTAATCTAATAATAGACCAGATGAAGAAAACCCACCGGATCTAAACATATTTTGCGAACAATCTACAGTCTAAACATTTAATTGTATTAAAGAAGTGTTCATATCTACAAGATATTGAATGGACTTTTTAAAAACTAGATACAATTTCATGTGGAAAAATAAATCCAAAATTACACCAGGTAACTACACCACAAATAGCTGCAGATCGATCGATCAAAGTCGATTTCACCGACATGGAAACACAATCTCACCGGAAAATTTACTGTCGGATGATGGAAAAATTTTAAGGAAGAAAAAGAGGGATCCGATCTAAATCTAAAGCAAATAACAAATAAAAAATATACAAACGAGAAGTCTATACCTCCCACGAGGCAAGAGAGGAAGAGGGAGCCGCCAAGTGCTATAATAGAATGCTTCTAAACCCTAATATTTCGTCTACGAATAGTATTTATAATAGAGAGAGAGAGAGACCAAGTGGGGGGAGTAAGCCGTGTGGCCGTGTGTTGTGGATGTGAATATAATTTCATTTGAAACGTGCCAACCCAACCCAACCCAACCCAACCCAAATAACAACTAACCAGCGAGAAGGGAGGTCCCATCTATGCTCCTAACTAGATAGATGGATCGGGCCTCTCCCGTCGTTGGAAAAGGAGAAATTACCTCCTATATCTCCTATCACACGTGAATGTGACTAGCAGTTTATAATCTCTGTTCTTATCACATAATTTGATTGATTGATTAATTTATTTATTGATTTATTATTTTTTTTAGTGGAAAGAATCAGTCGAACCAGATCCGGTCCAAAAAATTCACTGCACATTTGTGCCCATGGTCGGGATAGCTCGTATAATGTGATGTTTAGCAAGGATTTTCAAAGTTCAAAAACACAATAGACAAGAAATACAGTATAGACGATAGAGGACGTTTCATTCCGTTGTACCAGAGTGATTAACTTATGTTGTATGGAATACCTACACTAGTCATAAACATTCTTGACACATCCTATAACCAAAATAAGGAGAGTGAAGACATAACTCGACCAACTACGTATTACATAGTACGTTGGTATCCTGCGATATGGTCACGACTGTAAAGACTAGGGGTAAGCTACAATTCAACGGTCTCTTATGGTTCACAAAATTATATTCTCAATCCAACACAAGTAAGAAGCATAAAAAAATGTCACAAGCATGTATATATAACAGTAAGATGCCCCAAATGATAAAATATGCAATATCAATAGAGAGATACGGAAGATCCTCGGACTCCGATACAAGATCTTGTCAATAAAAAATCAGTGGGGTCAAAATCCTAAAATAACAAGTACTACAATAAAAGTTGTACGAAAAGCGAAAATCCAAACAAAATATGACATAGAAAAATGTATAAGCTAAACAGGAAATAACGACAGTAAATCACTTGTACTTGTATGGCTACTAGAACCATATAACTGGTATGATGTACTTATACAGATAACAGTGATTGCACATGTCGAATCCAAGTTAGGAGAGTACGGTACCAATGCACATTTCGATAACAAGACTTGACATGAACATGGAGAGTAATTCAAGATCAGGACTAAAACAAGAACTAGGAAGCAACAAAACATGCCACGACCAAGCAATATCTTACAACTTGCTAATTAACTACCTAGGCTTATCACATTCTTGATTAATAGATATGCAAGGTGAGGAATCTTTAGCTGCATGTTAAGGCTAACTAGGGTAAAGTTGTACTTATATTTGTATTTGTCATATATTTTGTCTTGTTATAACAAGTGCAAGAAACATATACTTATATATATACTTGCCATATCTTTGAAAATGAACAAGTCCACAAGCTGCCAAGTAAGTCCCAATAAACTAAATAATTAAGCAATACATATAGATCATAATTATGATTAAACTTGTCAGGGATCACGTGTAATGTCCCACTCCACGCATTGCATTGGCTAGTTTGTTGGCCTTTGTTGGCTCGAAAGGCCCGGTTGGACTTGAATTCTTGCAGATGAATCATTCATAGATCGATGTGATCTATGTAATACCATGTTCTAAGCAGAGGCAGTATGTTGGCTTTTTAGTTTGAGTAGGTTGGTCGGATTTGAGCATGCGAGAAATCGCACGATTTGAGCAGTGATGTAGACTTGCTTAATTTGGTCAGATTGGATGGTTTATGGACCATTGCTTGCTTGTATGGTTATACCAATTAAGAAGATCGTGCATCACATCAAATTATCTTTTGGAAGAATTGTTCGATATATGCTCGGTTGGGATGAAGTCGATTCGTCAATGGTGGGTGATTTTGATCATTCTCTTATTTACCTTTACACTTAATTAAAAGTTGTTGGTAGTCTTTATTTCTAAAATTATTTTGTATAAGGGTACCAAGTTTAGTATCTAATTAGACTTTGGGTACTTGATTTATCCGTTGATGGATTTGGGTACTGGACCATCAGTTGTCCGGGTTGACCGTCAGTTGACCAACATATTATTTTGTATAAGGGTATCATGTTTATGACCTAATTAGACTTTGGGTACTCTGTTAACGGATTATTTTGTATAATGGTACCAAGTTTAGGACCTAATTAGACTTTGGGTACTCGGTCAACTGACGGTCAACCCAGTCAACTAGTGGTCCAGTACCCAAATCCATCAACGGACAAACCGAGTACCCAAAGTATAATTCTTCTGTAAACTTGGTACCCTTTTACAAAATAAGCCTTATTTTTATGTGCCATAAGATTGTTAATGTTATGTAAAAAAAAGAACCAAGATAAAAGAAAGTAATATTATTGTTGTTAACTTGCTTATTAGAAATATAGAATATTGTATTATTGTTATAGAAATGTGGGATTGTGTTCCGTTGTTATCATATAAAATACTGTGATGTTATTGTTAGGGTTAGGGTTAGGTTTTTAGGGTTAGGGTTTTAGGGTTAGCGTTAGAGGTAGGTATGTCACTACCATATTTTCTAGGAAAGGGTATCTTAGTAATTTTATAATTTAATTAAATATTGTACATGATAATAATTATTTGTTGTATTATTTAATTGTTGTTAGATGTTAGTTATTTATTTTAGACTTGTGTTAGTGGACCTAACTAGTTTAGTTAGACTCATGGACCAACATAAATTAATTGGTTAGAATTTAACCCATTTAGAAAGTCCATTATTAAGGAGATGGATTAAATTAATAAACCATTAGACTAGAAGCTTCATTCCTTAATTATTTCTTCATGAGAGGCCCCAAGGGGTATATTAGACAATTTATAGTAGCTTGAGTAAGGGGAAAGGGGGCCGGCCTATATAGAGAGGGGGAAACAATTTTTCTCTCCCCTTTTCATTTTAAAACTAGATCTAGAATTTTCCTCAACCAAATTCCTTCATTTTCACTTCATTTCCCTACCAAATTTCATCACAATTTCTTCCCAAATCACCATTGGAGACTAGAGAAGCAAGGATCTAGAAGAAGAAAGCAAGGATCTACAAAGAGGAGCAAGGATCTACAAGTTGGAGCCAATTTTATCTCATTTGGAGGTTGCATTGAAAATTCATCTCCCAATAGGTATAATTCAGTTTTTCCCCTTAATTTAGGTTCTAAATCTGAGATTTAACCATGTAAAATCAATCCATATGCTTAGGCTACCCATAGGATTTGATTTTGTGTTCATATGAGGCCTATTGAGAAAGTTATGGTACTTTTTTTGTCAATTTTGGGAGAATTCCGAGATTGACAATTGTTGTGTGTGTCAATTGGTCCTATAGATCAATTTGACATGTGCTTGTGTGTTTGGAGCTAGTATCGTATCCACAATTGTGTACGTGTAGGTCGTATCCCAACAATTTGGTGATACGTGTTGATTTGGGGGTTTTTCCTCCGACACGAAATTTTGTACATGTCACATTTTGACACGGACACGTAGATCTATATTTGACTCTTCGTATTGTTCATAAATAATATATGTGACTTGTTCGTGTCCTTCGGGGTACGTTTGGATGTGTGGTGGACTCGTGTCACATGCGTATCCTAGATCTAGTGGGATACGGTGTGATACTCTCCATATGTTGTGTATATTATATATAGATCTATTTCTTGTGTTCTTAATTCTTGGAGAATGTATATATATATATATATATATATATATATATATATATATATATATATATATATATATATATATATATATATATATATATATATATATATATATATTATGGTATATATAATTATGTTTCTTGTGTCTTAGATCTATGTATTTATTATGTATATTATATATAGCTATTCTTATATATGTATATATAATTGTATATGGTAGTATGTATATATATACATATGAATTTATGGGTTGTTATAATTATAATTATATAATGTGTATGGTGAATGATTATATATATATATGTGTGTGTGTGTGTGTGTGTGTGTGTGTGTGTGTGTGTGTGGTATTACGTATAGTTATTTATACATAATATTATGTGAGAGTATATGTATAATTATTAGTGGTATAATTGTATATGGTATATATATATATATATATTTGCATCAGCGACAGCAGCAAAGGTGATACAGCAGGGCGTCGCAAACAGCAGCAGCAAGTGCCAACAGCAGCAGCAGCCGCACGGGCAGCAGCGACAGCAAACTATCGCGAAAAGGCAACAGCAGCGGCAACAGGAAGCAGTGACAGCAGCCAGCAACAGTTTCACGCTGAAACAACAACGTATCAGCAGCGTATCAGGGTCTGTAGTGACAGTTTTTAGCGACAGTGCATGAAACTGTCACTAAAATAGCAGCTTTCAGTGACAGCAGGAATAGTTATAGCGACAGTTTGGCAGTTTTATATATATATATATATATATATATATATATATATATATATATTACGGGTAGTTAATATAACAAGGTATTGGGTATTACCTTGAGGAACCAAGGTAATTGGGGATACCCAAGGTATTGAGTTTGGGTATCAAGTTTTTGAATTATTGTTGTGATACCAAGTTGGTTCAAAACCACGGTACATATTTAATGTTGTAATTATGATTCTATATTATTAATAATTGTTTGATATATATATATTGATGTTTACCTATGGATTCACGTATCCGGAGATACGGTATCCTAATATTTAAGATATAGTTTTTGTGGCTTAGACTTAGTATCTTGAACCCAATATTTTTGTGTTAGACTTATGCAACCTAGAAATAGGTAGTTTACCATAGTTGACCATAGATTGACTATAGTTGACCATAGTTGACTTTTGACTTAGAATTGACTTGTTGACCTAGAAGTTGAATAGTTTAACTTATTCTCTTTCCGAAACCTTCTATTGATGTTGTATTCCATATCTAGGTCTTCGAGGCACCGTATCAGACATTTGTGAGGCTATTCATTGGACTTCAGGCGAGTACATTCTCTGATAGTTTCTCATTTATGATATCCTCTATGTTCATTGTATCTAGTGTAGATATCCATGTTTCTTGACACGATGGTTACACGGATTGGTATATCCGGATCTCATCATGAGATGTTATTCCTTGTATATAGTGTATCTTATGCAAGTCTTGTTTCATTGATTATCTTGTACATGTACAGACACTGATTCTCGGGGAGATTTGCTACCTTCCTAGAGAATCCCGTGCCATAGCATACCATGGTTGGATCTATTATACCAGTCGGGGGTGGGGAGTACTTTAGTGTAGATATGTGATCATACCCTCCTTGTGCATGTCTTGTTTCTTGTAAGTGTTGATCATACACCGCACGTATGATCAGCCAGTCCATTATACTCTTGTGCAAGTTCCCAAGCCGATCACATGTTAAAGCTAGTACTCACACACTTAGACATTAGTATTCTTGTTCATTGTCATATTGTTCATTCTTGTATTTATTCCAGTATTTCCTTATTATGTATCTCTTGTATCTATTATGCATATTGTATATTCACATCTATTTACCGTTATATAGTTTTTATCATTGATTAGAACTGATATTAGAGATATACTCTGCTCCTTTTCTGACTGGATATATTTTTCCAGATGACACTGAGTACTGGTACCCTACACATTATAGACCTCAGGATATTGTGGGTTTAGAGTCTGAGACCCTGGTTCAGGAGGGACTTATCTCAACTGTGACAGATGATCCGAGTTTAGTAGCTTCTTAGTATTCTTGTACTGGATTTGTCTCCAGCTATTTCTGTTAGTATTATTTCAGACTCATTGATGTATTATTTAGACTCATGAGTTGTATTGTGACTTTTCTATTCTTTTATCTGATTCGTGCTCATTTCTATCTTAGATCTGTGATTGAGTATGTTGCTATTATTGGTGGTTTATTATATTGATAGATAGATTTCCCAGACATCATTCTACCGCCGATTCTGCGGCGTAGGCTGGGCGTTGTTCCCGACTTGTACACTTACATCGGGTGCGGGTCGTGACACATTTTTAGTGGTGGCCTATGCAGGTCAAGCTTCACAAGTTATGTGATGTCGTGGTAGTACGACGATTTAGTTGTACTACTGCGAACCTGCGATAGGATATAGGATATATGCTGAGATACTCAATCACATCTAGGAAAATTCTTTTGATTCAACTATTCTCCTTTGATATTGATACTTGATCTCTTAAACTGTCCTTTCCTTGAGTGTCTTACATCTTGTGCCATATTGATTATTTCTTTCGCTTTGTCTTAGGATGCCGCCTAAGACTAGATCGCAACAGGGGAGAGTAGCTTCTGAGAGGTCTGCGACATCTCGAGGGCCTACACCAGTCACTTCTCCGGTGATTGGAGTGTCAGCTGCTTTCGGAGGTCCACCACCTACTTAGAGGACTGTGCCAGCTGTATCTGAGGGGGTTCCACCTCCACCTTCGGTGCCAACAGAGACGACACAGATGTTTACACTATTTCGTAAGATGCTCGAGACACAGAGGGCTCAGTCAGAGGCACATCAGAGACAGACCGACGTTCTACGGCAAGGCATCGAGAGTGCTCATCATCTTGCTCGTGCCGTAGTCGAGAGAGGAGTTCCGGTCCAGCAGCAGGATTTTCCTCAGGTTGCTCAGCTTCGGCCAGGCAACATTCAGGACTTCAAGAAGCTGGAGCCTAGGGTCTTCAAAGGGACGGAGGGCATCGTCTATGCTGATGATTGGCTCGAGGACATTGAGCGTCTTATGAGGGTGTCTCATCTTTCTGAGGATCTGAAGGTTGAGGCGGTAGGACTTCAACTGTTCGACGTCGCTCATACTTGGTTCAGGAACGAGCTAGTTCTGGTTGATGCAGGACAGACTTGGGAGGTATTCAAGGACCTTTTCAAGAAAAAGTTTTTTACTTGGACAGACATGCTAGAATTGGGAAGACAGTTCGAGAGTCTCATTCAGGGGAGCATGTCTTTGGAGGAGTACGCTGTGGAGTTCGGCAGGTTGAGCCAATTTGCAGAGTATTTGGTGAGGGAGTCAGAGGTTTGAGCTATTCGTTTCTGTGATGGTCTAAACTGGGAAGTAAAGATCCTCATTCCGTCTTTTTATGAGACATATTCGGAGATATTTGTGGAGGCACACAAGGTTGAGCAGGAGTTGGGTTTGAAGCCCAAGAGAGACCGTAATTCTTTTCTGGAGGCAAACAACAGTGCAGTATCTGCCAAACGTCCTCATTTCTAGTCCAGACCTTTCTAGCAGCAGCAACAGCACCAGACTCCAGCTAGGGCACCTTTTTACCAGGCACCACAGTAGCAGAGAGTTACAACAATCTTCCTGCCACTTCTACAAGAAGCCCGACCATATCTGAAAAGTTTGCAGGAAGAGGTTGGGAGTTTATTTGTATTATGGTACTGAAGGACATCAGCTGAGGGAGTGTCCTTCCAATCCTCGTCGTGCAGTTCAGAGAGTAGCTTCAGCTCCGAGGGCACAGACGAGACCACCTGCAATACAACCGAGGGGACCGCTTCCGACACAGCAGCAGCGTTATGTCCAACATCAGCAGCAGGGAGGTGCACGTCAGGGACGAGCGTTTTCTATGACCGTCGAGGAGGATGAACCCACCGGAGATGTCATCGCAGGTTCTATTCTTCTTGATTCCATTCCAGCTTTAGCTTTGTTTGATAGTGATGCTTCCCATAGTTTTGTATCTGTTTCTTTTGCTCTGAAGTATGGTTTGGTAGCTGAATCTTTGCTTAGGACTTGCAATATCATGACCGGGGGAGGCATTATCCTGGTTAATGATATTTGCAAGGATCGAAGAGTTACTTTAGGAGGCCGGGAGTTGAGTGCGTGTCTACTTGTAATGCCACTTTCGAGCTACGACATTGTACTCGGGATGGATTGGTTGAGTAGGCACCGTGCTAGCATAGATTGTAAAGGAGGTAGAGTTTTGTTTGGTCCGCCAGGAGAGCCAGAGTTTGAGTTTGCTAGAGGAGCTGTAAAGCAGAGAGAAGGCATTATTTGTGGAGCTATGGTGGAAGACAAGGAGTTGCCGCATCCGTTGATAGCAGAGTTCTTGGATGTGTTTCCTGAGGAATTGCAAGGGTTGCCGCCAGATCGAGATGTTGAATTCTCTATAGACTTGGTGCCAGGGGCAGAACCAATTTTGCAGCATATCTATAGAGTAAACAACAGTGAGCTGGTCGAACTGAAGAAGCAGGTGGACGAATTGCAGGATAAGGGGTTTATCAGATCGAGTTCTTCACTGTGGAGAGCCCCGGTATTGTTTATACCGAAGAAGGATGGATCGATGCGCATGTGCATTGATTACAGGGCTTTGAATAATCTCACTATCAAGAATAAGTATCCTTTGCCACGGATTGATGATCTGTTTGATCAGTTGAGTGGTGCCAAAGTATTTTCTAAGATAGATTTGAGATCAGGCTACCATCAGGTGAAGGTGAAGCCGGAGGACATACTGAAGACTACTTTTAGAACTCGGTATGGTCAGTACGAGTTTATGGTAATATCGTTTGGTTTAACTAATGCACCGGCGGTATTTATGAACTTGATGAACAAGGTGTTCCATCAATACCTTGACAAGTTCGTGGTGGTGTTCATCGACGACATACTCATATATTCAAAGATGCCAGAGGAGCATGAGGAGCATTTGAAGATTGTGTTGGATGTGCTGAGGAAGGAGAAGCTGTATGGAAAGTTGTCCAAGTGTGAGTTTTTCTTGGACAAGGTGGAATTCTTGGGGCATGTTGTGACTGGTGATGGTATTTCAGTAGATCCGAAGAAGATAGCAGCAGTGGAATCTTAGAAGACTCCGAGTTCGGTAGCATAAATCAGGAGTTTCTTGGGATTGGCAGGCTACTACAGGAAGTTTGTGCAAGATTTTTTTAGGATTGCCGAGCCGATGACCAGACTTACCAGGAAGGATATGGAGTTTGTTTGGACAGAGGATTACCAGGTTGCTTTCAAGGAATTGAAGAAGAGGTTGACATCTGCTCTTATTTTGACGTTGCCATCAGGGTCTGGAGGTTTCACTATTTATAGTGATGCATCGGGAAAAGGTTTGGGTTGTGTTCTTCAGCAGAATGGAAAAGTGATTGCCTATGCATCCAGGCAATTGTGTCCTCATAAAAAAAACTATCCTACCCATGATTTGGAGTTGGCAGCAGTCATCTTCGCCCTGAAGTTGTGAAAATATTATTTGTATGGAGAGCGTGTGGAGATCTTCACAGACCACAAAAGCTTGAAGTAAGTTTTTACGCAGAAGGAGTTGAACATGAGGCAGCATCGTTGGTTAGAACTGATGAAGGATTTTGATATATCTTTGCAGTATCATCCTGGGAAAGCTAATATAGTTGCCGATGCTTTGAGTAGGTATCCGGTAGCTATGTTCTTGACGCAGGATTGATATTTGTTGGAGGACTTGGAGAGCTTGGGCATCGAGGTGATAGTTGTCACGACCCGCACCCGGATATTCGGGCACGAGTGCGTGGGCACGTCCAGCCTACGCCGCAGTGTCGGCGGTAGTACGCTGTCTAGGTCATTTTCTGGGATCAATAACTAACTATCTCATCCACAATAATAAACAGGCAAAGATAATCACAGGAATAAGAATGCTGATTTATAAAACAGATTGTGATAACAGATCCATAGTTTATACATGAACAGAAGATAAAGCGGGGACAAACCCGATTACTGAGCTGAAAAGGGAAAACTAACTAACTGGCTACTACTCCTCGGAGGTAATCTCCTGAGTGGGAAACTGCTTCTCAACTGTGTCACCTGCTACGCCATAGGGATCATAATAGGTAGGGCAAAGTCCTCATCATCGCCTAAACAACAGATCCAGTCAGGAAAGGAGCAAAGTACACAATGCACAACAAGATTAAACTAAATATTTATGACAATTAAGTATTGAATATCATATTGAGAAAATTGCATAGAGGGACATCATTATCTCATAGTTAATGCTGTAAACAGGAATATGAGAAAAGCAGGAAATAAATGAGACAGGAATGAAACTACAACAATCAACAAGAGCCATAACTAGACAAGAAGCTATGTGAGTGAACTTGTGTTTTTAGAATACCTAGTTGGCATGCAGGGGTCTATAAAGTTAAACCGGCCGCCATGGACGGCTATTATTCACGAATAATCGAGATCCGGCTGATGGACAGTCGTGTACCAACAGCTATTATTCACGACACGGGTCAGGGTAAACTACATGCCTTTCAGTATTCTTCCTCCCGACACGAAAAACAAGACATGAATTCCAATATTCAAGACATAAAATATAGTATTCTAACACTACGTGTAATCAGCAAGAGTACTAGTAGAGCATGGAATTTAATTATCATAATATAAAGATTAACTTGAAGTGCAGGTACTTGCCTTTGTTTGGATCCGATTAATAGGTCTTCGGGGAAAATATCCAGAGATGAGTCCAAATGCTGAAATAAATATCACCATCACGCTCAGAAGATGTCAAATAGCTAGAAACGCCTGTCCTTGGGTCCAATTTGGAGACAAGGGCAAAAACGGCAGTTTCGGATCAAAACGGGGTCCACCGGTGGGCCCGCTTTGCACCGAAAAACGTGTCCAGGTCAACGGTCTCCAAATTCACCAAACTTAGTGTCAACAGATCAGGAACGCTGATACGAACCCAACGGAACTTCCAGATTTGGATTCCGATGAGCCGAACATAAAATCGCCCGTCGAGCGGGGCCTGTGGGGCCCACGACACGCGATTTCGTCAACGTTCTCAGAATCGAACCAAACTTGACCCACAGGACCAGCGTATCGCTACGAGTCCGATGGTGCAAGTTTCGTCTCGATCTGACGAGTGTACACGAAGTTAGGGCGAATTGCAGAAATTGCGGATACGGGGCGATGTCCGCGGATACGCGTTGATCCCGGTGTGCACGCACACCCGAATCAGCTTCCGCGAAATCTCACACGTCCGTATCGACGCTGCGCACGTATCTGTGAAGACCGCGCGCGACCAAGTCGTCCCGTTTGGCGGGGCGGACTCAGTTCCGGGGTGAAACAGGGTCTGGTTTTTTCCTGTTTTTGGATCGCGGTGTGCGATCACCACAGGACGCGGTGCCACGAACAGTTTGTCCGGACACCGAGAGGGTCATACAGGCTTCGCAACGCAATTTGCGGAATCGAAAACGGAGCTACGAGCAAAAAGTTACGCGTACCTGAAGGAGACCCGGAAACCGGGGTCGAACCGTGTCCGACTCGTGTCGGACACGTGTCCGGACACAGGGACACAGAAATTAGGGTTTTGGGGATCGGCTGAGCTCCGGCGGCCACGCGGCGGAGACGGCGGCGCTGGGGGCTGGGCTGCGGCGGAGGGGCCGGGGGCACGGTGGCGGCGCGCTGGAAGGCGGCGGAGACTCGCCGGCGGCCGGGGACTGCTCGCTGCTGCTGTCGTCGATGGAGGCCGGCGGAGGAGGAGGAGAAGAGGGGGCGGTGGTCGGCTGCGGAGCAGGGTGGCCGAGGGCGCCGGCGGAGCAGCGAGGCCGGTGCGGTGGATGGCGGCGGATGGCAGAGCGGGGCTGCGGTGGCGGAGCGGGGTGGACGACGGTCAGGGGGTCGAGGGATTTATAGGGAGAGGGGCGGTTGGGGAGGCCGAGACGGGCGGGGGGTCGGGCGGAGATGTGGCCGCGGGGTCGTGGCCAGCGCGCGGAGCGGCGGGCGGCGCGGCCGGCGGGTGCGGCGCACGACGCGGGAGGGGAGGCGTCGTGGGTGCGGGTGAGACCGGGTCGGCGGGTCGGGCTAGCGGGCGGCGTCGGATCCGACCCGACCCGCTAGCAGCTGCGGGTTGGGCTCGGGCCGGGCCGGGCCGGCCCAACGGGCCGCGGGCCGGATCAAAAATTAAAAATAAAATATTAATAATAAAATCTTTTAAAAATCAATAATTAATTTAATAAATAAATAATTAAATGAATAAATACTATTTAGGCATTTAAAAATAGGTCCGGGGTCCGATAAATTCCAGAAAAATTGCCCTAAGTCCAGTTTTCCATTTTACACCCGAAAATATTATTTTCATAATATTTTAATATTATTTATTATCAATTAAAAATCATTTAATAATTAGAAACCCTGATTTTAATTACAGAAAATTCCAGAAAATTGTGAAAATTCTCAATTTGAAATTCTTGCAAAATCTGGGGGTTTACAATCTACCCAACTTATAAAAATTTCGTCCTCGAAATTTAAACTTAAGCCATACTCTGTTAACCCTTCATGTACATAAGGCAAGTCCATCGCAACCTCCTCGCGATAATTAAATCCGAATCATGTCCACTGCAATCACTTCATTATTAAAGTGACTATTTGTTCTAATCAAAATTCAACCTATGGTTATCACTTCTTACTTCCTCAAATTATCCACAGGCAGATTTTAGATTAAGTTCATGTAGCATTTTCAAGATTGCACATGACTATGATTTTGTCTCACTGTTCTGACTATCATAATTCCTCTAGAAATGATTCAAGTCTACTAGTATTCACACTGTATGCTTTAGCTTATTAAATTTCATTCACATCCTCAGTAATCCAACTAGGTAGTCCAACCACAATTTTAATTTGTAATTCGAATCATCAAATTGAAAAAGTAAACTGTAGTCCACCAATGTTCACGTCTGAATCATAATACCCTCTAAATTCAAATTGACGATTTTACTCTCAATATTCAAACTTAAATCATGCACCTAGGATGTAACTATTGGGTCCTCGATATCAATTTATTAATCATCTTAGTCACTCCTCTAAATTTTCAAAAAAGTTTGGAATGGCTTGCTTCTTCCAATCTAACCTTACTCGGTCACAATCCAAAGGACATTCCCCTCGAGTTGACAATTGTATTGCTACCCAACTTAGGATTTACCCATTCATCACCAAAAGACTATATATTTTAAGAAAATATTCCTTAATATGGTTACTCATGTCATTCAATCCTCGAAATTTAACGCCGATCATATCACATATGATATATCCTCAATTACGAAAGGTTTAGTCCTCAAGTATGTGATCGGCCTAGGTGGCATATCTAGTACTATCTATGTATCAAACTTATACCAGCACGAGATTTCGTCTTTCCGAAATAAGGGAAGGCGAAGATCAATAATAAAGAGTTCAAGGGTGGGGTGATAGAACGGAAGTATGGGGATCAAGACGTTTAAGGAATTCTAATAGGATTTGTCAGGCGGTTATGGATTGAGGTTCTATTCTGGTAGTCATTTATTCGCATGCTCGTATTAGTTTAGTTATGTAACTGATACGATATGCTCAGCATGTCTAGGTCAAGTATGTTTGTCTACTAATCACTACGTATCTCAATCCACGTAAAGTAGTCGTGCGAAGTGCGAATCAAAATGCACCAAGGTTGATCAGACCGTAATACACTGATTCTGAACAGACACTTGTATTAGTGTACGCGTCCAATAATACACGTGTCATGAACAAGCCTGATAAAGAGTAAGCTTGCAAAACTAGGCTATAGAATAGCAGCATAAACAAAGTACATCAAAATTAAGTGCGCTAGATGATGATGAAAGGAGGTACAAAATTTAAATTCACATAACAAGCAAAATAACAGAAAACTCTACAATCTCTACAGTTATTAAATATAAAAGCATACCAGGTTATTAGCAAGTTCAAAATTACTAGGTTGGGGCTGAGGTCACGAACCAATAGGCGCGGGCTAAACAATACTAGAAAGGGCAGCTAAAAGAAATCACTTACGCGCATTAGTGACTCTAAGAGTCTGCACGTTCTCCACGGTCATCGCGTAAGCTTGTCCGTGTTCTTGGAGTAGCGGCACAGTCCTTCACTCGATGTTCTGCTGATCCACAATATAGACAGACACCAAGCCTCTTTCTGCAATCCTTCCAAATGTGACCTTGTTTTCGACAAAAGCCACAAATGGGGACTCGTTTGTTCTGCCCTTGGGTTGGATTCATCTGTGGTCGCTTTGCAGCTCTTTCCTGCTGTGCTTGGTCTGGTGCTGGCGCATACGGCCGCTTCCGGCTGGACTCGATCCTTGTGGTACACTCCACAGGTCGCGCTGCAGTAAGAACGTCCTCGTCGAAGGTAATTGCATTTGAACTGCTTAGCTTCCGTGACTCCGAGCTAATTCTGTTGATGAAGTTCTCCGCTTGGTTTTGCTGAGTTTCTTGTTGTCCAAGTGTGAGTTTTTCTTGGACAAGGTGGAATTCTTGGGGCATGTTGTGACTGGTGATGGTATTTCAGTAGATCCGAAGAAGATAGCAGCAGTGGAATCTTAGAAGACTCCGAGTTCGGTAGCATAAATCAGGAGTTTCTTGGGATTGGCAGGCTACTACAGGAAGTTTGTGCAAGATTTTTTTAGGATTGCCGAGCCGATGACCAGACTTACCAGGAAGGATATGGAGTTTGTTTGGACAGAGGATTACCAGGTTGCTTTCAAGGAATTGAAGAAGAGGTTGACATCTGCTCTTATTTTGACGTTGCCATCAGGGTCTGGAGGTTTCACTATTTATAGTGATGCATCGGGAAAAGGTTTGGGTTGTGTTCTTCAGCAGAATGGAAAAGTGATTGCCTATGCATCCAGGCAATTGTGTCCTCATAAAAAAAACTATCCTACCCATGATTTGGAGTTGGCAGCAGTCATCTTCGCCCTGAAGTTGTGAAAATATTATTTGTATGGAGAGCGTGTGGAGATCTTCACAGACCACAAAAGCTTGAAGTAAGTTTTTACGCAGAAGGAGTTGAACATGAGGCAGCATCGTTGGTTAGAACTGATGAAGGATTTTGATATATCTTTGCAGTATCATCCTGGGAAAGCTAATATAGTTGCCGATGCTTTGAGTAGGTATCCGGTAGCTATGTTCTTGACGCAGGATTGATATTTGTTGGAGGACTTGGAGAGCTTGGGCATCGAGGTGATAGTTGTCACGACCCGCACCCGGATATTCGGGCACGAGTGCGTGGGCACGTCCAGCCTACGCCGCAGTGTCGGCGGTAGTACGCTGTCTAGGTCATTTTCTGGGATCAATAACTAACTATCTCATCCACAATAATAAACAGGCAAAGATAATCACAGGAATAAGAATGCTGATTTATAAAACAGATTGTGATAACAGATCCATAGTTTATACATGAACAGAAGATAAAGCGGGGACAAACCCGATTACTGAGCTGAAAAGGGAAAACTAACTAACTGGCTACTACTCCTCGGAGGTAATCTCCTGAGTGGGAAACTGCTTCTCAACTGTGTCACCTGCTACGCCATAGGGATCATAATAGGTAGGGCAAAGTCCTCATCATCGCCTAAACAACAGATCCAGTCAGGAAAGGAGCAAAGTACACAATGCACAACAAGATTAAACTAAATATTTATGACAATTAAGTATTGAATATCATATTGAGAAAATTGCATAGAGGGACATCATTATCTCATAGTTAATGCTGTAAACAGGAATATGAGAAAAGCAGGAAATAAATGAGACAGGAATGAAACTACAACAATCAACAAGAGCCATAACTAGACAAGAAGCTATGTGAGTGAACTTGTGTTTTTAGAATACCTAGTTGGCATGCAGGGGTCTATAAAGTTAAACCGGCCGCCATGGACGGCTATTATTCACGAATAATCGAGATCCGGCTGATGGACAGTCGTGTACCAACAGCTATTATTCACGACACGGGTCAGGGTAAACTACATGCCTTTCAGTATTCTCCCTCCCGACACGAAAAACAAGACATGAATTCCAATATTCAAGACATAAAATATAGTATTCTAACACTACGTGTAATCAGCAAGAGTACTAGTAGAGCATGGAATTTAATTATCATAATATAAAGATTAACTTGAAGTGCAGGTACTTGCCTTTGTTTGGATCCGATTAATAGGTCTTCGGGGAAAATATCCAGAGATGAGTCCAAATGCTGAAATAAATATCACCATCACGCTCAGAAGATGTCAAATAGCTAGAAACGCCTGTCCTTGGGTCCAATTTGGAGACAAGGGCAAAAACGGCAGTTTCGGATCAAAACGGGGTCCACCGGTGGGCCCGCTTTGCACCGAAAAACGTGTCCAGGTCAACGGTCTCCAAATTCACCAAACTTAGTGTCAACAGATCAGGAACGCTGATACGAACCCAACGGAACTTCCAGATTTGGATTCCGATGAGCCGAACATAAAATCGCCCGTCGAGCGGGGCCTGTGGGGCCCACGACACGCGATTTCGTCAACGTTCTCAGAATCGAACCAAACTTGACCCACAGGACCAGCGTATCGCTACGAGTCCGATGGTGCAAGTTTCGTCTCGATCTGACGAGTGTACACGAAGTTAGGGCGAATTGCAGAAATTGCGGATACGGGGCGATGTCCGCGGATACGCGTTGATCCCGGTGTGCACGCACACCCGAATCAGCTTCCGCGAAATCTCACACGTCCGTATCGACGCTGCGCACGTATCTGTGAAGACCGCGCGCGACCAAGTCGTCCCGTTTGGCGGGGCGGACTCAGTTCCGGGGTGAAACAGGGTCTGGTTTTTTCCTGTTTTTGGATCGCGGTGTGCGATCACCACAGGACGCGGTGCCACGAACAGTTTGTCCGGACACCGAGAGGGTCATACAGGCTTCGCAACGCAATTTGCGGAATCGAAAACGGAGCTACGAGCAAAAAGTTACGCGTACCTGAAGGAGACCCGGAAACCGGGGTCGAACCGTGTCCGACTCGTGTCGGACACGTGTCCGGACACAGGGACACAGAAATTAGGGTTTTGGGGATCGGCTGAGCTCCGGCGGCCACGCGGCGGAGACGGCGGCGCTGGGGGCTGGGCTGCGGCGGAGGGGCCGGGGGCACGGTGGCGGCGCGCTGGAAGGCGGCGGAGACTCGCCGGCGGCCGGGGACTGCTCGCTGCTGCTGTCGTCGATGGAGGCCGGCGGAGGAGGAGGAGAAGAGGGGGCGGTGGTCGGCTGCGGAGCAGGGTGGCCGAGGGCGCCGGCGGAGCAGCGAGGCCGGTGCGGTGGATGGCGGCGGATGGCAGAGCGGGGCTGCGGTGGCGGAGCGGGGTGGACGACGGTCAGGGGGTCGAGGGATTTATAGGGAGAGGGGCGGTTGGGGAGGCCGAGACGGGCGGGGGGTCGGGCGGAGATGTGGCCGCGGGGTCGTGGCCAGCGCGCGGAGCGGCGGGCGGCGCGGCCGGCGGGTGCGGCGCACGACGCGGGAGGGGAGGCGTCGTGGGTGCGGGTGAGACCGGGTCGGCGGGTCGGGCTAGCGGGCGGCGTCGGATCCGACCCGACCCGCTAGCAGCTGCGGGTTGGGCTCGGGCCGGGCCGGGCCGGCCCAACGGGCCGCGGGCCGGATCAAAAATTAAAAATAAAATATTAATAATAAAATCTTTTAAAAATCAATAATTAATTTAATAAATAAATAATTAAATGAATAAATACTATTTAGGCATTTAAAAATAGGTCCGGGGTCCGATAAATTCCAGAAAAATTGCCCTAAGTCCAGTTTTCCATTTTACACCCGAAAATATTATTTTCATAATATTTTAATATTATTTATTATCAATTAAAAATCATTTAATAATTAGAAACCCTGATTTTAATTACAGAAAATTCCAGAAAATTGTGAAAATTCTCAATTTGAAATTCTTGCAAAATCTGGGGGTTTACAATCTACCCAACTTATAAAAATTTCGTCCTCGAAATTTAAACTTAAGCCATACTCTGTTAACCCTTCATGTACATAAGGCAAGTCCATCGCAACCTCCTCGCGATAATTAAATCCGAATCATGTCCACTGCAATCACTTCATTATTAAAGTGACTATTTGTTCTAATCAAAATTCAACCTATGGTTATCACTTCTTACTTCCTCAAATTATCCACAGGCAGATTTTAGATTAAGTTCATGTAGCATTTTCAAGATTGCACATGACTATGATTTTGTCTCACTGTTCTGACTATCATAATTCCTCTAGAAATGATTCAAGTCTACTAGTATTCACACTGTATGCTTTAGCTTATTAAATTTCATTCACATCCTCAGTAATCCAACTAGGTAGTCCAACCACAATTTTAATTTGTAATTCGAATCATCAAATTGAAAAAGTAAACTGTAGTCCACCAATGTTCACGTCTGAATCATAATACCCTCTAAATTCAAATTGACGATTTTACTCTCAATATTCAAACTTAAATCATGCACCTAGGATGTAACTATTGGGTCCTCGATATCAATTTATTAATCATCTTAGTCACTCCTCTAAATTTTCAAAAAAGTTTGGAATGGCTTGCTTCTTCCAATCTAACCTTACTCGGTCACAATCCAAAGGACATTCCCCTCGAGTTGACAATTGTATTGCTACCCAACTTAGGATTTACCCATTCATCACCAAAAGACTATATATTTTAAGAAAATATTCCTTAATATGGTTACTCATGTCATTCAATCCTCGAAATTTAACGCCGATCATATCACATATGATATATCCTCAATTACGAAAGGTTTAGTCCTCAAGTATGTGATCGGCCTAGGTGGCATATCTAGTACTATCTATGTATCAAACTTATACCAGCACGAGATTTCGTCTTTCCGAAATAAGGGAAGGCGAAGATCAATAATAAAGAGTTCAAGGGTGGGGTGATAGAACGGAAGTATGGGGATCAAGACGTTTAAGGAATTCTAATAGGATTTGTCAGGCGGTTATGGATTGAGGTTCTATTCTGGTAGTCATTTATTCGCATGCTCGTATTAGTTTAGTTATGTAACTGATACGATATGCTCAGCATGTCTAGGTCAAGTATGTTTGTCTACTAATCACTACGTATCTCAATCCACGTAAAGTAGTCGTGCGAAGTGCGAATCAAAATGCACCAAGGTTGATCAGACCGTAATACACTGATTCTGAACAGACACTTGTATTAGTGTACGCGTCCAATAATACACGTGTCATGAACAAGCCTGATAAAGAGTAAGCTTGCAAAACTAGGCTATAGAATAGCAGCATAAACAAAGTACATCAAAATTAAGTGCGCTAGATGATGATGAAAGGAGGTACAAAATTTAAATTCACATAACAAGCAAAATAACAGAAAACTCTACAATCTCTACAGTTATTAAATATAAAAGCATACCAGGTTATTAGCAAGTTCAAAATTACTAGGTTGGGGCTGAGGTCACGAACCAATAGGCGCGGGCTAAACAATACTAGAAAGGGCAGCTAAAAGAAATCACTTACGCGCATTAGTGACTCTAAGAGTCTGCACGTTCTCCACGGTCATCGCGTAAGCTTGTCCGTGTTCTTGGAGTAGCGGCACAGTCCTTCACTCGATGTTCTGCTGATCCACAATATAGACAGACACCAAGCCTCTTTCTGCAATCCTTCCAAATGTGACCTTGTTTTCGACAAAAGCCACAAATGGGGACTCGTTTGTTCTGCCCTTGGGTTGGATTCATCTGTGGTCGCTTTGCAGCTCTTTCCTGCTGTGCTTGGTCTGGTGCTGGCGCATACGGCCGCTTCCGGCTGGACTCGATCCTTGTGGTACACTCCACAGGTCGCGCTGCAGTAAGAACGTCCTCGTCGAAGGTAATTGCATTTGAACTGCTTAGCTTCCGTGACTCCGAGCTAATTCTGTTGATGAAGTTCTCCGCTTGGTTTTGCTGAGTTTCTTGTTGAACCTTCTGATAGGCTTGCATCATTATGTAGAACATGCGGAACATCTGCTGTTCGTCCATAGGCGGTCCCGGAGGGAAGGAAGGCATCGGTGGAATAGGCTGCGTCGAGGGTGGAACGCCATCTTGACGGTTTATTGAGGCAGGCTGACTTGCTTGACTGCTTTGTGATGATTGGCCTTCACCGACTGGTATCACATCGTTTCCTTGGGTAATCACAACGGTTTGTGGTATTTCTGCATGAGTCTCGTTGCTGGCTTGTGGGTCCATCTCCCTGTATCCAAAATAACCAATAAGAGGCACACAGGAATCAAGGCAAGATGCAAGTTCATATTAGTTCGAATACGATACAGACATCAAAATGATTCAAGCAAGTGGATGAGATCCTATAAACTTATCCTAGCTTTATTGCAGGCCTGTTCGGTCCCTGAGTTGAAACCGAACAATTTAGTCGTTGACCTGCATGGGCCACCACAAAAACGTGTCACGACCCGCACCCGGATATTCGGGCACGAGTGCGTGGGCACGTCCAGCCTACGCCGCAGTGTCGGCGGTAGTACGCTGTCTAGGTCATTTTCTGGGATCAATAACTAACTATCTCATCCACAATAATAAACAGGCAAAGATAATCACAGGAATAAGAATGCTGATTTATAAAACAGATTGTGATAACAGATCCATAGTTTATACATGAACAGAAGATAAAGCGGGGACAAACCCGATTACTGAGCTGAAAAGGGAAAACTAACTAACTGGCTACTACTCCTCGGAGGTAATCTCCTGAGTGGGAAACTGCTTCTCAACTGTGTCACCTGCTACGCCATAGGGATCATAATAGGTAGGGCAAAGTCCTCATCATCGCCTAAACAACAGATCCAGTCAGGAAAGGAGCAAAGTACACAATGCACAACAAGATTAAACTAAATATTTATGACAATTAAGTATTGAATATCATATTGAGAAAATTGCATAGAGGGACATCATTATCTCATAGTTAATGCTGTAAACAGGAATATGAGAAAAGCAGGAAATAAATGAGACAGGAATGAAACTACAACAATCAACAAGAGCCATAACTAGACAAGAAGCTATGTGAGTGAACTTGTGTTTTTAGAATACCTAGTTGGCATGCAGGGGTCTATAAAGTTAAACCGGCCGCCATGGACGGCTATTATTCACGAATAATCGAGATCCGGCTGATGGACAGTCGTGTACCAACAGCTATTATTCACGACACGGGTCAGGGTAAACTACATGCCTTTCAGTATTCTCCCTCCCGACACGAAAAACAAGACATGAATTCCAATATTCAAGACATAAAATATAGTATTCTAACACTACGTGTAATCAGCAAGAGTACTAGTAGAGCAGGGAATTTAATTATCACAATATAAAGATTAACTTGAAGTGCAGGTACTTGCCTTTGTTTGGATCCGATTAATAGGTCTTCGGGGAAAATATCCAGAGATGAGTCCAAATGCTGAAATAAATATCACCATCACGCTCAGAAGATGTCAAATAGCTAGAAACGCCTGTCCTTGGGTCCAATTTGGAGACAAGGGCAAAAACGGCAGTTTCGGGTCAAAACGGGGTCCACCGGTGGGCCCGCTTTGCACCGAAAAACGTGTCCAGGTCAACGGTCTCCAAATTCACCAAACTTAGTGTCAACAGATCAGGAACGCTGATACGAACCCAACGGAACTTCCAGATTTGGATTCCGATGAGCCGAACACAAAATCGCCCGTCGAGCGGGGCCTGTGGGGCCCACGACACGCGATTTCGTCAACGTTCTCAGAATCGAACCAAACTTGACCCACAGGACCAGCGTATCGCTACGAGTCCGATGGCGCAAGTTTCGTCTCGATCTGACGAGTGTACACGAAGTTAGGGCGAATTACAAAAATTGCGGATACGGGGCGATGTCCGCGGATACGCGTTGATCCCGGTGTGCACGCACACCCGAATCAGCTTCCGCGAAATCTCACACGTCCGTATCGACGCTGCGCACGTATCTGTGAAGACCGCGCGCGACCAAGTCGTCCCGTTTGGCGGGGCGGACTCAGTTCCGGGGTGAAACAGGGTCTGGTTTTTTCCTGTTTTTGGATCGCGGTGTGCGATCACCACAGGACGCGGTGCCACGAACAGTTTGTCCGGACACCGAGAGGGTCATACAGGCTTCGCAACGCAATTTGCGGAATCGAAAACGGAGCTACGAGCAAAAAGTTACGCGTACCTGAAGGAGACCCGGAAACCGGGGTCGAACCGTGTCCGACTCGTGTCGGACACGTGTCCGGACACAGGGACACAGAAATTAGGGTTTTGGGGATCGGCTGAGCTCCGGCGGCCACGCGGCGGAGACGGCGGCGCTGGGGGCTGGGCTGCGGCGGAGGGGCCGGGGGCACGGTGGCGGCGCGCTGGAAGGCGGCGGAGACTCGCCGGCGGCCGGGGACTGCTCGCTGCTGCTGTCGTCGATGGAGGCCGGCGGAGGAGGAGGAGAAGAGAGGGCGGTGGTCGGCTGCGGAGCAGGGTGGCCGAGGGCGCCGGCGGAGCAGCGAGGCCGGTGCGGTGGATGGCGGCGGATGGCAGAGCGGGGCTGCGGTGGCGGAGCGGGGTGGACGACGGCCAGGGGGTCGAGGGATTTATAGGGAGAGGGGCGGTTGGGGAGGCCGAGACGGGCGGGGGGTCGGGCGGAGATGTGGCCGCGGGGTCGTGGCCAGCGCGCGGAGCGGCGGGCGGCGCGGCCGGCGGGTGCGGCGCACGACGCGGGAGGGGAGGCGTCGTGGGTGCGGGTGAGACCGGGTCGGCGGGTCGGGCTAGCGGGCGGCGTCGGATCCGACCCGACCCGCTAGCAGCTGCGGGTTGGGCTCGGGCCGGGCCGGGCCGGCCCAACGGGCCGCGGGCCGGATCAAAAATTAAAAAATAAAATATTAATAATAAAATCTTTTAAAAATCAATAATTAATTTAATAAATAAATAATTAAATGAATAAATACTATTTAGGCATTTAAAAATAGGTCCGGGGTCCGATAAATTCCAGAAAAATTGCCCTAAGTCCAGTTTTCCATTTTACACCCGAAAATATTATTTTCATAATATTTTAATATTATTTATTATCAATTAAAAATCATTTAATAATTAGAAACCCTGATTTTAATTACAGAAAATTCCCAGAAAATTCCAGAAAATTGTGAAAATTCTCAATTTGAAATTCTTGCAAAATCTGGGGGTTTACAATAGTTTCTGGTTGTGCTATGCAGATATGGGGATTACAGATACATTCAGATTTGATGGACAGGATCAAGGTAGCACAGTATGATGATGTATCCCTGAGGAGTATCAGAGCTCAGGTGAGAGCATGATTGGAGGATGATTTTACCATTGCTGAGGATGGATCTTTGAGGCATGTAGTTAGATTATGTGTGCCTAGTGGGGAGCTGCGTGAGGAGGTATTGCAGGAAGCGCATCGCTCTCAGTATTCCATGCATCAAGGTGCTAACAAGATGTATCGGAATATGCAAGGGTGTGTGTGGTGGTATGGCATGAAGAGGGAAGTGGCACAGTTTGTATCTAGATGCTTAGTATGCCAGCAGGTGAAAGCCGAGAGGCAGAGGCCAGGAGGTTTACTTCAGCCATTAGCTATTCCAGATTGGAAGTGGGAGCACATTACTATGGATTTTGTATCCGAACTTCCACGATCTCCAGGAGGGAAAGATGCGATTTGGGTTATCGTTGATAGATTGACCAAGTCGGTCCACTTTTTGTCTTTCAAGGTGGGTTTGTCTACTGAGAAGCTGGCAGAGATGTATGTGAGGCAGATTGTTATGATACATGGAGTTCCCGTCAGCATAGTCTCGGATCGGGATAGTCGTTTTACTTCTTATTTCTGGAAGAGTTTGCAGCAGAGTTTGGGCACTCAGCTCAAGTTCAGTACTGCATATCATCCCCAGACATATGGGCAGTCGGAGAGGACTATTCAGACTCTCGAGGATATGTTGCGTACTTGTGTACTAGATTTTGGGGGTTCTTGGGAGGACCATCTCCATTTGGTAGAGTTTGCTTACAACAACAGTTACCAGACTAGTATAGAGATGTCACCTTTTGAAGCTTTGTACGGTCGAAGGAGTCGTACTCCCTTGTCTTGGGACGATGTTGGAGAGAGAGTTTTGCTTGGGCCAGAGATGGTTGTAGATATAGCAGAGAAGGTTCAAATGATCAGAGACAGACTTCGTGTGACGCAGGACAGATAGCGGCATTGGACCGATAGCTACCGGAGACCTTTGGAGTTCGAGGTATAGTTTGGATTTTGTTTTGTGTTTGTTCTTGGTTGTTTGTTATAGATTTAGATTCTAAGGTGATGTTTTGTTCTAGGTGGGTGGTTTGGTATTTCTGAGGATTTCTCTGACACGAGGCACGATTCACTTCGGTGGAGGCGGAAAGCTTAGTCCGTAATTCATCGGACCTTTTACTATTCTAGAGAGGGTCGGTGCAGTTGCTTATAGACTAGACTTGCCACCTGTATTAGAGGGAGTGCACAATGTGTTTTATGTGTCACAGTTGAGACGATACGTGGCAGATTCTAGTCATGTGTTGGATCACTCGGAGATATAGGTGGGCCCTACTCTTAGCTATCCAGAGCAGCTAGTTGAGATTCTGGAACAGAGAGAGAAGGTGCTGTAAACACCCAAAATTTTTCAGATATTTTAAAATTAATTTTTTAGGGAATTAATATGCAATTTTCAGTAATTTATATAAGTCCTGTGATGAGTTTGTAATTTTTAAATGCCAATAACTAACATTAAAATGAAATAAAAATATGATTTTATGATGTAAAATAGAAAACCAGACTTAGGGTAATTTTCTGGAATTTTATTGGACCTCAGACCTATTTTTAAAAGCCTAAAAACTATTTTTATAATTAAATTAATTAATTACTGTTTTATAATTATAATTATTATTTTTATTTTTATTATTTTTATTTCTGTTTTTAGTTTAGGCCCGGCCCGGCCCAGTGGGCCGAGCCCGTTAGCACCCAACCCAGGCCCGGTCGCCTTAGCGGGTCGGGCGGGTCGGCCAGACCCGGATCCGCGCCCGACCCGACCCGGATTCCCGGTCACCCCCAACCCCACGTCTCCCTCTCCCCGATCTCTCCGCCGCCGCCGCATTTTCCGGCCGGCCACCTCGCCTCCCCCTCCGCAACCCTCGGCCCACGTCGCCCCGGAGCCTCGGCCTCACCCTCGCCCCAGCCCCCTATAAATACCCCGACCTCCTCCTCCTCCCTCATCTTCCCCAAACCGACCCCTCGCCGGAACCCTAGGCCGATCCCCTCCCCTAGCCGCTGCCTCCGCCGAACCACCGCCCCTGCGCCGTCCTCCTCCCACCCAGCTCCTCCAGCGCCGACGCCGGCCAGCCCTCTCCAGAACCCCCTCCTCCTCCTCTCTCTCCCCGCGCCAGCTGTTCTCCCCTCCGCCCGGAGCAGCACGCGCCGGCCGTTCCCCCCCCCGGGCCCATCTCCGCCGCCCTGAGCCGCCCTTCCCTGGCGAGGCTCGGTCGAAACCGTCCAGCGCAGCTCCGGACACACGGACACAGCCCAGAACCCTAGCCGGACACGGCCCTTCGTGTCGGACACAGTGTCAAATTGACACGAGGACACGAGAAAATCCGTTTGCAAGGCCCTGTTCAGGTACTCCTAATTTCCTCCTCGTAGCTCGGAATTCGATTCCGTAAATTTCTACGCGAAGCCTGTATAACCCTCTCGGTGCCCGGATAAACCGCTCAGGGCATCGCATCCTGTGGTGATCGCACACCGCGATCCAAAAACAGGAAAAACCAGACCCTGTTTCACCCCGAAACTGAGTGCGCCCCGCCAAACGGGACGACTTGGTCGCGTGCGGTCTTCACAGATACGTGCGCGTCGTTGATACGGACGTGTGAGATTTCGCGGAAGCTGATTCGGGTGTGCGTGCACACCGGAATCAACGCGTATCCGCGGACATCGTCCCTTATCCGACTTTTCTGTAAATTATCCTAACTTCGTGCACACACGTCAGATCGAGACGAAACTTACGCCATCGGACTCGTAGCAATACGCTGGTCCTGTGGGTCAAGTTTGGTTCAATTCTGAGAACGTTGACAAAATTGCGTGTCGTGGGCCCCACAGGCCCCGCTCGACGGGCAATTTTATGATCGGCTCATCGGAATTCAAATCTGAAAGTTCCGTTGGGTTCGTATCAGCATTCCTGACATGTTGACACTAAGTTTGGTGAATTTGGAGACCATTGACCCTAACATATTTTTCGGTGCAAAGCGGGCCCACCGGTGGACCCCATTTTGGGCCAAAATTGCCGTTTTTGCCCTTGTCTCCAAATTAGACCCAAGGACAGGCGATCCTAGCTGTTTGACACCTTCTGAGCATGATGGTACTATTTATTTTAGCTTTCGAAGACATCTCTGGAAATTTCCGAAACCAGGACCTAAGTGGAATTCAAATATCAGGCAAGTGCACCTTGCCAAACTTGCAGTCATTATTTTCATATTTTCTGTAAAAATACTCTGCTAGATTTCTTGTGCAAATTCATATAAACTGATTTAAACTGCTTAACCTAGGGAACGTATGACGTACCTAGTGTCCGATCATAGTCGGGTGCCGACACCGTACGCGGTGTTGGGTTCGTCATTTAGAGATGGATTTACGATCCCCTTACTTTGTACTTGACCTATCAAGTACCCTACAACCCAGGACACTTGACACTATCATGGACAGAATCCTCCTGAGATATTCGTGGTGATTCTGTATAGGATACAGGACTTGATAGAGACATTTATTTATAGACAGTATGACTAGTTGCATTAGTTATAATCCCGCTGACATGGACATGAGACGTTATGGTCATGGCTTGCGTGATTACATTGGGTGGGGAGAGACACACAGGCTACAGGCTGTTCTACATATATATCTACTATTATTGTGAGGTTGTAGACTCTCCAGCAGAGCTAGACCCTTTACGTGTTATTACTGCTACCGGCTCCCCGACACAGAGCTTGTAGCGATCTCAGCCTGAGTACTAGTGTTGCTCTCATTTGCATATCACATAGATGGTTACTTAGTTTACCCTGCTGTTCATTTATTTATTGCACTGCTTATTCATTTGGCTTGTTTTATTTTGTGCCTTGCTATGTCCACTGAGGACCTGGAATGGATTATGTCCCCAGGTTTAGCAGAGGTGCAGTACCCTGAGGTATACGGAACCGGAGATGAAGCTATTGCTGGAATAGAACCGAACACTGAAGACGAGGTGACTGCCGAAGACTTCTCCTGAGTGCCTGTTCCAGTACTCAGTATTTATTTCATGTTTATCTCTTGTTCCTGGCCTATAGAGCCAGTTTATTCAGACCTAAGTCGGGTTATTTCTCCGACTGACTTGCTGTGATTATTGTTGCTACTTATTTCCATTCCATTATGCAGTTATTTCTTTATCTTTATGGATGAGATTAGTGTGACTTGTTGTAGTAGACCTTATTTACAGCTTAAGTACGCCCTGATGGCTCTATTAAATTGGGTTATCCATCGGTGCGTGCTGCTGGCCATTGCCACGTGTCCAGTCCCTCGACATTTTGGGACTGGGGCGTGACAGGTGCTGAGGAACCAGACTATTCCTTTGGTGCACGTCGCATGGAGGCATCACTCTCCGGGGTAGTCTACCTGGGAGAGAGATGATGAAATACGAGAGCGTTATCCGTATTTGTTTGTGCCTTGAGGTATGTTATTTTCTAGTTATGTTCTGTTCATTGTTATATTCTTCATAGTTAGTTATGTTCTTTAGTTCTTTTCTTTGATTATGATCTGTTAATTTCTGGGGGTAGTTTTTATCCTTGAATTTTGAGGACAAAATTATTTTAAGGAGGGTAGATTTGTCACTACCACATTTTCTAGGAAAGGATATTTTAGTAATTTCATAAATTAATTAAATATTGTGCATGATAATAATTATTTATTATATTATTTAATTATTGTTAGATATTAGTTATTTATTTTGGACTTGTGTTAGTGGACCTAACTAGTTTAGTTAGACTCATGGACCAACATGAATTAATTGGTTAGAATTTAGCCTATTTAGAAAGTCCATTGTTAAGGAGATGGATTAAATTAATTAAACCATTAGACTAGAAACTTCCTTCCTTAATTATTTCTTCATGAGAGGCCCCAAGGGGTATATCAGACAATTTATAGTAGCTTGAGGAAAGGGAAATGGGGCCGGCCTATATAGAGAGGGGGAAACAATTTCTCTCTCCTCTTTTCATTTTAAAACTAGATCTAGAATTTTTCTCAACCAAATTCCTTTATTCCCACTTCATTTCTCTACCAAATTTTATCCCAATTCCTTCTCAAATCACCATTGGAGACTAGAGAAGCAAGGATTTGAAGGAGGAAGCAAGGATCTACAAAGATGTCACTACCATATTTTCTAGGAAAGGATATTTTAGTCATTTGGTAATTAATTAAATATTGTGCATGTTAAATTTTATTTATTGTATTATTATTTATTTACTATTAGCATGTTAGATTTATTTTTGGACTTGTGTTAGTGGACCAACTAGTTTAGTTTAGACTCATGGACCAATATTTAATTCTAGTTAGAATTGAGCCCAATAATTAGAAGCCCAATTATTAGGAGGATGATTAATTATGTTAAACCCATTAGACTAGAAGCTTCTCTCCTTAATTAATTTCTTCATGAGAGGCCCCAAGGGGTATTTTAGACTTTACATAGTAGCTTGAGGGAGGGGGCAAGTGAGGCATATATAAATGGGATAAAAACTTTCTCTCTCTTCATTTTTTATTCCAAATCTAGATCTAGAAAATTTCCTCAATAAAATTCCTACCAAATTTCTATCCAATTATTTTTTAAATCACTATTGGAGGCTATTAGAGCAAAGATCTACAAGGAAAAAGCATGTATCTACAAAGAGCAGCAATGATCTACAAGTTGTAGGCAAATTTCATCAATTTTGGAGGTTTTATTGGGAATCCATCTTCCAATAGGTATAATTCAGTTTTCTCCCTTAATTTAGGGTCTAAATCTGAGATTTAACCATGGAAAATCAATCCATATGCATAGGCTACCCATAGGTTTTTGTTTTGTGTTCATAGGAGGCCTATTGAGAAAGTTATGGTACTTTTTGTGTCAATTTTTGGGGAATTCCGAAATTGACATTTGTTGTGTGTATCAATTGGTCCTATAGATCAATTTGGCATGTGCTTGTGTGTTTGGGGCTAGTGTCAAATCCACAATTGGGTACGTGTAGGTCGTATCCCATCAATTTGGTGATACGTGTTAATTTGGAGATTTTTCCTCCGACACGGGACTTTGGACATGTCATATTTTGACACGGACACGTAGATTTATATTTGACTCTTCGTATTATTCATAAATAATATATATGACTTGTTCGTGTCCTTTGGGATACGTTTGGATGTGTGGTGGACCCGTGTCGCATGCGTATCCTTAATCTAGTGGGATACGGGGTGATACGGTCCATGTATGTGCAATTTAATTGTAGATCTAATTCTTTTGTATTCTTATTTCATGGAGAAGTATAATTATATATATATATATATATATATATATATATATATATATATATATATATATATATATATATATAATATTGTGTATATATATTTATGTAATGTTGTGTCTTAGATCTATGTACCTATGCATATACTATATGTGTATATTTATTATGTAGCTATTTTTCTACATATAGATATATATTTATAAGTGGTAGTATATGTATATATAATATAGTAGATATATTTATATGTGGTTATATATATAGTTATATTATATATTGTTATGTATTTATATAGTATATAATTTTATATATGTATACATATATGTATAGTTATATATACATATTAATATGTATGTGTGTGTATATTACTATGTGGTATTTTATACAATTTACTATGTATAAGTGTATGTATAGTTATATATATAGTTTTATATATAAATTGTATAAATATATATTGTGGGTTATATATATGTATTTAAATATATATTGTATAAATATATATTATGGGTTATATATATGTATTTAAATATATATTGTATAAATATATATATTGTGGATTATATGTATTTAAATATATATTATATAAATATATATTGTGGGTTATATATATGTATTTAAATATATATTATATAAATATATATGGTGGGTTATATATATGTATTTAAATATATATATGGTAATTAATATATATATAAATATGTTCCTAATTGTTATTTGTATTATACTATATATGTATATATTTAGTTGTAGCACATAATATTATTGAGTAAGTTAGTATATTTTAGTTATCAATGGTTATGAGTATCTTTTATATATTATATATTTTTAGGTATGTATGTACGTATATATGTATTAATAGTTAGTATGTAGTTGGTAGTTAGTATTTATTCTATTAGTACGTACTAGAGTTATATTGGATTGATATATGTAATTATTGTTGGGTAGTTAGTACATATATAAAGTTTTGGCAATTACCTTGAGATACCAAGGTAAGTATCAAGATATACCAAGGTATGAGTAGTAGGTATTGGCATAGTAATATGATAGTTGTAAACTAATTATGGGTTGGTATTAAAGTGACTAACATAAGGTATATTATATGGTATAAATACTAAATACATAATAGTTTATAGTTATAGTTGGATAGTTAATATATATATATACTAGAGTGACATTACCTTGAGATACCAAGGTAAATGCCAAGGTACTAAGGATATCTAAGGTATTGGGTTTGGGTATCAAGATAGAGGTTTACTATTGTGATACCAAGTTGGTTCGAAACCAATGTATCCATATAGCATTTGTAATTAGAATTTTATATATATAATATTGTTTGATATGTACATATGTGTTATATTTATCCCTTGTTTGCGTATCCTGAGATACGGTATCTTAGTATCCTAAGTTGTAGCTTGTATGGCCTAGATTCATAGTGTGTGAGCCCAATATCTTTGAGTTAGACTCATGCAACCTAGAAATAGGTAGTTGACCATAGTTTAACTATAGTTCGACCGGTTTGACTTAGAGTTGACCTAGTTTACTTTTGACTTAGAGATGCCTTTATGACCTAGAAGTTGACTAGTTTAACTTATTTTTCCAGATACTTGTATTAATGCAATATTCCATATATAGGTCTGTGTGACACCAGTTCGGACAGTTTGACATACATTGCTCTGGACCACAGGCGAGTACATTTCTCTGATTGTTTTCAATTCATAATATTGTATATATGCATGTTCTAGAATTGTATATATTTATTCCCGACACAATGATTTCACGGACTGGTGCTATATGGATCCCGTCAGGAGGTGTTATCCCCTACCGTGTGCAACGGGTACCCAGTCACATGTATTTTATCGTGTGCATCGGGTATTGACTTTCATGTGCTTCTTGTACATCCACTATTTCGTGTGCTAGTGTGACTATATCGTGATCATGTACGTAACGTGTCATGATTGGATCCATGAGTATTGGTTGGGGAGGGGGAGTAGGAGTTGGTTATGTGATCAAAGCCCTCTTGATCTCATGTGCATGTCGATTATACACCTCACGTATAATGGAGTTACCTTTATACCTCATGTGCAACCTAAGCCGATCACATAACGAACTTACACTCTAAATCACATAGCTAGTATTCTTGTTTTCTACTTGCAGTTTATTTTTTGTAGTTACTTTTCAGTTCTTATTGTGCTTATTGCCTGTTCTTCCTGTATTGTACATTCTTATTACTTGTGCATCTTGTATCCTTTTTTCTATTGCTTGTTATATATGCTCGATTATGTTATTGGAACTGCTTTCAGAGGTATGTACTTTGCTCCATTCCTGAATGGAAAATATTTTTCAGAGGATTCGAAAGATTGGTGTCCGACATATTATGGACTTCGACTTATAGATGGTGCAGACTTGGATCCACTAGTTCTGGAGTGATTGTCGAGAGGTTTATTCGGATCATTAGTTTTCATAGTTAGTCTCTTTAGCATTTTGGTACCGGATTTATTTTCGGCATAGAGCATGAGATTGAATATTGTTTCTATTATTGTTTATATATATTGAATGGATAGTTATGTTAGACTTCCTTGATATCTTCTCGTGCTTTAGAATGTGATTGAGTTTTGTGTTGAGATTTTATTGGCAGACTTCATATTATTGTGAGATTTTAGATAGTATAGTAGACCAAGACAGCGTTCTACTGCCGATTCTATGGCGTAGGCTGGGCATTTTTCTGACTTGCATCCCTACATCGGGTGCGGGTCGTGATAAAAGAGGAGTAAGGATCTACAAGTTGGAGCCAATTTTATCTCATTTAGAGGTTGCATTAGGAATCCATCTCCCAATAGGTACAATTTAGTTTTCCCCCTTAATTTAGGTTCTAAATATGAGATTTAACCATGGAAAATCAACCCATATGCATAGGCTACCCATAGGATTTGGTTTTGTGTTCATAGGAGGCCAATTGAGAAAGTTATGGTACTTTTTGTGTCAATTTTGGGAGAATTCCGAGATTGACAATTGTTGTGTGTTAATTGGTCCTATAGATCATTTTGGCATGTGCTTGTATGTTTTGGGCTAGTGTTATGTCCATAATTGGGTACGTATAGGTCGTATCCCAATAATTTGGTGATACGTGTTGATTTGGGGGTTTTCCCTCCGACACGAAACTTTATATATGTCACATTTTGACACGGACACGTAGATCTATATTTGACTCTTCATATTGTTCATAAATAATATATGTGACTTGTTTGTGTCCTTCGGGGTACGTTTGGATATGTGGTGGACTCGTGTCATATGCGTATCCTAGATCTAGTGGGATACGGTGTGATACTCTCCATATGTTGTGTATATTATATGTAGATCTATTTCTTGTGTTCTTAATTCTTGGAGAATATAATTATATATATATATATATATATATATATATATATATATATATATATATATATATATATATATATATATATATATATATATATATATATATTATGGTATATATAATTATGTTTCTTGTGTCTTAGATCTATGTATTTATTATGTATATTATATGTAGCTATTCTTATATATGTATATATAATTGTATATGGTAGTATGTATATATATACATATGAATTTATTGGTTGTTATAATTATAATTATATAATGTGTATGATGAATGATTATATATATATATATATATATATATATATATATATATATATATATATGTATATATATATATATATATATGTGTGTGTGTGTGTGTGTGTGTGTGTGTGTGTGTGTTATTATGTATAGTTATTTATACATAATATTATGTGAGTATATGTATAATTATTAGTGGTATAATTGTATATGGTGTATATATATATATATATATATATATATATATATATTGGGTTATATATATATGTATTTATGTATATATATTATAGATATATATATATATATATATATATATATTATATATATATATTATATATATTATATATATTATATATATATGTTATTATATATATTATATATATATATATATTTGCATCAGCGACAGCAACAAAGGCGACACAGCTGGGCGTCGCAAACAGCAGTAGCAAGTGCCAACAGCAGCCGCACGGGCAGCAGCGACAGCAAACTGTCGCAAAAAGGCAGCAGCAGCGGCAGCAGAAAACAGTGACAGCAGCCAGCGACAGTTTCAGAAAAACTGTTGCTGAAACAACATCATATCAGCAGCGTATTAGGGTCTGTAGTGACAGTATTTAGCGACAATACAGGAAACTATCACTAAAACAGCAGCATATCTTAATAAACAACAACTTTCAGTGACAACATGAATAGTCATAGCGACAGTTTGGCAGTTATATATATATATATATATATATATTAGTATTAATATATGAGTAATGTATCTCCTAAATTGCTAACTACATTATAGTATATGTATATAATTAGTGTAGTATGTATATATATATATATATATATATATATATATATGTATATATATATATATATATATGTATATATATATATATATATATATATATATATATATATATATACATACATATATATATATATATATATATATATATATATATATATATATATATATATATATATATATATATATATATATACATATATATATATATATATATATATATACATACATATATATATATATATATATATATATACATATATATATATATATATATATATATACATATATATATATATATATATACATATATATGGGTAGTTAATATAATAAGGTATTGGGTATTACCTTGAGGAACCAAGGTAATTGGGGATACCCAAGGTATTGTCAAGTTTTTGGATTATTATTGTGATACCAAGTTGGTTTAAAACTACGGTACCTATTTGATGTTGTAATTATGATTCTATATTATTAATGATTGTTTGATATATATATATTGATGTTTACCTATGGATTCACGTATCCGGAGATACGATATCCTAATATTTAAGATATGGTTTTTGTGGCTTAGACTTAGTATCTTGAACCCAATATTTTTGTATTAGACTTATGCAATCTAGAAATAGGTAGTTGACCATAGTTGACGATAGTTGACCATAGATTGACTATAGTTGACCATAGTTGACCATAGTTGACTTTTGACTTAGAATTGACTTGTTGACCTAGAAGTTGACTAGTTTAACTTATTCTCTTTCCGAAACCTTCTATTGATGTTGTATTCCATATCTAGGTCTTCGAGGCACCGTATCAGACATTTGTGAGGCTATTCATTGGACTTCAGGCGAGTACATTCTCTGATAGTTTCTCATTTATGATATCCTTTATGTTTATTGTATCTAGTGTAGATATCCATGTTTCTTGACACGATGGTTACATGGATTGGTATATCCGGATCTCGTCATGAGATGTTATTCCTTGTATATGGTGTATCTTGTACAATTCTTGTTTCATTGATTATCTTGTGCATGTACAGACACTAATTCTCGGGGAGTTTGCTACCTTCCTAGATAATTCTGTGTCATAGCATACCATGGTTGGATCTATTATACCAGTCGGAGGTGGGGGGTACTTTAGTGTAGATATGTGATCATACCCTCCTTGTGTATGTCTTGTTTCTTGTGAGTGTTGATTATACACCACACGTATGATCAACCAGGCCATTATACTCTTGTGCAAGTTTCCAAGCCGATCACATGTTAAAGCTAGTACTCACACACTTAGACATTAGTATTATTGTTCATTGTCATATTGTTTATTCTTGTATTTATTCTAGTATTTCCTTATTATGTATCTCTTGTATCTATTGTGCATATTGTATATTCAAATCTATTTACTGTTACATAGTTTTTATCATTGATTAGAACTGCTGTTAGAGATGTACTTTGCTCCTTTCCTGACTGGATATATTTTTCCAAATGACACTGAGGACTGGTACCCTATATATTATGGACCTCAGAATATTGTGGGTTTAGAGTCTGAGACCCTGGTTCAGGAGGGACTTATCCCAACTGTGACAGATGACCCGAGTTTAGTAGCTTCTTAGTATTCTTGTACTGGATTTGTCTCCAGCTATTTCTGTTAGTATTCTTTCAGACTCATTGATGTATTATTTAGACTTATGAGTTGTATTGTGACTTTTCTATTCTTTTATCTGATTCATGCTCATTTCTATCTTAGATCTGTGATTGAGTATATTGCTATTGTTGGTGGTTCATTATATTGATAGATAGATTTTTCAGACAGTGTTCTACTGCCGATTCTGCGGCGTAGGCTGGGCGTTGTTCCCGACTTGTACCCTTACTCCGGGTGCGGGTCGTGACACGGTATTAGGGGTTAGGGGATGGGGGTTGGTGTAACAGCCCGTCCCGCTCAGATCAGTAAGATGATTCAACAGTTCTGACTTGTCGAATTCAACAGTTCGCTCAGAGTCCTGTTCGGCCGAGGCGAGTTATCGCTCAAGTGGGTGGCTCCGATAAACCTATCTTTGCCTAGCATTCACACCTAATAATATAGATAATACATGCTAGTCGTTAGGCAGTTTACTTTTTGTATGCTAATAAAGAGATGAACCAACCTAGCTAGGGAATAATCCCAACTAATATCACATTGCATATAACATGGAGATAAAAAATTTCATATGCTTTCACTTGTGCAAGTAGAGTTTTTCATATGCTTTCATTGAGATTTTCTTATACGCCATAGCATATACCGTCTCATGATTTCAATGCTCGTCACATAGAACATGCCATGGGTTTGAAGCACTTTACACATATAGTCCACTCATTTGAGGCAAGAAAACTATCAAAATATTCATTTTGAGCTAAGTAATAAAAATATAGAAAGGCTTTGGGACCGTTGGGTCGCTAAGGCAGTTCCCGTACCGGGAGCTGCATAAAGATAGTAAAAATATATAAAGAAGAGCGACTCTGGGAGCCCATTACAGAAGAAGAGAAAAGAGAATGATTTGAATAGTACGGAGAAAAAAGACAAAAGAAAAGAACATTCATGGTCACGGACAACTTGTGCACAAGGTATAGTTCCAGCGAACGGATAAGCCGGGACGCCTGGGTCAATTTGAACCGGGCGAAACTACGGTATAGCGGTTTAAGAAGAGCTAGCCCGGGTGTGACGGAGATGTGTAGCGGGGCTCGCTACCCACGTTGCATGGAGCGCCACCAACCAAGTCTATAGTCTAAAATGGCTTGTGGTACCAGTAACCTCTTCATATAGATTAAGTTTGGCTCGCTAGCGGCAATCCGCGTACGAGCCATTAGAATCGAGGCAAGTAAAGGATGCAAAATACATCATATAGTTAGAGAATGAATGCACGGTACACAAACGTAACATGCCTGTGGCAATGACACGTTCCAGACACCTTAAGTTTTCATATGTGTTTCCTTATTTTATGATATATATAAATATGTTGGCTAACTTAATTTATCTTGGACAGGAAAGGATGATTGGTAAGTTGGTAAGTTGTACCATAGTACTCATATTTTGTGTGACACTTCATATCATATGCCCTAAAATTGATCCTAAGACAAGATTAGAAAGACCATAAATGATAATGTTGTTTGCCGTTGATTCAAAGTTGGAACAAGCTTTGTTGTTTAACAAACAAAAGAGTACAAAAAAATCATAAACAAAAAATCTAAGTACAATATTTTTTTATGATATGATAGGTACTAAGGGTTCTCCTTCATTTGGAATGTGAAGAATTTTTCCTAAGTATTCAGCATCAAACTCAATATCTAATCCGGCAACACGAGATTTAATGGAATCATCAACTGAGGACATATTATAGTAAAACATGCGAATAACATTGATAAAGATAGGAAATCTAGTAGTAACTAAGTCCACTAATCCTAACGCTCAAAAAGTTTTCATATAGGTAGGAAACACGGTGAAGTTGATAGGACTACTAGGACAGACGGTGCGATTAACAAAATTGTTAAACCATTCAACGGATTGGTCTAATATTGCAAAAATTAATCCATTAAAATCGTCGTCATCTGGCATAGCAGGGCTAAACACTGATTGAGAAACCTCATCCTGAGTGAAAGATGAAGCTTCTCCAACTTTTCTCTTCCTCTTAAACAATTGTGAGACATAAGAAAATAATGCAAGGAGGAGAAAATTGGAGTTATACCTTCAAATAAATCAGGAACATAGGTCAAGAAAGATGAAAAAAACCGAAATCCAAATTTTTAGCTCCTAAAACCGCACGAGGAGGGAGATCCAAGGGGGTTAGGGTTTGGGAAAACTATGTTTGGAGGGTTTCGGCCGCTGGAAGATTCTGGAACCGATTGGGAAGAAGATGGAGAGTTATGTAAAAGAGAGTGGGGCCCACAACTTAAAACTGAATCGAGGTCATCCGAACTTAGGTCGAGTTCGGGTCGAGTTCGGTCCGAACTCTGTCCGAACTCTGCCCGAACTCTGATGTTTCAATCAAATTTAAATTATGGTTCACTTTCTCTCAGATATAAGACAACTTTGTATGTCAATAAATTAATACTTTATGAATCTCAATAAAATAATTAATTGTATTTTAATAATTATTTTTCTTGTTATGTATATATCATCTCAGATTAGTTATAGAGGTCGTATCCCAGCTAGCGGTGGTCCAAAGGACGCTTAAGTACCGTGTCGCTTAGGCTATTTACGCTTTTTTGACAGAATGGCCCTTTCGACTTGTCTCTAAAATAATTTTTACATATAGGATCGAAAAAACCCTATTAATTATATATCATTGATATCCAAAATTTCTAATTTATGACGTATAAAGTTGAATCAATCTTTTGTTAAAGATTTTGTGAATATGTCAGCTAGTTGGTTCTCTGTTTCAACATACTCAATGCAAATATCACCTTCCCCAAAGAGTGGATCTGAGGGAGGGCACCTGGCTGCATAGAGGAAGAGAACGAACTTCATATATCCCTATGTGCTTGATGATCTCTTAAAAAATGGTGTCTAATCTTAATATATTTAGTACGTGAGTGACATATAGGGTTTTTAGTGAGATTGATTGTGCTAGTGTTATCACAGTAAATATGAATCTTGGTGTAGTAAAGATTATAGTCTTCAAGGGTTTGTTTCATCCATAAAATTTGAGCACAACAATGTCCTGTGGCAATATACTTAGCCTTAGTAGTTGACAATGTGGTGCCCCGTTCCCCTCTATTCGGGGAGCGCGGCTAAGAAATACAAGACGGTATCATTTGGTCGGGATAGATTGAAACAAGAACTCATCCTCGTTATAGATTTGCTTCTTCGGAATCGATTTCCATATTCAGTGGACTGTGCCCCTATGATCGACTTAGCGGTAGAGTCAGGAGGGACCTCTCCGCTGCATCTTTTGTTGCCTAGTTTTCGCTGTCGCTTGTTGCTTTCGTGCTTTGAGTTGGTTTTCGGATTTGCTTGCATTTTCTTGAACAGTTTTGATGTATTTTATTGTTTTTATTCGTTGAACTGCACTTCAATTTCGATATTGGAAAGAGTGGAAAAGGTATTTATCAGCTGTTAGTGGCAATGCAGGTGAACAAGCAGTAGGCAACGCTCGAACGGAGTCTTGAAGCACCTCTTTCCTTCTTCCTTCTAATACAACTTGTGAGTGGCTTATATTCGATTCAGTTGGCCCTTCTTCCAAGTCTTCACACCTAAAATCTTGTATTCTTGCTTGCCCCGATCAAACGATACCAAGTAATAACTAAAATATTTCAAGATAAAAAGGGAATAGACTTGGATTATTATGCTTGTCAAATCAAACTTGTGAACGGTTACTTATTTGCATGCTTGTTCGTTTGGAATGTTCATCATATGCATAAATACAAGTTAGAATATATACTTCTTCTTTAAGTTGTGCTATGTATAGAATTCATCTTGAATGCAATAAACTGAATAGGAAGACTATGCAAAAGTAGATCTTGCCCTATTACTGTCCTGCGCCTGATATTGCCCTGATTTGCCTCAACTACTAACTTAGTGTACTACGTTTGATCACGGACAACTTGTGCACAAGGTCTTAGTTCCTGTGGACGGTCGCTGGGGCACTGGCACCGATCCGATCCGGACGGAACTCCTGATAGTCGCCTGCTTCGGATGGAGTGGCTTGTAGCGCCTTCTATCCTCTGCGTCGTATGTCATTCCATCCCGAGACTAGCCCGTCTATTATGGCAACGTGCCAGTGATCCCCTCGTATATTTAAACCTGTACGAAGCTAACTTGTGCCTTCGTGGCAGGGAAGGACATGGTAAGTATTGTGCAGGTGGTTCAGACGGGCAGGTAAAAGTCACCGAACGGTGGCAAGTTCATTTCAGTAGTTTCCATATATAATGCTTGCTTGTAAAATGAACTAAGGCAAGATAGAAAGACCATAAATGTCACGCCCCAGTCCCAAAATACCAAGGGACTAGACACGTGGCAATGGCTAGCAGCACGCACCGATGGACAAACCCAATTTAATGGATCCATCGGGGCATACTTAAGCTGTAATATAAGGTCTACAACAACAAGTCAGAACTAATCTCATCCACACAAAAGATAATAAGATCAACAGCAATAAGGAAAGTAAATCAAACATCCAGTTTCAGCAAAGTAATTCGGGGAACAACCTGATATAAAGTCTGTTACAATAGTTTAATTAAACAGGAAAGAGAGTCTATTTGCCATAATAACTGAGCATGGAGAAGCAGATATTCAGGAGAAGTCCTCAGTGATCACCTCATCCTCAAGTACTGGTACTGTTCCGAGAAGTGTTCCTGTTCCGTACACCTCATGGTAGATCTCGTCTGCTAAATCTGGGAACATAATCCATTCCAGGTCCTCAGGGGACATGGCAAGGTACAGATAATACAAGCCAAAATAAATATAGTACAACAATAAATAAAATAATAGGATAAACTATATAACCATCTATGTGAAATGCAAGTTGAGAGCATCACTAGAACTTAGGCTGATACCACTACAAGCTCTGTGTCGGGGAGCCGGGTAGCAGTTATACTATGAGTTTTACTATGTGTTTACTATGGATTATATATATATATAATCAGCCTGTAGCCTGTGTGTCTCTCCCCACCCAATGTAATCATACGTCTCATGTCCACGATGCCTCATGTCCACGTCACGTAAGATCATATCTAATGCAGTAAGTCATACTATGTCTATGAATATAATGTCTAAGAATATCCTGTCTATGTCATAAATCCTGCAACCTACACAGAATCACCTTGAATATTTCAGAAAGATTTTGTCTCATGATTTGTGTCAGGTGTTCTGGGTATAATGTACTTGATATGGCAAGTACGAGAATGTAAATGTCACGATATCCATCTCTAGTTGACCTTACACAACCCCGCATACGGTGTTGGCACCCGACTATTAATCGAAAGCTAAGTAAGTCAAACGGCCCTAGGTTTAAGCATGTACAATAATTATATATGTCAAGGAAATAAGTAGCAAAAATTACAGTATTGGCAAGGTACACTTGCCTGGGTTTTCGGCTCCAATTGTAGCTCTGACTTCAGTAAAAATTACAGGGAGTACTCCGGTTGCTGAAATAAATATCACCATCAGATCCAAAAACTATTAATCAGCTAGAAATGCATGTTCTTGAGTCCAATTTGGAGACAAGGGCAAAATGACAATTTTGGGTCAAGGTGGGGTCCACATGTGGGCCGCTTTGCACCGAAAAAATGCGCCAGGGTCAAAGGTCTCCAAATCTGTCCAACTTAGTGTCAACAGGTCAGGAACGATGATACGAACCCAACGGATCTTCCAGAATTGGATTTTGATGAGCCGTTCTCAAAATTGCCTGTCAAGTGGAGCTTGTGGGGTCCACGATACGCGATTTTGTCAACGTTCTCAGAATCGAACCAAACTTGGCTCACAGGACCAGCGTATTGCTACGATTCCGATGGCGCAAGTTTCGTCTCGATCCGACGTGTGTATACTAAGTTACAGCAAGATTCAGAAAGGTCAGATATGGGGCGTTGTCGGCGGATACGCGTTGATTCCGGTGTGCACGCACATCCAAATCAACTTCTACAAAATCTCGCACGTCTGTATCAATGATGCGCACGTATCGATGAAGACCGCACGCGACCAAGTCGTCCCGTTTGGCGGGGCGTAATTAGTTCTGGGGTAAAATAGGGCGATGATTTTCCTATTTTTGGATCGCGGTTTACGATCACCACAGGTCGCGATGCACCGAGCGGTTTGCACGGGCACCGAGGGGGTCATGCAGGCTGCGCGATGCAACAAACGGAATTGAAAACAGAGCTACGAGGAGAGAGTTATGGGTACCTGAACATGGCTCAAAAATCTAAGAATTCCGTGTCCGTGTCCAATTTGACACTGCTCTGTGTCGTGTCCAGGCCGTGTCTTGGCCTAGGGCTAGGGTTCTGGTTCGCCGGAGAGGTGCTGGGCACGACTGGGGGAGGCAGAGCGACTCGCTGTCGCCGGGCGGTGCTCGGGGAGGCGTCGGCTCCGGTGGACGACGCTGGGGTCGGTCAGGGCGGCTGTGTCCTGGCTGCTGCGGGAGGCTCGAGTCGATGACGGCTGAGGTTGAGGGGAGCGGGGCCGAGAAGAGGGGGAGGTGCACGGTGGAGTCGGGTGGTCTGAACCGGAGTGGGGAGCCGCGGGGGTCGGGGATTTCACAGTCGGCCGGAGGAGGGAAGTATGGAGGAGGTGGAGGGGCTGACTCGTCGGAGAAGAAAGGGGGTTAGTGATGCTGGAGGAGGAGCCAGGCGGGTCGGAAGGTTCTGGAGGATGGTGGACGGGGACGAGCTCAGGGCGGCTCGTCGGCAGGGCTGGGCGAGGGACGCCGGGATCGGAGGAGCAGGGAGGATTCAGGCGGGGGTTTATATAGAGGGGAAGAAGGAGGTGGTGCGACGACCGGTGAGGGGAGGGGAATGGCCAGAGTCGCTGGCCGAGCGTTACGCGGCGGACGGCGGCTAACGGCAGCGGCGGAGGCGAAGGGTTTCGACGATTAGGGAGAGGAGAAGGGATTCGCTGGCAGGCCGGGTCGGGCTCTTAGCGGGTCGGGTCTTGACCCGGATCCGACCCGTTAAGGGGTTGGGCCGGTTCGGTCTATTTTGGGTTCGGTCTAATTATTGGTTTAGTTGAGCCGGGTTCAAATTAATTCGGTTTATTTAATCAATAGTTTTTAGGGCTTTAAAAATACTTCCGGGGGTCCAATAAATTCCCGGAAAATTATCCTATGTCTAGATTTTCATTTTACACCATAAAATATTATTTTCATAATATTTTAATATTAATTAATAACATTTAAAAATCTTTTAATTACAAAATAGCTTGATTTTAATTCCAGAAAAATCATTAGAAAATTACATTAAATTGGGAAAAATTCCAAATGATCAATTTATGAAAATCAGGGGGATTACAATAAATAAATATGCATGCTTTATATAAACAACGTGTTGATTGGTATAGTTGGGTTAGCTTGCCTTCACCAGTACGTTTCGATGTACTGACCCTCGTTGAAACATGTTCCCCGCACTAAGAAGAGCCGAGCGAGGAGCAAAAGTCAATCCCTGATCCAGTCCAGCTGTAGGCGCGTTGATCGTGCCAACTTTTGAAGCATTTTGAAGAAAGGAGCCAGCAACCCAAACTCAATGCAGCTCCGAGAAAAAGCCATTGTTCTGCCAGGAGGTCTTACATTTTGAAGTTTAGTAAATGATGTAATGTAAATGACAACTATCTCATTTTGGTCAACATTTTGTAATCCCGTGCGACAACCCTTATGACTCGTTCAAGAGTTTGTAATAGATGTTCATATCAATAAAGAGAACTTTTTCATGTTTCAACTTTGTGTTTCAATTTATCTGCGTACTCTGAATATGTGCTCGCTATGCAAAATACCTTAGCCTTGTGCGGTGCGCAACCTAGGCCCGCACGACGTCGCTCCCGGGGGACGACTATCGATTCCACGGAATCGGGGCGTGACATGTTAGTATCAGAGCACAGCTTCAAGTTCCTTTGACCCTCGTGCTAGAAAAGTTGCTTTAAAGATCAAATCCCTGTGCGAAATCTTGAACTCGTTAGGCCAAAATGAGATACGTTCATACAATGAGTCCATAATACATTATGATCCTGATGTAATTTACCTTCTTTTGAAGGAATGGCACAAGCGCAATCCTCAGCACAAGCACCGGGCGAGACACAAGCCCAGGAAAGTAGTTCTGTCACTTCGGAAAGTTCTCGGAGCCAGAGTGCCATGTCTCGTGTTGACCCCATTCAGCAAATGATGCGGATATTGGAGGAAAACCAACAGAGGGAAGAGGCTCATTATGAAC
>JAYESA010000012.1:187995326-188002826 GCA_036927795.1 Iris macrosiphon
AGGGTTAGGGTTAGGGTTAGGGTTAGGGTTAGGGTTAGGGTTAGGGTTAGGGTTAGGGTTAGGGTTAGGGTTAGGGTTAGGGTTAGGGTTAGGGTTAGGGTTAGGGTTAGGGTTAGGGTTAGGGTTAGGGTTAGGGTTAGGGTTAGGGTTAGGGTTAGGGTTAGGGTTAGGGTTAGGGTTAGGGTTAGGGTTAGGGTTAGGGTTAGGGTTAGGGTTAGGGTTAGGGTTAGGGTTAGGGTTAGGGTTAGGGTTAGGGTTAGGGTTAGGGTTAGGGTTAGGGTTAGGGTTAGGGTTAGGGTTAGGGTTAGGGTTAGGGTTAGGGTTAGGGTTAGGGTTAGGGTTAGGGTTAGGGTTAGGGTTAGGGTTAGGGTTAGGGTTAGGGTTAGGGTTAGGGTTAGGGTTAGGGTTAGGGTTAGGGTTAGGGTTAGGGTTAGGGTTAGGGTTAGGGTTAGGGTTAGGGTTAGGGTTAGGGTTAGGGTTAGGGTTAGGGTTAGGGTTAGGGTTAGGGTTAGGGTTAGGGTTAGGGTTAGGGTTAGGGTTAGGGTTAGGGTTAGGGTTAGGGTTAGGGTTAGGGTTAGGGTTAGGGTTAGGGTTAGGGTTAGGGTTAGGGTTAGGGTTAGGGTTAGGGTTAGGGTTAGGGTTAGGGTTAGGGTTAGGGTTAGGGTTAGGGTTAGGGTTAGGGTTAGGGTTAGGGTTAGGGTTAGGGTTAGGGTTAGGGTTAGGGTTAGGGTTAGGGTTAGGGTTAGGGTTAGGGTTAGGGTTAGGGTTAGGGTTAGGGTTAGGGTTAGGGTTAGGGTTAGGGTTAGGGTTAGGGTTAGGGTTAGGGTTAGGGTTAGGGTTAGGGTTAGGGTTAGGGTTAGGGTTAGGGTTAGGGTTAGGGTTAGGGTTAGGGTTAGGGTTAGGGTTAGGGTTAGGGTTAGGGTTAGGGTTAGGGTTAGGGTTAGGGTTAGGGTTAGGGTTAGGGTTAGGGTTAGGGTTAGGGTTAGGGTTAGGGTTAGGGTTAGGGTTAGGGTTAGGGTTAGGGTTAGGGTTAGGGTTAGGGTTAGGGTTAGGGTTAGGGTTAGGGTTAGGGTTAGGGTTAGGGTTAGGGTTAGGGTTAGGGTTAGGGTTAGGGTTAGGGTTAGGGTTAGGGTTAGGGTTAGGGTTAGGGTTAGGGTTAGGGTTAGGGTTAGGGTTAGGGTTAGGGTTAGGGTTAGGGTTAGGGTTAGGGTTAGGGTTAGGGTTAGGGTTAGGGTTAGGGTTAGGGTTAGGGTTAGGGTTAGGGTTAGGGTTAGGGTTAGGGTTAGGGTTAGGGTTAGGGTTAGGGTTAGGGTTAGGGTTAGGGTTAGGGTTAGGGTTAGGGTTAGGGTTAGGGTTAGGGTTAGGGTTAGGGTTAGGGTTAGGGTTAGGGTTAGGGTTAGGGTTAGGGTTAGGGTTAGGGTTAGGGTTAGGGTTAGGGTTAGGGTTAGGGTTAGGGTTAGGGTTAGGGTTAGGGTTAGGGTTAGGGTTAGGGTTAGGGTTAGGGTTAGGGTTAGGGTTAGGGTTAGGGTTAGGGTTAGGGTTAGGGTTAGGGTTAGGGTTAGGGTTAGGGTTAGGGTTAGGGTTAGGGTTAGGGTTAGGGTTAGGGTTAGGGTTAGGGTTAGGGTTAGGGTTAGGGTTAGGGTTAGGGTTAGGGTTAGGGTTAGGGTTAGGGTTAGGGTTAGGGTTAGGGTTAGGGTTAGGGTTAGGGTTAGGGTTAGGGTTAGGGTTAGGGTTAGGGTTAGGGTTAGGGTTAGGGTTAGGGTTAGGGTTAGGGTTAGGGTTAGGGTTAGGGTTAGGGTTAGGGTTAGGGTTAGGGTTAGGGTTAGGGTTAGGGTTAGGGTTAGGGTTAGGGTTAGGGTTAGGGTTAGGGTTAGGGTTAGGGTTAGGGTTAGGGTTAGGGTTAGGGTTAGGGTTAGGGTTAGGGTTAGGGTTAGGGTTAGGGTTAGGGTTAGGGTTAGGGTTAGGGTTAGGGTTAGGGTTAGGGTTAGGGTTAGGGTTAGGGTTAGGGTTAGGGTTAGGGTTAGGGTTAGGGTTAGGGTTAGGGTTAGGGTTAGGGTTAGGGTTAGGGTTAGGGTTAGGGTTAGGGTTAGGGTTAGGGTTAGGGTTAGGGTTAGGGTTAGGGTTAGGGTTAGGGTTAGGGTTAGGGTTAGGGTTAGGGTTAGGGTTAGGGTTAGGGTTAGGGTTAGGGTTAGGGTTAGGGTTAGGGTTAGGGTTAGGGTTAGGGTTAGGGTTAGGGTTAGGGTTAGGGTTAGGGTTAGGGTTAGGGTTAGGGTTAGGGTTAGGGTTAGGGTTAGGGTTAGGGTTAGGGTTAGGGTTAGGGTTAGGGTTAGGGTTAGGGTTAGGGTTAGGGTTAGGGTTAGGGTTAGGGTTAGGGTTAGGGTTAGGGTTAGGGTTAGGGTTAGGGTTAGGGTTAGGGTTAGGGTTAGGGTTAGGGTTAGGGTTAGGGTTAGGGTTAGGGTTAGGGTTAGGGTTAGGGTTAGGGTTAGGGTTAGGGTTAGGGTTAGGGTTAGGGTTAGGGTTAGGGTTAGGGTTAGGGTTAGGGTTAGGGTTAGGGTTAGGGTTAGGGTTAGGGTTAGGGTTAGGGTTAGGGTTAGGGTTAGGGTTAGGGTTAGGGTTAGGGTTAGGGTTAGGGTTAGGGTTAGGGTTAGGGTTAGGGTTAGGGTTAGGGTTAGGGTTAGGGTTAGGGTTAGGGTTAGGGTTAGGGTTAGGGTTAGGGTTAGGGTTAGGGTTAGGGTTAGGGTTAGGGTTAGGGTTAGGGTTAGGGTTAGGGTTAGGGTTAGGGTTAGGGTTAGGGTTAGGGTTAGGGTTAGGGTTAGGGTTAGGGTTAGGGTTAGGGTTAGGGTTAGGGTTAGGGTTAGGGTTAGGGTTAGGGTTAGGGTTAGGGTTAGGGTTAGGGTTAGGGTTAGGGTTAGGGTTAGGGTTAGGGTTAGGGTTAGGGTTAGGGTTAGGGTTAGGGTTAGGGTTAGGGTTAGGGTTAGGGTTAGGGTTAGGGTTAGGGTTAGGGTTAGGGTTAGGGTTAGGGTTAGGGTTAGGGTTAGGGTTAGGGTTAGGGTTAGGGTTAGGGTTAGGGTTAGGGTTAGGGTTAGGGTTAGGGTTAGGGTTAGGGTTAGGGTTAGGGTTAGGGTTAGGGTTAGGGTTAGGGTTAGGGTTAGGGTTAGGGTTAGGGTTAGGGTTAGGGTTAGGGTTAGGGTTAGGGTTAGGGTTAGGGTTAGGGTTAGGGTTAGGGTTAGGGTTAGGGTTAGGGTTAGGGTTAGGGTTAGGGTTAGGGTTAGGGTTAGGGTTAGGGTTAGGGTTAGGGTTAGGGTTAGGGTTAGGGTTAGGGTTAGGGTTAGGGTTAGGGTTAGGGTTAGGGTTAGGGTTAGGGTTAGGGTTAGGGTTAGGGTTAGGGTTAGGGTTAGGGTTAGGGTTAGGGTTAGGGTTAGGGTTAGGGTTAGGGTTAGGGTTAGGGTTAGGGTTAGGGTTAGGGTTAGGGTTAGGGTTAGGGTTAGGGTTAGGGTTAGGGTTAGGGTTAGGGTTAGGGTTAGGGTTAGGGTTAGGGTTAGGGTTAGGGTTAGGGTTAGGGTTAGGGTTAGGGTTAGGGTTAGGGTTAGGGTTAGGGTTAGGGTTAGGGTTAGGGTTAGGGTTAGGGTTAGGGTTAGGGTTAGGGTTAGGGTTAGGGTTAGGGTTAGGGTTAGGGTTAGGGTTAGGGTTAGGGTTAGGGTTAGGGTTAGGGTTAGGGTTAGGGTTAGGGTTAGGGTTAGGGTTAGGGTTAGGGTTAGGGTTAGGGTTAGGGTTAGGGTTAGGGTTAGGGTTAGGGTTAGGGTTAGGGTTAGGGTTAGGGTTAGGGTTAGGGTTAGGGTTAGGGTTAGGGTTAGGGTTAGGGTTAGGGTTAGGGTTAGGGTTAGGGTTAGGGTTAGGGTTAGGGTTAGGGTTAGGGTTAGGGTTAGGGTTAGGGTTAGGGTTAGGGTTAGGGTTAGGGTTAGGGTTAGGGTTAGGGTTAGGGTTAGGGTTAGGGTTAGGGTTAGGGTTAGGGTTAGGGTTAGGGTTAGGGTTAGGGTTAGGGTTAGGGTTAGGGTTAGGGTTAGGGTTAGGGTTAGGGTTAGGGTTAGGGTTAGGGTTAGGGTTAGGGTTAGGGTTAGGGTTAGGGTTAGGGTTAGGGTTAGGGTTAGGGTTAGGGTTAGGGTTAGGGTTAGGGTTAGGGTTAGGGTTAGGGTTAGGGTTAGGGTTAGGGTTAGGGTTAGGGTTAGGGTTAGGGTTAGGGTTAGGGTTAGGGTTAGGGTTAGGGTTAGGGTTAGGGTTAGGGTTAGGGTTAGGGTTAGGGTTAGGGTTAGGGTTAGGGTTAGGGTTAGGGTTAGGGTTAGGGTTAGGGTTAGGGTTAGGGTTAGGGTTAGGGTTAGGGTTAGGGTTAGGGTTAGGGTTAGGGTTAGGGTTAGGGTTAGGGTTAGGGTTAGGGTTAGGGTTAGGGTTAGGGTTAGGGTTAGGGTTAGGGTTAGGGTTAGGGTTAGGGTTAGGGTTAGGGTTAGGGTTAGGGTTAGGGTTAGGGTTAGGGTTAGGGTTAGGGTTAGGGTTAGGGTTAGGGTTAGGGTTAGGGTTAGGGTTAGGGTTAGGGTTAGGGTTAGGGTTAGGGTTAGGGTTAGGGTTAGGGTTAGGGTTAGGGTTAGGGTTAGGGTTAGGGTTAGGGTTAGGGTTAGGGTTAGGGTTAGGGTTAGGGTTAGGGTTAGGGTTAGGGTTAGGGTTAGGGTTAGGGTTAGGGTTAGGGTTAGGGTTAGGGTTAGGGTTAGGGTTAGGGTTAGGGTTAGGGTTAGGGTTAGGGTTAGGGTTAGGGTTAGGGTTAGGGTTAGGGTTAGGGTTAGGGTTAGGGTTAGGGTTAGGGTTAGGGTTAGGGTTAGGGTTAGGGTTAGGGTTAGGGTTAGGGTTAGGGTTAGGGTTAGGGTTAGGGTTAGGGTTAGGGTTAGGGTTAGGGTTAGGGTTAGGGTTAGGGTTAGGGTTAGGGTTAGGGTTAGGGTTAGGGTTAGGGTTAGGGTTAGGGTTAGGGTTAGGGTTAGGGTTAGGGTTAGGGTTAGGGTTAGGGTTAGGGTTAGGGTTAGGGTTAGGGTTAGGGTTAGGGTTAGGGTTAGGGTTAGGGTTAGGGTTAGGGTTAGGGTTAGGGTTAGGGTTAGGGTTAGGGTTAGGGTTAGGGTTAGGGTTAGGGTTAGGGTTAGGGTTAGGGTTAGGGTTAGGGTTAGGGTTAGGGTTAGGGTTAGGGTTAGGGTTAGGGTTAGGGTTAGGGTTAGGGTTAGGGTTAGGGTTAGGGTTAGGGTTAGGGTTAGGGTTAGGGTTAGGGTTAGGGTTAGGGTTAGGGTTAGGGTTAGGGTTAGGGTTAGGGTTAGGGTTAGGGTTAGGGTTAGGGTTAGGGTTAGGGTTAGGGTTAGGGTTAGGGTTAGGGTTAGGGTTAGGGTTAGGGTTAGGGTTAGGGTTAGGGTTAGGGTTAGGGTTAGGGTTAGGGTTAGGGTTAGGGTTAGGGTTAGGGTTAGGGTTAGGGTTAGGGTTAGGGTTAGGGTTAGGGTTAGGGTTAGGGTTAGGGTTAGGGTTAGGGTTAGGGTTAGGGTTAGGGTTAGGGTTAGGGTTAGGGTTAGGGTTAGGGTTAGGGTTAGGGTTAGGGTTAGGGTTAGGGTTAGGGTTAGGGTTAGGGTTAGGGTTAGGGTTAGGGTTAGGGTTAGGGTTAGGGTTAGGGTTAGGGTTAGGGTTAGGGTTAGGGTTAGGGTTAGGGTTAGGGTTAGGGTTAGGGTTAGGGTTAGGGTTAGGGTTAGGGTTAGGGTTAGGGTTAGGGTTAGGGTTAGGGTTAGGGTTAGGGTTAGGGTTAGGGTTAGGGTTAGGGTTAGGGTTAGGGTTAGGGTTAGGGTTAGGGTTAGGGTTAGGGTTAGGGTTAGGGTTAGGGTTAGGGTTAGGGTTAGGGTTAGGGTTAGGGTTAGGGTTAGGGTTAGGGTTAGGGTTAGGGTTAGGGTTAGGGTTAGGGTTAGGGTTAGGGTTAGGGTTAGGGTTAGGGTTAGGGTTAGGGTTAGGGTTAGGGTTAGGGTTAGGGTTAGGGTTAGGGTTAGGGTTAGGGTTAGGGTTAGGGTTAGGGTTAGGGTTAGGGTTAGGGTTAGGGTTAGGGTTAGGGTTAGGGTTAGGGTTAGGGTTAGGGTTAGGGTTAGGGTTAGGGTTAGGGTTAGGGTTAGGGTTAGGGTTAGGGTTAGGGTTAGGGTTAGGGTTAGGGTTAGGGTTAGGGTTAGGGTTAGGGTTAGGGTTAGGGTTAGGGTTAGGGTTAGGGTTAGGGTTAGGGTTAGGGTTAGGGTTAGGGTTAGGGTTAGGGTTAGGGTTAGGGTTAGGGTTAGGGTTAGGGTTAGGGTTAGGGTTAGGGTTAGGGTTAGGGTTAGGGTTAGGGTTAGGGTTAGGGTTAGGGTTAGGGTTAGGGTTAGGGTTAGGGTTAGGGTTAGGGTTAGGGTTAGGGTTAGGGTTAGGGTTAGGGTTAGGGTTAGGGTTAGGGTTAGGGTTAGGGTTAGGGTTAGGGTTAGGGTTAGGGTTAGGGTTAGGGTTAGGGTTAGGGTTAGGGTTAGGGTTAGGGTTAGGGTTAGGGTTAGGGTTAGGGTTAGGGTTAGGGTTAGGGTTAGGGTTAGGGTTAGGGTTAGGGTTAGGGTTAGGGTTAGGGTTAGGGTTAGGGTTAGGGTTAGGGTTAGGGTTAGGGTTAGGGTTAGGGTTAGGGTTAGGGTTAGGGTTAGGGTTAGGGTTAGGGTTAGGGTTAGGGTTAGGGTTAGGGTTAGGGTTAGGGTTAGGGTTAGGGTTAGGGTTAGGGTTAGGGTTAGGGTTAGGGTTAGGGTTAGGGTTAGGGTTAGGGTTAGGGTTAGGGTTAGGGTTAGGGTTAGGGTTAGGGTTAGGGTTAGGGTTAGGGTTAGGGTTAGGGTTAGGGTTAGGGTTAGGGTTAGGGTTAGGGTTAGGGTTAGGGTTAGGGTTAGGGTTAGGGTTAGGGTTAGGGTTAGGGTTAGGGTTAGGGTTAGGGTTAGGGTTAGGGTTAGGGTTAGGGTTAGGGTTAGGGTTAGGGTTAGGGTTAGGGTTAGGGTTAGGGTTAGGGTTAGGGTTAGGGTTAGGGTTAGGGTTAGGGTTAGGGTTAGGGTTAGGGTTAGGGTTAGGGTTAGGGTTAGGGTTAGGGTTAGGGTTAGGGTTAGGGTTAGGGTTAGGGTTAGGGTTAGGGTTAGGGTTAGGGTTAGGGTTAGGGTTAGGGTTAGGGTTAGGGTTAGGGTTAGGGTTAGGGTTAGGGTTAGGGTTAGGGTTAGGGTTAGGGTTAGGGTTAGGGTTAGGGTTAGGGTTAGGGTTAGGGTTAGGGTTAGGGTTAGGGTTAGGGTTAGGGTTAGGGTTAGGGTTAGGGTTAGGGTTAGGGTTAGGGTTAGGGTTAGGGTTAGGGTTAGGGTTAGGGTTAGGGTTAGGGTTAGGGTTAGGGTTAGGGTTAGGGTTAGGGTTAGGGTTAGGGTTAGGGTTAGGGTTAGGGTTAGGGTTAGGGTTAGGGTT
>JAYESA010000012.1:188007826-188009407 GCA_036927795.1 Iris macrosiphon
GTTAGGGTTAGGGTTAGGGTTAGGGTTAGGGTTAGGGTTAGGGTTAGGGTTAGGGTTAGGGTTAGGGTTAGGGTTAGGGTTAGGGTTAGGGTTAGGGTTAGGGTTAGGGTTAGGGTTAGGGTTAGGGTTAGGGTTAGGGTTAGGGTTAGGGTTAGGGTTAGGGTTAGGGTTAGGGTTAGGGTTAGGGTTAGGGTTAGGGTTAGGGTTAGGGTTAGGGTTAGGGTTAGGGTTAGGGTTAGGGTTAGGGTTAGGGTTAGGGTTAGGGTTAGGGTTAGGGTTAGGGTTAGGGTTAGGGTTAGGGTTAGGGTTAGGGTTAGGGTTAGGGTTAGGGTTAGGGTTAGGGTTAGGGTTAGGGTTAGGGTTAGGGTTAGGGTTAGGGTTAGGGTTAGGGTTAGGGTTAGGGTTAGGGTTAGGGTTAGGGTTAGGGTTAGGGTTAGGGTTAGGGTTAGGGTTAGGGTTAGGGTTAGGGTTAGGGTTAGGGTTAGGGTTAGGGTTAGGGTTAGGGTTAGGGTTAGGGTTAGGGTTAGGGTTAGGGTTAGGGTTAGGGTTAGGGTTAGGGTTAGGGTTAGGGTTAGGGTTAGGGTTAGGGTTAGGGTTAGGGTTAGGGTTAGGGTTAGGGTTAGGGTTAGGGTTAGGGTTAGGGTTAGGGTTAGGGTTAGGGTTAGGGTTAGGGTTAGGGTTAGGGTTAGGGTTAGGGTTAGGGTTAGGGTTAGGGTTAGGGTTAGGGTTAGGGTTAGGGTTAGGGTTAGGGTTAGGGTTAGGGTTAGGGTTAGGGTTAGGGTTAGGGTTAGGGTTAGGGTTAGGGTTAGGGTTAGGGTTAGGGTTAGGGTTAGGGTTAGGGTTAGGGTTAGGGTTAGGGTTAGGGTTAGGGTTAGGGTTAGGGTTAGGGTTAGGGTTAGGGTTAGGGTTAGGGTTAGGGTTAGGGTTAGGGTTAGGGTTAGGGTTAGGGTTAGGGTTAGGGTTAGGGTTAGGGTTAGGGTTAGGGTTAGGGTTAGGGTTAGGGTTAGGGTTAGGGTTAGGGTTAGGGTTAGGGTTAGGGTTAGGGTTAGGGTTAGGGTTAGGGTTAGGGTTAGGGTTAGGGTTAGGGTTAGGGTTAGGGTTAGGGTTAGGGTTAGGGTTAGGGTTAGGGTTAGGGTTAGGGTTAGGGTTAGGGTTAGGGTTAGGGTTAGGGTTAGGGTTAGGGTTAGGGTTAGGGTTAGGGTTAGGGTTAGGGTTAGGGTTAGGGTTAGGGTTAGGGTTAGGGTTAGGGTTAGGGTTAGGGTTAGGGTTAGGGTTAGGGTTAGGGTTAGGGTTAGGGTTAGGGTTAGGGTTAGGGTTAGGGTTAGGGTTAGGGTTAGGGTTAGGGTTAGGGTTAGGGTTAGGGTTAGGGTGTAGGGTGAGGGTTAGGTTAGGGGTAGGGTTAGGGTTAGGGTTAGGGGTAGGGTTAGGTTAGGTGGTTAGGGGTAGGGGTTAGGGTTAGGGTTAGGGTTAGGGTGTAGGGGTAGGTTAGGGTTAGGGTTAGGGTTAGGGTTAGGGTTAGGGGTTAGCGGTGATGGGTATGGGTGAGGGTTAGGGGTTAGGGGTAGGGTTAGGGTTAGGGTT
>JAYESA010000013.1:5000-7500 GCA_036927795.1 Iris macrosiphon
CCCTAACCCTAACCCTAACCCTAACCCTAACCCTAACCCTAACCCTAACCCTAACCCTAACCCTAACCCTAACCCTAACCCTAACCCTAACCCTAACCCTAACCCTAACCCTAACCCTAACCCTAACCCTAACCCTAACCCTAACCCTAACCCTAACCCTAACCCTAACCCTAACCCTAACCCTAACCCTAACCCTAACCCTAACCCTAACCCTAACCCTAACCCTAACCCTAACCCTAACCCTAACCCTAACCCTAACCCTAACCCTAACCCTAACCCTAACCCTAACCCTAACCCTAACCCTAACCCTAACCCTAACCCTAACCCTAACCCTAACCCTAACCCTAACCCTAACCCTAACCCTAACCCTAACCCTAACCCTAACCCTAACCCTAACCCTAACCCTAACCCTAACCCTAACCCTAACCCTAACCCTAACCCTAACCCTAACCCTAACCCTAACCCTAACCCTAACCCTAACCCTAACCCTAACCCTAACCCTAACCCTAACCCTAACCCTAACCCTAACCCTAACCCTAACCCTAACCCTAACCCTAACCCTAACCCTAACCCTAACCCTAACCCTAACCCTAACCCTAACCCTAACCCTAACCCTAACCCTAACCCTAACCCTAACCCTAACCCTAACCCTAACCCTAACCCTAACCCTAACCCTAACCCTAACCCTAACCCTAACCCTAACCCTAACCCTAACCCTAACCCTAACCCTAACCCTAACCCTAACCCTAACCCTAACCCTAACCCTAACCCTAACCCTAACCCTAACCCTAACCCTAACCCTAACCCTAACCCTAACCCTAACCCTAACCCTAACCCTAACCCTAACCCTAACCCTAACCCTAACCCTAACCCTAACCCTAACCCTAACCCTAACCCTAACCCTAACCCTAACCCTAACCCTAACCCTAACCCTAACCCTAACCCTAACCCTAACCCTAACCCTAACCCTAACCCTAACCTAACCCTAACCCTAACCCTAACCCTAACCCTAACCCTAACCCTAACCCTAACCCTAACCCTAACCCTAACCCTAACCCTAACCCTAACCCTAACCCTAACCCTAACCCTAACCCTAACCCTAACCCTAACCCTAACCCTAACCCTAACCCTAACCCTAACCCTAACCCTAACCCTAACCCTAACCCTAACCCTAACCCTAACCCTAACCCTAACCCTAACCCTAACCCTAACCCTAACCCTAACCCTAACCCTAACCCTAACCCTAACCCTAACCCTAACCCTAACCCTAACCCTAACCCTAACCCTAACCCTAACCCTAACCCTAACCCTAACCCTAACCCTAACCCTAACCCTAACCCTAACCCTAACCCTAACCCTAACCCTAACCCTAACCCTAACCCTAACCCTAACCCTAACCCTAACCCTAACCCTAACCCTAACCCTAACCCTAACCCTAACCCTAACCCTAACCCTAACCCTAACCCTAACCCTAACCCTAACCCTAACCCTAACCCTAACCCTAACCCTAACCCTAACCCTAACCCTAACCCTAACCCTAACCCTAACCCTAACCCTAACCCTAACCCTAACCCTAACCCTAACCCTAACCCTAACCCTAACCCTAACCCTAACCCTAACCCTAACCCTAACCCTAACCCTAACCCTAACCCTAACCCTAACCCTAACCCTAACCCTAACCCTAACCCTAACCCTAACCCTAACCCTAACCCTAACCCTAACCCTAACCCTAACCCTAACCCTAACCCTAACCCTAACCCTAACCCTAACCCTAACCCTAACCCTAACCCTAACCCTAACCCTAACCCTAACCCTAACCCTAACCCTAACCCTAACCCTAACCCTAACCCTAACCCTAACCCTAACCCTAACCCTAACCCTAACCCTAACCCTAACCCTAACCCTAACCCTAACCCTAACCCTAACCCTAACCCTAACCCTAACCCTAACCCTAACCCTAACCCTAACCCTAACCCTAACCCTAACCCTAACCCTAACCCTAACCCTAACCCTAACCCTAACCCTAACCCTAACCCTAACCCTAACCCTAACCCTAACCCTAACCCTAACCCTAACCCTAACCCTAACCCTAACCCTAACCCTAACCCTAACCCTAACCCTAACCCTAACCCTAACCCTAACCCTAACCCTAACCCTAACCCTAACCCTAACCCTAACCCTAACCCTAACCCTAACCCTAACCCTAACCCTAACCCTAACCCTAACCCTAACCCTAACCCTAACCCTAACCCTAACCCTAACCCTAACCCTAACCCTAACCCTAACCCTAACCCTAACCCTAACCCTAACCCTAACCCTAACCCTAACCCTAACCCTAACCCTAACCCTAACCCTAACCCTAACCTAACCCTAACCCTAACCCTAACCCTAACCCTAACCCTAACCCTAACCCTAACCCTAACCCTAACCCTAACCCTAACCCTAACCCTAACCCTAACCCTAACCCTAACCCTAACCCTAACCCTAACCCTAACCCTAA